>OZ012661.1:71320748-71874538 GCA_963942545.1 Oxycera nigricornis
ATAAGCAACTGTTTTGAAAAATGCAGATTTGGTGAGTTCTCAGAGTGGGATGATGAAGATTTGATACCATTGGCGAATTTTTCAAGTGCAACTGAGGAAAATAATCAGTTTGAGGAACTGTCAGAGTATTGGAACGAATGGAATGCGCGCATGGGAAGCAATTCATCTTTGAATTGCATGACTATATAAACGTAGACGAAAACGTTGTCATCTCAGAGTATCTCACAGACTCCGACATTTTAGAAAGTTTGTCTGCCCGTGCGATCGATTTAGATTCGGATAGTGATGCTGATGATCAACCAGGAAGCATGTCAGAAGTATCGAAACCGACAACAAACGAAATTCAGAATGCTCTTGACATTGTACGTCAGGCGATAGAAACAGCGGAGTCAGCGCCCAGCAACATTTCTTTCTGTTTTTATCAACTGGAGAAATATTTAAACACAAGAAATAAAACATTGACACAAGCTAAAATCACCAGTTACAAGCCATACTCACCAACAAATCACCCATTGACTTGCCTCAAACTATCCAGGAAGGTGGATAGGTCGAAATGGTCCAATTAGGGGGCCACCCGGTCTTCAGATCTAACTATTCTTGATTTTTATGTGTGGGGTGCAATGAAGCAAGAAGTGTACAAGACACATGTGTCATCAGTTCAAGAATTAGATTTAAGAATTGAGGCAGCTAGTGAAAAAATAAGAGAGGAACTCATGCATTTCGATGTAGTCACAGAAATTAAGAAAAGAGCTCTTCTTTGCATTTCTGTGGAAGAAAGACACCTTGAACAGTTTATGTGATCACAAGTCATTCTGCTGTTTAATGATAAGTTCATAATAAATTGAAACTTTAGATCTTTAGTTATTATTTTCCATAATAAAGTAAGTCAGCAAAATTTCACAAAATTTTAGTTTTCTATTTTTCGAAGGAAACAAAGGAAAATTGGCAACCTTTTTCTTCGGAAGAATTCAAGCAGAAAGTAAGGCTTTCTGTCAAGATAATAAGTTTTATAGGTTAGGACATCCCTTTAGCGTTTAACACGGTCGCGAAAGTCAAAATTAGCAATTTTCCCCCGGTTGTTTTAAGTTTCTCATTTTTTCGTGTAAAACTGGCAGCATTGGGGGCCCGTGTTAATACATTTCTAAAAAGATACATTGACAGGCTATCAAACGCATTCTTTTTCAGAAGTCTACACATAAAAATAAAATAGTTATGTCGATTTACACGTGCCAGGTCGTGGTTATGGAAGGGGTACTTCCCCCTCCTATATCTCGAAACCCCTTCGGATCTACCACCCCGTTTACACATTAGCTCGCGAAACGTCATTACAAAATGACAATCCTTGAACGATTGAACTATTCCCTGGTTTTAAAGATTATAAATAATTATCGGGTACGATATCTTGACATAGATTATTTATGTTGAGAAATAGGATTCTTTCTATCTTTTTGTAAATACTTTTCTTATCTTATATATATATATATATATATATATATATATATATATATATATATATATATCTAAAAATGTTGCCGATAAGAAATATATATATATATATATATATACTTATATATATATATATATATATATATATATATATATATATATATATATATATATATTAATCGTATTTATTTTAATATACAGTGAAACTTCTACAACTCGAACTTCTATATCTCGAACTTCTATATCTCGAATTTTTCTATAACTCGAATTTTATTCTTGGCAACTGCATTTTGAGACGATATTTCTTCAAAAGATTCTTCTGTAAGTCGAATTTCTTTAACTCGAACTATTCTATAAATCGAACAAAATATTTCATCGTCTGCGAACAAATTGAACTTCCGTAACTCGAATTCAAATTCTTGGAAATTGTATTTCATTGCAGTTTCAAAATATTTCTAGCTAACGAACATCAATTCTTCACAGTCGAGGGTCGAGCGATGTTCTGTGAAACGAAGCATAAAAAGAAAGGAACCACAAGAATAAAATGGGTTTCCCCGAAATGTTTCGCTACTTTGTGTATTTATCTGAGAATATGAATGGGAATTTAGAGATTTGATGCTACAGTTGCATCAAAGTGTCGCTTTCTTCACATTGTGCGCTGGATATAAGTCGTGGAACAGTCGAAAACAGTAGCATCGGTTAGAGAAGAAGACTGTATTGACTGGAAACGAAATGTTCTACCCAAGTTGTTAGAAGGCTACGAGCCAAAAAATGTGTTCAATATCGACGAAACGGGACTATTTTTCAAATGTTTACCGACCAAGACGCTTTTTTTAAAAACCACAGGTGTTTTGGTGGAAGAATAGTAAAGAGCGAATAACTTGTCTAGTTGGAGCTAATATGGACGGTTCCGAAAAGCTAAAATTGTTGATAATTAGTAAAAGTGCCAAACCCAGATATTTTAGGGGAATCAAAACATTGGCTGTTGAATATCGTAGCAATAAGAAAGCTTGGATGACAAGTGTGCTGCTTATGGAAGACAAGAAATTCGCTTTTCAAACAAGAAAGGTCATTTTTTTGCCGACAATTGCCCTTCCCATTGTAAAGACTTTCAACATAAGCTTTAATCGATAAAACTAGTTTTTTTCCCACCTAATATGACATCAAAGCTGCGGCCGATGGACATGGGCGTCATAAAAAACTTAAAAGTCTATTATAGACAGAATTTTAAGAAAAGCTTTAAGCGCTATTGACAAGGACTTAACTACAGCATCCATAACATTCTTAGATTGCGTACGAGAAATATCAGCTGCATGGACTGTGGACGTAAAGCAGAAAACAATAAGCAACTGTTTTGAAAAATGCAGATTTGGTGAGTTCTCAGAGTGGGATGATGAAGATTTGATACCATTGGCGAATTTTTCAAGTGCAACTGAGGAAAATAATCAGTTTGAGGAACTGTCAGAGTATTGGAACGAATGGAATGCGCGCATGGGAAGCAATTCATCTTTGAATTGCATGACTATATAAACGTAGACGAAAACGTTGTCATCTCAGAGTATCTCACAGACTCCGACATTTTAGAAAGTTTGTCTGCCCGTGCGATCGATTTAGATTCGGATAGTGATGCTGATGATCAACCAGGAAGCATGTCAGAAGTATCGAAACCGACAACAAACGAAATTCAGAATGCTCTTGACATTGTACGTCAGGCGATAGAAACAGCGGAGTCAGCGCCCAGCAACATTTCTTTCTGTTTTTATCAACTGGAGAAATATTTAAACACAAGAAATAAAACATTGACACAAGCTAAAATCACCAGTTACAAGCCATACTCACCAACAAATCACCCATTGACTTGCCTCAAACTATCCAGGAAGGTGGATAGGTCGAAATGGTCCAATTAGGGGGCCACCCGGTCTTCAGATCTAACTATTCTTGATTTTTATGTGTGGGGTGCAATGAAGCAAGAAGTGTACAAGACACATGTGTCATCAGTTCAAGAATTAGATTTAAGAATTGAGGCAGCTAGTGAAAAAATAAGAGAGGAACTCATGCATTTCGATGTAGTCACAGAAATTAAGAAAAGAGCTCTTCTTTGCATTTCTGTGGAAGAAAGACACCTTGAACAGTTTATGTGATCACAAGTCATTCTGCTGTTTAATGATAAGTTCATAATAAATTGAAACTTTAGATCTTTAGTTATTATTTTCCATAATAAAGTAAGTCAGCAAAATTTCACAAAATTTTAGTTTTCTATTTTTCGAAGGAAACAAAGGAAAATTGGCAACCTTTTTCTTCGGAAGAATTCAAGCAGAAAGTAAGGCTTTCTGTCAAGATAATAAGTTTTATAGGTTAGGACATCCCTTTAGCGTTTAACACGGTCGCGAAAGTCAAAATTAGCAATTTTCCCCCGGTTGTTTTAAGTTTCTCATTTTTTCGTGTAAAACTGGCAGCATTGGGGGCCCGTGTTAATACATTTCTAAAAAGATACATTGACAGGCTATCAAACGCATTCTTTTTCAGAAGTCTACACATAAAAATAAAATAGTTATGTCGATTTACACGTGCCAGGTCGTGGTTATGGAAGGGGTACTTCCCCCTCCTATATCTCGAAACCCCTTCGGATCTACCACCCCCCTCCAATACGATTTTTTTCTCGGGACACTTCAAAGAATACGTGGTGTCATTTTATGCCACCGAATACAAAACACCCTGTATATACATATATATATATATTTAGTGTAGACTCTATATAATGAAACTCAAGGGACCAAGCAATTCCTTTCGTTATATGGAGTTTTCGTTTTATGGAGTGTGGAAATAAAATACATAATTTTAGAAGGCTTCAAAGCGTTTATTCAGTTTTATTTAAAAAGATATATAGCCAGATATATACATATTGAACTTATTTGAAATAATCTATTAATTTTGATTGAATTTGTTTACTATTCCAATACCTATTTTGTATTTTCTTATTTATTCTTTATTATATCTTGGGATAAGTTTGAATCATCGTCGTGAAACAATACGAATTTTTCTATTATTTTAATTGCGTCAAGTGCTTCTTGTATAGTTGATGGTGCGGAATCTTCAGTCTTATCCTCCTCTTCAACCTCATTTTGCTCTTCATGACATTTTTTCGAAGAATTAATAATTTCTTCGTCCGTAAGCGAAATGTTTGTGGCCAGGTCTTCGTCTACCTCCACGTAGTTATTTAGGATCTCAGGATTGAAATTTTGTGGGCTATTAAACTGCTTGATCCATTCACTTAGCGGCTGGTCATCTGCACTTCGTAATCCTGGTTCTACTTCGGTGCAGGCAGAATTACTACAAAGTCCTGCATGACGAAAATAATGTTTTATTGTTGCTGAGGTTATTTCTTCGCAGGCCTTACTCAGAAAGGTCACGGCGTCCAGCACATTAATACAAACTTTGCCATCAGATTCGATTATGCTCATCAAAAGTTTTCTTCTGTAATGGCCTTTCATGCTTTTTATTACGTTCTGATCCAAGGGTTGCAAGACACTAGTCGTGTTAGCTGGAAAAAATGCAAGCTCTATATTTCGAAGATAAGGTATCATAGGGTGGGCAGGACAGTTGTCCACGAGGAGTAAGTTTTTTTCGTCCTTTTAACTCGTCACCCCATCTTCGTACTTCCTCTTCAAAAAGTTGTGATGTCATCCAAGCCGACTTGTTCGCTTTATACGTGACCGGTAACCGTTTGATGTCCTTAAAACACATTGGGTTTTTTGATTTTCCAATCACCATTAACTTCCTTTTTTCTGCTCAACTCATATTGGCGGCTATAAACACCGTGATGCGTTCCTTAGAGAGTTTACCTCCGACACACTTTTCTCCCTTGAATTTCAGGGTTTTGTCCGGCGTCATCTTGTAGAAAATTCCGGTTTCATCAGCGTTAAAAATGTTATTTGGAGAGTATTTTTCAATAAACTTCGGCCACACTTGTTTTATCCAACGATTTATGACGTTCGTGTCAACATCTCGCGCTTCTCCACTAATGTGACCGTAATTTATGCCGTGACGGTGTTTAAATTTTCCAAGCCATCGTTCCGAAGCTTTGAAATCAGCGATATCCATTTGTTGAGCGAACTGTTCCGCCCAATGGGCCCAGTTATTGGTACGTTGTTACAGCGCTCTTTATGAAACCAGGCGAGCATAGCCTGATCTATGTTGCTAAATTCTGGCTTCCTTAGCTTCTTGCAGGAACTTCCTTTCATTTCAGCTTTCAATATCTTCTCCTTGCTCTTCCAAATAATAGACACTGTTGAGGCACTAAGTCCAAAACGTCTCCCAATATTACTTGTCATCTCTCCTTGCTCTATCACTCGTATTACAGCAACTTTCTCATCTACACACAAACTTTTTCTTTTTGCAGCCATAGTTTCTTTTTGAAATTCAACTTACGAATGATTATAACCAGCTAACGTAGCGGTAATATTATTCAATGCTTAGAATTTTAACTTTATCCAGTGAACACGTGCCTAACGAAGACAACACTGCATAATAAAAGCAATAAAACTGTGCTTATTCATTGTTGGAATTATCGATCTTCACCATGGGAACACGTTTCTAACGAAACACAAATATCTTCTTAATAGAGAATGTCGGCTTCGTTATAAAGAGTGAATCAGTATGAGGGTTAAAAGGAAAACCAAACAAGGTCAAGCATTGTTTACGTTGTAGAGAGTTTTTCATTATAAAAAGTGTCGTTATGTAGAGTTTACACTATATATATATATATATATATATATATATATATATATATATATATATATATATATATATATATATATATATTGGGTGTACAGATTTGCTTCCGTATTTTCCCTATAGATGGCTGTATCGGTAAGCTGCGGTCGGTATGTACATAGATTGAAATTGTCAAAAGTAATTTTGGACATCTGTCAACGTATCGACATTGCCGTATTAGTGCAAATTGTTTGCATTTTTGAATGATTCCTTGATTCAAAATGTCTGTTTTTGTGCCAAGTTCTCGTCATTTGCGGGAAGTTTTGATCTGCTTTCATTTGAAAAATCTGCAGCTGGGGCTCATCGAATGCTTTCAAATACGTACGATGAGGCTGTTCTGAGTGAAAGAACGTGTCAGAAGTGGTTTCAACGTTTTAAGAGTGGTGATTTCAATGTCGAGAACAACCATGGTGGTGGGAGAGAAAAAATATTCAAAGACGAAGAATTGGAAGAACTGCTCGATGAAGATTCATGTCAAACACAAGAAAATCGATGAAGATTCATGTCAAACACAAGAAAAACTTGCTCAATCACTGGGAGTGACTCAGCAAACCGTTTCCAAACGCCTCAAGGCCACGGGTATGATTCAGAAACAAGGAAATTGGGTCCCGTACGAGTTGAAGCCGAGAGATATTGAACGGCGCTTGTTTGCATGTGAACAACTGCTGGAAAGACATTATCGGAAGGGATTTCTACATCACATCGTAACCGGCGACGAACAATGGGTCCGTTACGATAATCTTAAGCGCAGAAAGTCATGGGGAAAACCCTGACATGCCTCCACATCGAATATTCACGACGCCAAGGTTATGCTCTCCATTTGGTGCGACCAGCTCGGTGTGATATACTACGAGTTACTAAAACCGAGTGAAACCGGATTGACGGAAAAACGCGCAAAGTACCGAGAAAGAAACGAAAAAGTCATTCTCGGCTACTGTTTCGTTCGATGACGCACGGCCTGGCTGATCGCCATTTTTCTTTATACAAGAAAGTACGAAAATGGATACAATCGTGGATCGCGTCAAAAGACGCCTCATTTTTCTGAGATGGGATCCGAAAATTGTCGGAGAGATGGGCGAAAGTTGACGCAATTGATGGACAATACTTTGAATAATATATCTGTTAGTACTTTTTGACAATTAAGCTTTAATTCTGTGGAAAAAACGCGGAAGTTATACAGGGATGAATCCGATACCGATACCGATATAACTGCGATACTTCGGGTTTGCCGATATATCGGTATCGGCGATATTTTCATGGCGGATTCAACGATACTTTTCAAATTTCGCGCTTCAAAAATAATGTAATATAAACGGTCGTGTTGTTTCGTCTATTTCGTTGCAAACGAGTCTCGAACTAACTAAGCTCGGAGGATTCTCGCGGTTTATTCAGTCTCTTGTTTCGCTAGGTTGACTGTTGTCGCGCGTAGTATTTTTCCATCCAAACAAAATTAAGAATTACATATCGTAATCAGTTTGCATGTGTATATCATTTATAACTAGTCGTTTGAGTCAAATAAAGTAAATCTAAATAGTAGTAATGTCAACTTCAAAACACAAATTATTGGAAAATTCATCGCAATCGAAAAAATAGCAGCTGATTTAGTATTGGCTCTTAATGAAAAGCTTGATGGTTTGGAAAATGAAGGAACACATTGCCACAATGCGTGATCCTCGTTACAAAGCACGAATATTTCAATTACAGTCTACTATTACTACAAATACCAACTCAGTGGACAAGGTTCACTATCTTGCTGCTACATAAAAAGGGAGACAAAAATGATATTAAAAACTATAGACCTATATGTCTAATGTTTACAAAGTGTTCTCAAAAATAATACTCGGCCGAATAAATAAAAACCTAGAAGAGAACCAGCCAAGAGAACAAGCAGGATTTCGCCCGGATTATTCTACCATAGACCATAACCATGTGGCCAAAATGATCATAGAAAAACTTAACGAATACGGTCAACACTATTACATGGCATTTGTCGACTACAGACGGCTTCTTTGACTCTCTGAAGCACAATTATATCTGGAAAACACTAAAAACCAAGGAGTAGAAAGTAAATACATCAATATTATAAAAGAAATTTATAGCAACTCCACAGCAAAGGTCCAGCTCGAACAGCAAGGAGAAGAGTTCCAGAGACACGTCAGGCAGGGAGATACAATTTCCCCAAAACTTTTCACAGTAGTATTAGAAAATATTTTCTGCAACATACAGTAGCGAGCAGAGAAATCCGATCAGGTAGAAAATATTAATAATTCTCAATTTTTTTGGAGAAATCTAAATGAAGGGTCGCAAAGTAATTTTATCCTGTTAACTTATTATATTTACTGTTTAAAAATTTATAATGTACTTGTTGAAATGTTTTAAAAAAGTAAATAAAATGGATTTATTACAATTTTGGTTTTTATTGAAAATAATTCGTTTTAATTTTGTTTTTTGATATTCTTAAATAATATTTGCATTTTCCATTTTCGTTTTTTTAAAGAAATTAACCTTACATATAATTAAAACTAAATTCAATATTTTGTGACCCCTCCCTTATTTTTAATAACTGCTTTAATTCTTGATGGCATTGAATTTATCAAAGCTTGCAGTAGTTCGTCTTTTAATTCGTCATACCAAATTTTTTCTAATAATACAACTAGCTTATTTATTGTGTTAGGATGTTCCTTATTAACTTTTGCTTTCATAATGTGCCACAAATTTTCTATCGGATTAAGATCTGGGCTATTTCCTGGCCATATCGTAACAGATATTTGGTTTTCGGCATGAAATTCTTTAATCTTAAATTGAGGAAAAAGAAAAATGTGATTAAATACACATATATATATGTGTTAAACATCATGCAATAAAATTAATACAAAACTGACCACTTTGGCACGGTGTGACGATGCAGAATCGTCTTGAAAAATGCACTCAGAACACATAGAAAAATGATTCTCCATCGAAGGCAAAAAATGCTCATATAAAATATTTTTATAGACTGCCGCATTCACTGTTCCATCAATAAAGGCCAGTTTTCCAACTCCATAATAGGAAAAACATCCCCAGACCATTTTACCAGGTGGGTGTTTGACTGTTGGTTTAATGCATTGGGCACTTAAACGCTCTCCGGGTCTACGCCTAACGTACTGCAAGCCATCGGATCCAAACAAATTAAACTTACTTTCATCAGAAAATATAACCTTTCGCCAATCCAGATTAGTCCAATGCTCATAGTTTTTAGCCCATTCTAGGCGTTTTTTCCGCATGTTTCTCGTTAAAAAAGGCTTTTCAGCAGGAATTCTTGCAGTTAAATGTTCCTCAACAAGCCGTCTGCGCACTGTATGGACACTTATCTGCTTTTGAGTTTCTTCTAAAAACTCTTTGCGTATTTCTACCGCAGTTTTGAACCGATCTTTTAGGCAAATTCTTTTTAACAGGCGATCTTCAGCCGGTGTTGTTATTTTCTTAGCCCCTGTGCCTTTTTTCCGCTGTGTGGATCCAGTGGTTTTAATTTTTTTTAAAAATTCTGCTACAGAAGACTGACTGTATCCTACCCTTGCGGCTATAGCTCGGGTGGTCATGTTCTCCTTCCACAACGTCACTATTTCCGTTTTTTTTAAATTTCGGTCATTTTCCTATTATTTGCCATTTTTATATATTTCACTTGTACTAACTTCACTGTTTGAAAAACTAGCTGAAACTGATAACGATCATAAAGGTCCCATACCTGGAAAAGTACCCAACCCCATTTTTGCCCGTTACCTGGAAATAATACACCCGAAATGCACGTTTTTCTACCTGACCGGATTTCTCTGCTCGCTACTGTATATTGGCAAGATTTCGGAATAAATATAAATGGAATAAACTTAATGATTTTCGCAGAGAAATCAGGCATACTACAAATTATGTTGCAGCAACTAGATAAGGAAAGCAGGACTATCGATGAATCCAACTAAGACAATAGTAATGACAAATGCAACTAAGGAGAACAGAAATAGAACAGGAGTTAATCGAATATGTTGATGAATACATTTATACAGGACAACTTATATCAATAAAAGACCAATATTCAAAAGAAATTGAGAGAAGAATAAGTAGCACTTGGAAACGATACTGGTCTTTAAAAGAAATTGTTAAGAATAATATAGTACCATTGTCAATTAAAAGCAAACTGTACAACACATGTATACTCCCATGTCTACCTTACGGGTGTCAAACTTGGCCGGCTACGAACAAAAACAACCAGAAACTGATAGTCTGCCAACGCAGTATGGAACGTAGCATAAACGTAATGCTAAAGGATAGATGGAAAATTTCAAAAATAAGGAAAATGAAAAAAGTAAACGACATTTTACATGGACGAAAGATGTAATGGAATGCTACCCTAGTAATGGGAAAAGACAAAAAGGACGACAAATTAAAAGATGGGAAGATGACCTACCAAACGGATGGAGAAGGATGGTTCGTGACAGAGATGAGTGGAAGTAACAAGGGGAGGCTTATGTCAAAAGACAACCAGCGCTGCATTTCGAAACTATGTCAGACACGGTCACACCTACATCTAGTACTGTAACTGTAAGTTCAGAGATGCCTACGAGAGGTGGGCCTTAGAGCGTTTGTGAAAATATTACTAGAGAGTCCGAGAATGATGAGCCCCTGTGTTCCAGATCCGTTCGTTTTCTGGCGCAATGACGGCTTATACCCAAACTTGAAAAAAATGGCGCAAAAGTATTTTAGTTTTCCAATAAGTTCTGTCGCATCTGGGAGAGTATTTTCCACCGCATATCTGCATTTAGATTAAATTAAAAGAATACTGAGCCTAACGGCTTCCGCTTTATTTAGTTCGATTTGATATATTGCGCCCTGTATACATGAAAACTTTCCAAGTCGTTCTGTGAAGCATCCTGATTTATTAAGAAAATCTAAGCATTATTCCATTCTAATAGTACTTTGTTTACTCAGCTCCGCGGCAAAAAATCCTAAGTGCTTATGTCTTGTAACAGGTACAGCCGGACATTTACACAGAGTGTGCTCTACTGACTCTTGCTCCTCTTCATTGTCACAGCTCCAACATAGGTCGGTAGCTGGAATCCCAATGCTCTTTGCGTTTTTACCGAAAGCCACACAAAAATGTCAGTAATCAAAAAATTAACAATTATATTCATTTGCTAAAGTTTAGTTTTACATAATACTATATGTTTTACATATTTAGTGCGAAGGATGATTGTCATCACATAACAATTTCAAATTAGGACGTAATGATGTTAAATTTATTCTCAAATTAGATTCGACATCCAATCTATTTCGATAATTTTTTAAGTACACCAAGGTACTCGTTGTAGTGGAGGGCACCTTCAATAGAGATCACGAAGTGCAATGCCATCTCTGCGGACCAAGCAGTAATCTTAACAGAAACATCGTCTAATTTTTTCCGAAGTGGATGTAGACTCATTTTGAAATGAAATTACTCAAAAGTATTTTAAAGTTTGCCTTTTGAATAAATAATTGAAATTTTATCGCAAGATAAATAATTGAAATAATGAAATAATTTCTGATCATGATTCAAATATTTTGCTGTATACGCTTTAGAGGTTTCCATAGTACGGAACTCTCAGTGCGCGAGGGCAGCTCGTATTGGATCAATTATTTTAGTAATAATAT
Source organism: Oxycera nigricornis (assembly GCA_963942545.1). Classification (NCBI taxonomy): domain Eukaryota; kingdom Metazoa; phylum Arthropoda; class Insecta; order Diptera; family Stratiomyidae; genus Oxycera; species Oxycera nigricornis. Next base: position 71,332,626 of record OZ012661.1, read on the forward strand.
CCAACCGTAGTTTATTAAATGGAAAAATAAATTTTTATTAAGAAAATATCAACTTTGCACTTCGGTGACAATAATGGTATTTAAAAAAATTATCACCTGGCGCCAATCCTTATATATCAGTATCACGTAAGAACGCAAGTGTAATAATCAAATTCAGTAAGACTTTTGATCATATTTATTGTAAACTATCTTGAGATTTATTCATGAATAGTCAATGTACAAACCTTAAACAATGTCTAAACTTTGCCGAAATTGTCTTCCCAACTCATTTGCCACTGCTGTATTCAAGTCATTGCAAATTCTGTTCCTGATTGGTGCTGATGCAAATTCACGTCATTTCAAATACTAGTGCTAAACATAAAAGTTCTCATGCATAAATATTCAATACAATAAATTTTTCAAACATTTTTAAATTTACTTTGAAAATCGGCTGTAAATGGAAGACTTCGGTGTTTTATTACTGCATCCAAATCAAATATGTTTTGTTCGAAAATATAGAAAATAACGCTAAAAAATATCGAAATTAAGATAGTGCGATATCGTGCATTGAACATTGGCATCCAAAGTCGGGTGGTATAGCACATCTATTGAAGATTTTCTATTAGTTTACGTAGACATGATTCGATGACTCACTTTATTGAGATAGATAGCGTAGGAGAGGGCTGTAATAATTCGACTTGCTTTGTGGACATTCAGTTTAAATTAGATGCTGATAAGAAAAAAGAGAAATTGCCGAAAGATACAGAGTTAAAAAAGTCCAAATTTTGACTTTTGAAGATAATCGCTAAAATAAAACGCAGGCACTTAACCATAAGTTCGCTTGACCATAGCAATCTCACCAATAAAAAACCCATGTTATCGTGGAAAATGTAAGCGGATTTAGAAACAACGAAAAAGTTCAAAAAATGTCCGACGAATGCGATACAGCTTATGAATTTTCTCAAATTCAATATTGTATGGAAATGTTGTTCTTTCTACACCTTAGGTCCTTTGCACTTTCTGGGTGAAACAATAAATGCTTAAAAGTACGGGCAAGTAATAATAAAGTTTTTGCTACCAGCAATTGATGATCAGCTTTATTATTATTTTCCAAGATGGTTTTGCGCCTTAATATCGTGTCAAGTCGGTAAGTATATAAACTACCAAATGTCTATGTCGTAAGCAATAAACAAAAAGCAAATTTTACCCTTTTAAAGCTCAAGGGATCATTCTAATGTCAACGCGTAAAAAAGCCAATTTTTATAACATTTTTAAGATCCTTATTTATATAAGCTTGAATATAGATAGATTTAATAAATACACAGTTGCATTTTGCAAAAAAAAATTGTTTATTAATTTTAATACTATATATACATATACAAAATGGTGGCATTTGCATAGATACATATCTTAAATTTCGCTACTTCAACGATGCGCACGGTTTAGAGATAAAGAATCGTCTGGAACACAAAATTCAAAAAGATTTAGATTTTTTATGTCACTGGCAATCGCACAAATCTTTAAAAAAAATATTTTTGCAAAACAAAAAATGGCGATGTTTCAAACATTTGCGTTCCAAAATCAAAATATGAATATATTAGAAATACCAACAATAATTTTACATTTAATAAACATGTGGTTAAAATTTCAAGAAGATCGGTTGAATAGTTTTTGAGAAAAGTTGCTGTCTATCGTATACATAGCAATGAATCAGCAAAAAGGAGAATCTGGTCTCAAGATCGGCGAACAAGTTCGCCAAATTTGAATCTCATTAAGCATCTATGGCACGTGATAGAACGAAAAGTAGCAGAAAATAGACCGGAAAGTCTGGAACATGTACTGGATTTGTCATGGAAAACTGAAATTTACAACGACATTAGAAGATTGGTTGACTCAATACCTTCTATAATTGAAGTTGTTGTTGCGCTCAAAGGAGAAGCAACGCTACAATGAAGACAAGAAAAATGTACCGAATTATCTGTTAATTTCCTAATAAACACAAATGACTATATAGCTCTTAAGTACAAGATTCGATATTTAAATATTAACACTTCATTTCTTCCCAAAAGTAGATATGAAATCTTGTCAAACTGTTGATAACTTTCTACTGAATGTTATGGGAAATACCACTCCATTAGAAAAAATACAAATTTATTTTTAAATTTTGATGTGAATATCAAGTGGAGCCATTTTCATGACCGCAATTTTTCGTGTTATTCATGACATGAAACCAATTTCAAATATGAGTATTGGATTAGTAGACACTTTATCAAAAGCAAACATGGTGTTCATAGTTTCATATTTTTTAAAATTTTCAACTAAAGCTTTCTGATAATATTTCTATTTTTAGACACAAAATTTCGGAATGGGAAGAACAAATGCTAAAATTGGGCCACGTTGATGTAGTCCGTCAAGAAGCGATGATCGAATGGAAATCAGTGAAAGTTAAAATACCCAATAATTCTTGCAAACAGCCAAAAAGCGAGTAGTATTTAATGTAATTATTATTATGATTAATACAAACGTAACCCTTCTGTTTTATTTACTTTACTCTTGTTTCCTATTTGAGTCACAGAAAAATAAATAAATACGAATTCGTGATTATGAACACACTTCCGTCTAGCAAATTTTGTGAACTACAGATTATCGACAAATCGTGAAAGCAACTGTTGGGGATTCTCTTTAATGAAACGTGATAGTTTGTATATTTATTGCGTTTATTGATTGGTTACACGAGATAAATGATAACCGATCTATAAGCGGTGTTGTGAGAAAGACTGACCTAGCAACGGACAATACCGGTCTAGCAGCGGTGTCGGTTGGAGAAAAAACTCCGCCAGCAGTGGATAACTCGTTTTGATGCACTCGAAATTCAACCCAGGACTGTAATCTCAAACATTTCCGCCCGCCTCGGTTCAATGTTGAAGCGATGATGCCGCCCGCCATGACGTACCCGAACTCTGCTAGTGTTAGTGAGGCTCTGTGTCAGTTCGAGGCAACAAGCACAGCTTGACGATAGGACGTTTAAATGTTGAAGTAGCTGTACGAATCGTGACTACCCGTATTTTGCCATCTTCACCTTGCACTTCTATGACGACAGAGAGCCCACTTTGATGGAGGGAGAGTCTCATCTCTTAAAATGGCGAGATCACCCACTCGTATCGGTGTCTGTGGTAAGCGCCATTTTGAAAGCGTATGTAGGGATTGCAAATATTCTGATGCCCATCTGCGCCAGAGGTCGGCCCTCATTTTTTGGATGAGTTGCCATCGGTTAAGTGGGGACAATCGGGCGTTTAAGTTTGATGGCTCAGGGACTGATCTGAGAGGTGCACCGATAAGAAAGTGTCCTGGCGTCAATGGAGATAAATCAGTTGGATCATCAGAGAGGGCTTGTAGTGGCCGGGAATTTAAACATGCTTCGATCTGAGTGAGTAGTGTTGACATCTCCTCAAAGGTAAGCTTGGCATCACCAACAACTCGTTTGAGATGATGCTTCGTTGATTTAACGGCGGCCTCCCATAAATCCCAAAGTGTGGAGCGCCAGGAGGGTTAAAGCGCCATGTAGTACCATCCATAGCAAGAGCATCAGCGATGATTCTTGATTCGGTTGAGGCGATGGCAAATAGTTTACGTAGTTCAGCGTCCTCTCCTACGAAATTCGTTCCCTTATCGCTGGATAGTGTTTGGAATTCCTCTGCGTGATGCAAATCTACGGAATGCAGCCAGAAAGGAGGCTGTTGAATATGAAGACACAGCTTCGATGTGGACTTCCCTGGTAGCCATGCACACAAATATAGCAATGTAGCCTTTTTGTGATCTCTGCCCGCGACCAAGGCTAGTATGGAAATAAATAGGTCCAGCGTAATCGACACAGCTATGTAGAAATGCTCGATTGCGTGGAACATTTGAGGGTGGCAAACTTCCCATTTGTTGAAAGGCGGCGGAGGCTCGATACCTAATGCACGGTATGAATTTTGAAATGAGAGCTTTGACAGCTTGCCGTCCTCGCAAGATCCAATATCGACGTCTTAGTGTTCCAAGAGTGAGTTGCACACCTCCATGCAAGACATTTCGATGACAGGAGTAAATAATTACGTTCGTTAGTGATGAGTTTGGTGGCATTATCAACGGATGGTTTTCGTCTGGATCTAGTACTGCGTGTTTAAGATGTCCTCCGACTCGCAGAAGACCCTTTTCATCAATGAAAGGATTCAGCGCAAGAAGCGCTTCCCTTTGAAAGACCAGGTGTACTCAAAGACAGATGATGTATATCTGGTGCGAAGAAGGCATGCTGATAAGATCTTATCCAAAATAGTCTGGCGTTGTCAAGTTCCAAGGGAGTGAGAGCAATTGAATGCGTTGTTGACTGGATTGTCGGCGCCAGGAACGTGATGCCAAGTAGCTTTAGGAACTGTTGTCTGAATTTCAGTGACTCGATTGGCTACAAAGGTTTTCCAGGTTGATGGTGTTGATTTGATCCAGGCTAACGCAGTAGTGCTATCTGACCATAGGTGCAAAGGTACTGACTGTAGAGAGATCGTTTGTCGGACATGAGACGCTAGTTTTGCCAGTAGAAATGCGCCACAAAGTTCAACCCTGGAATGGCTACTTGTTTGAGAGGAGCCACTTTACCCTTGGAAGCAATTAAAGTGGTTTGAATTGTGCCTTCAGATGTGCAGATTCGTAAGTAGAGTGATGCAGCATAGGCAGATATAGATGCATCCGCGAAGCCGTGAAGTTCGATGAGTTTCAAATTGCTTGTAAATCCAAACCAGCGTGGTAAGAATATACATTTGATGTCCTGCAGTTCGTCATATAGTCGTTGGCAGCGTTGTTTAGCGTTGTCTGGTAAAGGATCATCCCATCCGATACCTAGCAACCGAAGTTTCTGCATAAACACCTTGTGTTCTATGGTAATCGGAACAAGCCAACCTAAGGGGTCAAACAGTTTTGAAATAGTAGATAGAATTGTCGTCTTGGTTGGTATCTGATTGAACTTTGGCAGAGAAAGATGAAAGGTGAATGAATCTGCATCAGGTTGCTAATTCAACCCAAGCATTGGATATTCCAGTTTCGCTTGCCAGGTTTTTGAAGGTGTTGGTGCTATCCAGCCCGAAGGAAGATTGGTTAAGAATCGAGAATCATTGCACACCCATTTGCGAAGTGAAAACCTGCCCGCCACGAGGAGGTTAATTAATTCCTGCTGTAGAGATAGAGCTGAGTCGATGTCGTCAGCTCCCGTGAGAATATCATCAACGTAGATATTTTGATTTAGTACTGAAGCAGCACGAGAATAACGATGAGATTCGTCTTGAGAAAGCTGCTTCAGAGTACATAACGTCAGATACGGTGCAGGCGCGAGTCTATAGGTGACAATTGTCAAACAAAATTCCGAAATAGGATCATCGGTACTTGTACGCCATAGAATTCGTTGATGGTTTTGATCGTCGCGATGTACCTTAATTTGGCGTAACATTTTTTCGATATCCGTGGAGAAGGGTATCGCAAACAAACGCCAACGAAGTAAGATATCGGAAAATTCAGGCTGAAGTTTCGGGCCAATATATAGATGGTCGTTGAGCGACGTTCCGAGTGAAGTGGCTTGTGTTCCATTGAACACCACTATCAGTTTAGTGGTCATGCTAGTTTCCTTGGTAATACCATGATGTGGTAGGTAGTAGCAAGTGTTAGGTGTTTTAGATGGTTGAGATCGGTGCATATGGCCCATAGATTCATATTCTCTAAGGAAGATACCATATGCTTGGCAGAGTTTAGCGTCCTTGAAAAATCGTCGTTCCATTCTTTGGAGCATAACTTTAGCTGGAGTTCGCGAGTCGCCAAAATCATTAATGTTAGATTTGAATGGTAGTCGTTCGATATAACGTCCACTCTCATCCCTCGAGTGAGTCTATTTAAAGTGGTCTTCGCATTGCACTTCATTCTCTGTAAGTAATGCTGATGTAGGCGTTGAGAGTTCTTCCTGTTCCCAGAAACGTACCAACAGTTTAGAAAGTTCCTTATTTTGATGTAGTGTGCAAGGTAAACTGATGATTGATCTCGGATGTACTTATGATTATCATCTCCGAAGATGGAGTGACTGGCCCAGTAAGTATCCATCCTTGTGCCGTGTCTTGTGTTATGAAGCCGCCAAAAGGACTAGTGCGGAAACCTGTGTTGTGTTCTAAAACACATGCCATGTTGTGTTTTGGAAATGGTAGGATCACTATGTTGTGTTACAAGATCGCCATTCTTCTTTTTCTGGAAGTTATACTTGGCTCTGTATTGTTCCAGAGTGATGCGCGTCTTCTATCTATTAAATATATGTTAAGCGGAGATTGAGAAAACTCACATCTCTTTGAAGAAGGGAAAACTACCTACCGGCATTCCGAAGATTGCCACATATTTGGCGCAGAGACAATGCTCAAGCAGCCGATATTTCTGTGTACCCAAGTAGAAGTCTGTTCTTTTGCCAAATTTATCAGGCAAAGTCTGATCAAAGTTTAAATCTGCCGAAGGGGGGCAGTTGCTAAATAAAACAACAATTGACTTTGAGTCTATCAGACAGACTTGATTTTCTTTAATCCGTTCTCTTCATTTAAACAATATTCTATTTACTTATTTTATCGCTACTCTAAATACAATGTAAATTTTAATTCTAAATACATAACAAAAATGCTTACTCTAAAACTTGAATCAACCAATCCAAATTAAAGGGATTAGGTTCCCACATTCTTCTTTCCATTTCATAATACTCATATGTCAACCCATTTTATCAATATGGCCTATGAGTAATTGATTTAGTATCAGTGCACAGCGCAGGGCAATAACCAGGCGGCGATATTAGTAGGTCAGTAAACACTCGACCGAGTCTGGCTATTTGTAAACAAAGAGTTTTTCATTCAAGTATTGTAATTGGACACTCAATTAGTATTGAATGAACTTACATACCAGTACCAGTTGGATGGGGGTTCTATGCATGCCTAGATGGCGTGCTAAATGGATCGTGCATGGGTTGAGGCACGAGATGAATGTTGACATGTGCCTGGGCTGAAGTGGTTATTGTTGTGTGTATATACTACACCCTAACCCTTTGAGATGAGAATTTGTAAATCAAATTCGAGGCTAAATGGGGATTGTTTTGGTTGTTCGTTTGTATAAAAGTATGTAATTACAATTGATGATTAAAATAAGTTTATATTATTTTGATATGTACAAAAATTTGCTACATGTAATTTGGATAAAATAATTTTATGTTAAAAATAAAATAGTTCTTTTATTTTGAATTTTTGTATAACTTAAGCCTATTGTTATGAATTCATTTATTACAATTATTGTTCATGACCGAACATTGCATAAGAAGTACATTGAACTCAAACATTGTGGTTCAATGTACATCAATTTGATTAAGTCACCAATTGTACCATTTTCACGTACATTGAACTTAGCTAATTGTATTCATTGCATAATGCATTTGCAATGACATCAAATTTTCCTCGATTGCACTAAGTTCAATGTACGTGGTTCAAGTCAACAAATATTATGCTTACTTTTAATATTTGTAAAAATGTTTAATTTGTGTATTGTACATTTTGTAAATAGTAGATAAGTAGCATTCTTGGTGCAATAAAATTCATTCCCAATTGGAACCTCAGAGTTTTCATTTATCACCTAAATCCTCTCCTCAATCTTCTTCACCCACAACCATTGGTGCAAGAAGATTTCCTTTAGATTGCGAAATCGTCGTCTGGAGTGGACGGCCTTTAAGCAATATCCATTAGAATTCTCTAAGAACTTGAAACTAATTAGGTTTCTGTAACTTAAAAGTTACATTTGGTCCGTCGAGCCGGATACTATACTTTCCACCGAACCCTCTTTTTTGACTGCTATCGTCTAATTTTCACAAGCTTGCACTCAGGCTCTTTTACTGCTGTTGTGAAAAGACGAGCTTGCACTCAAAATCCTTTCGACTGCTATTGTATGAAGCATAGTGTTGCACTCATATTATTTGACTGCACTTGTGTGGAATTCAAGCTTGCACTCGAATCATTTAGAGTATCACCGGAAAGATTTTATCCAGGGCTTGCACTTGATTTTGATTGCCGATTTTCGACTGCTTGCCTTTTAAACCTATTTGTCAAGTCTTTGTGAATTCTATTTCCAAAGTTTCCAAGTTTTCCGCATTTTCACAAAAATTATCGCCATGGAGGATCTCCTTCGCGAACAACAAACCTTGGTAGAGAACCTGGAAAATCTCCAGCGAAACTTTCGGAAGGACCCATCCAGCAGGAAAACACAGGAGTACTTCGAAAAGAAGCTCGCAACTATTGAAGTAATAGCTACAAGCCTTCAAAAGAACCACGATACTCTGTTGCGCGCTCTAGAAGGAGATGATCCATACATATCCAGTAACATCTTTGAAGCAGCTCTTCAGATTTACAAGGATTTAAAAAAAACTTACACGCAAGGGCTAAAAACCGTGAAAACAGAGCCTGAAATTATGGCCTCTACATCAAAGACGCCTAAGACTCAAAGTCGATTAGACACTTGTTCCACAGCGAACAATTTGCTTCCGAATGCACAATTACCGAAAATACCAACGATAACAATCCCTACTTTTCGTGGTGATTACAAAGAATGGAGAAACTTTTATGAGCTGTTTTCCAGCATCATCCATGAAAACAGCGGCTTAACACCGATCCATAAGATGCAATATCTGCTTTCGTCTTTGGCTGGAGATGCTAAAGAGGCAGTTGCGCACTTACAACTGTCCTCAAGTAATTACGAAACAGCAATTGAAATCTTAAAAGAGCGATTCTCCAACGAAAGAAATGCCATAATGGATCTAATCGATTGTATACTCGATACGAAAAGGGTTGAACATAGATCAGCTGATGGTATTATTACGCTGTATAATACCTTGAGAAACTGTCTCACAGCAATTTCAAACATGAAATACAGCACGCACTCATGGAGCCCAATTATTGTCCGCATCGCGATACGAAAATTGGATACCGAAAGCGCACGTCTATTCGAGGAAGGGCTGGACAATACACAATCTATGCCCACAATTGATCACCTGTATCAATTCCTCTTAAAGCGCCACCGAATACTAAGCGTCACTTATACCCAGGCACACGCACGCAAGAATTCACCCATGCCGAATAAACATAAGGTGTTCACTACCGCATATGGTTCAAGTTGCCCATGTTGCAACGAAGCACATATGATTTACCGATGCAACGTATTCAAAGCAATGAACCCGCGTGAACGAAACAAATTTGTCGCAAATACAAAACTGTGCAAAAATTGTTTATTGCATAGTCAAGCACAAATTTGCAGAAGTAAAGGTCGTTGCTATGAATGTAAACAAAAACATCATACAATGATTCACATAGAGTCACCGAAAAAAAATGCATTCCAACACCGTTGCAAATATAGCAGCAAAAAACGTAAAGAAACAGGATGTTGCGGATATAAGAAACCAAAATGTTTTGCTTGCTACTGCCAGAGTTTCCGCATTTACAAATGCAGGCAAAAAAATTGGATTGAGAGCATTGATTGACCCTGGTTCACAAGCAATATTTATCACGTCAAAGGCCTTAAAAAGGTTAGAACTCCCCACAGAGCGCATACTAGCAGACATTACAGGTATTGGAGGCCCAAACCCAATATCTGTAACAAAAAGGGCAAGACTTGTTATGGCTCCAAGATTCGCATTTCAATTCACGCTTAACATAGAAGCGTTTGTGATGTCGAATCTTACTTCAACCCTACCAGATACTACAATTAACACAACTCTGCCAAAACAGATCTTCAATTTAGATCTTGCAGATCATAAATTCCTGGAAAAGGCCTCAATAGACATGATTATTGGAGCCGATACATATCCAGACATTATCGAATAAGGCATAAAACGATACGGGAGCTTAGTTGCCCAAAAAACCAAGACTTGGATGGATTTTCTCCGGGGAAGTCACGGCAAAAACGCAAAGTTGTTACGGTCGCATTTCGCTGCGACCGAATAGTTTATAAATTTAAAAAAAAAGAAGTCCTGATTGACTTTGACTTGAGTCAAAAAGCCAATCAGGACTCTGGTCAAAAAGCCTGCAGGTCTAACCCAAGCCACCCGCCAAACGTAAATAGCGCAAACACTACTCCACTGAGGCTCGTAGAGTAGTTTAAGAAATTGAAGTGAATAGAAATTTTAATTTAAGAATTGGATTATATAAACTCATCATTGAAGGCAAGAATGGTAGAATCAAGTAGAGATTAGGAACCAGTTCAATAGTGGTAAGTAAAAGATAAGTAGTTACTAGTTTAAGGAGAACATCACCGAGCCATCCCTGAGGAAATCATCGACATCAAGCATTGCAAGAAGTCTAAATTGGCACATCAATGCGCATTGCAATCCACCAACGCCGGTCGATGAATCCGATCGGCCGGTTTTCATTTGTAAACTATGTGGCAAAGCGCTTTCATCTGGAGGAGTATTAAGGGAACACGAAATGATGCACCGGGACGAATTTCCATTTGTTTGTGACCAATGCCCAAAACGTTTTCGAATTGCGAATAAATTACGCCAACACTAATGACGTCATGAAGTGCGTCATATTCGAGTCGGAAATGGTCAAACGTATACATTTCAACACGGACTGGCCATTCGCCGCTGAATCCATCACACTTACCACCATCGGTGAGTTCAGCCGGGACACCATTACTGTCCGATTTTGGTGGCGCAGCAATCAGCGTAGATTCGGCAACGGTCGCACCCAAGTCTTCGAGATGCGACACAGGATCCTTCTCGTTCCGACCAGCGTTATAGGGCGTGACCACTTCCAGATAGCTGAAATAGTTAAGGGTTGGATAACCACGCACCTCATACACCGAGCACCCGGCCTGAATATATCGCGGTCCAATGCAGAGCTTCCCACCGCGTATCATGTCCGACGACATGAAAACAAGACTCACAAAAACAATAACCACAGACGCGAGCTGTCACTGGGAAATGTCGGAGTGACATCAGTGGTGGCGAAAAAGCCAAGATGGCCGTTGCGCAGACAGCTGATTCGACCAAATCCAGTGAGTCCCACACCAGTGGTTCTAAAACCAGAATTGGAATTGGAATGGTTCCGCAAACGAGCTGAGCCGTTACGCCGATTTTTGATAAATAGAGCTGGGAACAAAGGAAGAGGGCTTTTTGGTTTCTGGGATCGTAAATTGGAAGAGTGGTCGTCTTGAAGGAAAATTTCAGCGAGTCAACGTCGAGAGCGGTCGTCAAAGGCGGCACACTTTATCGCGCGGTAACGTCTAGGGAAATCTTGTCAGGATTCGAGCGGAAGGCGTGAATTAGTGCGATAGTCAATCGAGGCACGACGATCGAACGAGCGAGCGAGCGACAGTCGAGCGATAGGGAAATTGGCGAGGGCGGCGTGTGGGGCGCGACAAGGATAAGGCCCGACGAGGAATTTTCCCGACCACGACGAGCTTCCCTGCACGGACAATCAACGGCGTAAATAGTAAGTAGAGTAAGCTTTATCTTTAAGTTATACGTGTTCATACTAGAATCTTATATACAGAGTTGTAAGGAAGCCAAAGTGGAGTGAGTTTCTTTTTTTGTTATATAGTTTGATCACGGTGTTGGGTTGGTTTCGGTTCCTTGAGCGGGTTTCAGTGTCGCGACCCAAACCAAACCCCAGTCAGGGTTTACATCGCTGGACGATTGTCGGCGCACGACTGGGTGGCGCCCAAAAACAATATCAAAATTACCCCGCCCCTCTTCGCGGGCAAAGACGCCGGGCACAATCGTCCACCCCGCAGCCATTAGAGGCTTCGGGGGTAAAAGTGCGCGTAACAATTTGGCGCCCAACGTGGGGCCCTTTATAAAAAAAACAGGACTTGGGTAAAGCAGTGTTCGAACGCCGGAACGTTCGACAGATCAGTGAGTGTGTCTGTGAATAAAAGTGACTGAGTTCAAAGTGCTGACACGTGCGTGTAATTGCGGGAGTGTGAGATCGCGGGAGTGTGTTGATTGCGGGTGTGTGAAATTGCGGGTGTGTAGTGTCGTCAGAGGAATTGTATATTTAGTAATAAGGAAATAAAGAAGAAAGTGACCGTTTTTTTTAGCCGTCTAGTTTCTATTTCTCTTTTCTTTTGTGCTGTTCTCCAACCTTCTAGATTCAACATGGCGAAGTTCACCAAAGCCCTGGTTGACCGCCTTAACAAGGAGGAGCTGGCGTATGAGTTGGAAGTACGCAGCATGCCTACGGGGACCGTCGAGGCCATGCGGAAGGAGCTCCGAGAGACGCTGCGGGCGGAGGCGCTGCTAGAAACGTCCCTATGCGCCATCCACTACCCGTTCACATACGAACAAGACCTGGAGGCTGTCACGGCAAAGGTGAAGGAAGTAGAGGCGCTTGCGATGGATTTCAGGGGGGACCTCAAATCCTCTGAGTTTCTGAAGGCTCAGGCTAAGTCGGAATTCGGGTTGCGGCGGATCCGTAACATGCTCCGGGAGAAGGGTACAGAGGAACCCGCCGTCGAAGCACTGCGACGGCGTCTGGTGCAGGCTATGGGCAGGGTTGTCGTAGCGGCCGAAGACGGAGAGGAAGAAGGCGATTCCGCACCGACAGTCGAAAATTCGGAAGACGGAAAGCCGCCAAGAGGAGAAGTGTCGGAGATGCCAGCCTTTTCGACACCCAAAAATCCCCTGGCGGCTACGCCTAAAATCTTGGAAGTAGCCAAATGGGGCATTAAATTCTCAGGTGAGGCCTCGGGCTCTGTTAGCGCCTTCCTGGAGAGGGTGGAGGAGCTCCGAGAAGCTCGAGGTATGACGAAGGCCCATCTGTTCCGCTCGGCCATCGATCTCTTTGAGGGCAAGGCGCTAATCTGGTTCCGAGCCAATCGAGGGACCTTTGAGACGTGGGACGAGGTTTGCCGAGAGTTGCGGGCGGAATTCTTGCCTCCCGACTATGACGATCGGCTATGGGCGGAGATTCGCCACCGAACTCAAGGCAATGGTGAGTCGATCGGCGTGTATGTAGCAGTGATGGAGGGATTATTCCGAAGGTTGTCCACTAGGTGCGGCGAGGGAGAGAAACTGAAGATTCTGCGGAAAAATATAGCCCCGTTCTACCAGACTCAGTTGGGTCTCATGCCGGTGGGAACGATAGCCGAGCTCGTCACTCTGGGGAGGAAGCTCGAATCCACAAGAGTGGCGGTGGAGGCCTTTGTGCCACAACCCAACCGGAGGGCTCCTAGGCTCCTGGAGCCTGATCTGGCGTACGTGGACACCCGAGAGCTGGCAGTCGCTGCAGTAGCTCGGGAAACGAGCGGAAGGCAATGTTGGAATTGCCAGGGGACCGGCCACTGGTCTCAGGAATGTCGGGAAGCAAGGAGTTGCTTTGGGTGCGGGCGACCGGGCACAGTCAGGGCCAGATGCCCTACCTGTTCCCCGGCAACCTATCGAAATGGGCCGGCTTCCCGCCCAGACTCCCGGAACACAGAACCGAGGCGGTCGGGAAACGATTCCCGTGCTCACTAAGCGGCAGGCAGAGCACGGTATTGGTGACGGCCGCGCAAGTCCGGACTGAATAAGCTCCCCATGCACATCGCGTTGTTGGCCAACGGGCCACTGAATGCAAGGAGAACTCGCGCAGGTCGAAGCCATCGAAAACGGGCGGACGGCCGAAGCGAAAGAGTCGAGTCCCGGTAGATTTTCTCCTGGAACAACGCTCAGGGGACAACCGACCCCACCTTAGCGTGGATGTTTTGGGTCGAACGTTCTTGGGATTGGTAGATTCGGGGGCCTCCAGAACGATATTGGGTGAAAATGCATGGGAAGAACTGAGGCCCCTGGGGGTTGAGCTCAGAAATTCGGAACACCAAGGTGTGCGAATGGCCAACGGCCTTGCGTGTACCGTCAGTGGAGCTGTTTGGGTCCCGATCAAAGTCGGTGGCGATACCCAATGGATGGAAATGTTGGTAGTGCCGTCCCTCAAGGAGAGAACAATACTTGGGGTGGCGTTTCGGGGTCCTATTGGACGTTCGAGGAGGGACGTGGGAGTTACTTAGCTCGCTGGAATCTGGCTCCACGGAGCAATTACTACCACGCTCTCGGCTTTTGCCTCACGAGGAGACGATCTTGAAGGAGACCCTAGAGAGGGAGTTTGACCGAATGGGTACCGGGTTAGGATGTACCACCATGGTGGAACATGTCATCAAGACCGACGCATTGCCCGTCAAGCAGCGCTATTATCCGGTGTCGCCTGCAGTACAAAAGCACATCGATTCGGAACTGAAGGAGATGCTCCAGCTGGGCGTTATAGAGCCCTCATCGAGCGCTTGGTCGTCGCCGATCCTTCTAGTAAAGAAGAAGGATGGGAGCTACCGGTTCTGCGTCGACTTCCGAAAATTAAACCAGGTGCCGGAACGAGATGCTTATCCACTACCTTATGTAGCAGCCACCCTCGATAAGTTACGTGATGCGAGGTATCTGTCGTCATTAGATATTAAGTCGGCGTATTGGCAGGTACCCATGGCGGAAGCGTCACGCCAGTATACAGCGTTCACGGTGCCAGGACGTGGGCTGTTTCAATTCAATAGGATGCCCTTTGGGCTACAAAACGCACCTGCAACATGGCAGCGTCTGATCGACCGAGTGTTGGGACCCGAGCTCGAGCCCTACGTGTTCACATACCTGGACGATATCGTGGTTGTCACCCAAGACTTCCGGAAGCACGTGGAGGTACTTTCTGAAGTATTCCGCAGGCTTCGGGAGGCGGGGCTTCGCGTCTCCAGAGAGAAATGCGAATTCTGTCGACGCCAGCTGAAATACTTGGGTTACGTAGTGGACGAGAAGGGGCTGAACGTGGATCCGGGTAAAGTGGAGTGCCTATTCCAAATTCCCACGCCTCCAAACGGGGAACAACGGGATCTACATCCTAAGGACCGGACCGAAGCGCTGAACAGGGTTCGCCAGGAAGTAACTGCTCGTTTAAGCAAGGCCGCGGACACTGCACAGACCCGGTATAACCTCCGGAAGCGAGAAGAATCCTTCTATCCAAATGACCGGGTGTGAAGAAGGAACTTCGTCCTCTCAGATGCGGCCCAGTACTTTTCCGCGAAACTGGCACCCGAATACAAAGGGCCTTTTACAGTGAAGGAGAAGGTGTCTGCGGCCACCTACCGTTTAGTGGACGAGAAGAGCAAAGACGCCGGCGTGTGGCACGCCAAAGACCTAAAACCCTACGCCGCGTAGACAACGAATTAGAGCTACCCAACAAACATGAACTTGCATAAAATTTTACATCTAACTGGGACAGACACGATAAGTGAAATATGAACTTAATACCAATCATTGGCTGGTTCCAAGGGCTTTTCCTCGTTTGAGACCCTTCCCGCTGCCCTTCCCTCAAATCCTTATTTTCCATTATTATTTTTTTCCTTCCGTACTTCTTTTCCTTTCGTGTCACAATATCTTTCTTTTGGGGGTTGAAGTTTGGGGCTAAAATAAAACGTTAAGAAAAGTCATTAGTAGTAGAAATAATAATCAGGGGGAGGATAGATAGGATAGAGAGTAGGCAGTAGTAGTTGGGGCGGAAAGTTATCAATTGGTTAGTACAGTAGGAGTAGTGAGGGAATTAGTTCATTAGTAGTAGAAATAATAATAATAGTAGTAGAAATAATAATCAGGGAGGAGGATAGATAGGATAGAGAGTAGGCAGTAGTAGTTGGGGCGGAGAGTTATCAATTAGTTAGTACAGTAGGAGTAGTGAGGGAAGTAGCTCGGGGAAGCTAAGAGCCTGGGAATTAACTACGGAGCTCAGTGGAGGATATCCAGAGAACAAGTTTGGTAGGTGGATAGAATAGAAAAGGGCAAGGAGTAAATGGGTTGTTTAGGTCAAATAAGGGACGGTGGGGTAGACAGAGAAAATTAAGTCGGGGTTTGTTTGGGCAGGTCAGATAGGAGACGGTTGGGTAGGGAGAATGGGGAAACGTAGTTAATATCATAGATTAGAGAACTTAGTTAGGTATTAGTAGAAGCAGAGTAAGGACTGGAGAAAATTGGTGAAGGGATAGCAGTTGGCTAGGTTAGTTAGGTTAGCGAGTAGAGAGTTTAGTTCGGGGAGTTAGGGGTATCTACCTAAGTGACTGAAACAAGTAATCGTGTGGGTTTCGTACGGAACCATTGTTTTGTTTGGCCGCGCGAATTCGCCGAAGCAACAATGCTCCGCGAGCACTCGGCAATGGCCATGGCACGCAAAACCACTCTTGGTCGTGTGACGTAACCGCGCGCGTCGAATGCTGCTGCCCAAATATTACTCGTTTCCGTTTTGTTCAACGCTCGTTTTTTTTAACCGTTCTTTCTTTTTCCTTTTTTTTGAGTGGATTTTCGGAAAATCCACTTGAAGAAGGGGGGGGGGGTAATGTTACGGTCGCATTTCGCTGCGACCGAATAGTTTATAAATTTTAAAAAAAAGAAGAAGTCCTGATTGACTTTGACTTGAGTCAAAAAGCCAATCAGGACTCTGGTCAAAAAGCCTGCAGGTCTAACCCAAGCCACCCGCCAAACGTAAATATCGCAAACACCACTCCACTGAGGCCCGTAGAGTAGTTTAAGAAATTGAAGTGAATAGAAATTTTAATTTAAGAATTGGATTATATAAACTCATCATTGAAGGCAAGAATGGTAGAATCAAGTAGAGATTAGGAACCAGTTCAATAGTGGTAAGTAAAAGATAAGTAGTTACTAGTTTAAGGAGAACATCACCGAGCCATCCCTGAGGAAATCATCGACATCAAGCATCGCAAGAAGTCTAAATTGGCACATCAATGCGCATTGCAATCCACCAACGCCGGTCGATGAATCCGATCGGCCGGTTTTCATTTGTAAACTATGCGGCAAAGCGCTTTCATCTGGAGGAGTATTAAGGGAACACGAAATGATGCACCGGGACGAATTTCCATTTGTTTGTGACCAATGCCCAAAACGTTTTCGAGTTGCGAATAAATTACGCCAACACTAATGACGTCATGAAGTGCGTCATATTCGAGTCGGAAATGGTCAAACGTATACATTTCAACACGGACTGGCCATTCGCCGCTGAATCCATCACACTTACCACCATCGGTGAGTTCAGCCGGGACACCATTACTGTCCGATTTTGGTGGCGCAGCAATCAGCGTAGATTCGGCAACGGTCGCACCCAAGTCTTCGAGATGCGACACAGGATCCTTTTCGTTCCGACCAGCGTTATAGGGCGTGACCACTTCCAGATAGCTGAAATAGTTAAGGGTTGGATAGCCACGCATCTCATACACCGAGCACCCGGCCTGAATATATCGCGGTCCAATGCAGAGCTTCCCAGAAATTCACTCAACTATGTTCCGATCGCGAGATGTAAACACCGAACCGCGTATCATGTCCGACGACATGAAAACAAGACTCACAAAAACAATAACCACAGACGCGAGCTGTCACTGGGAAATGTCGGAGTGACATCAGTGGTGGCGAAAAAGCCAAGATGGCCGTTGCGCAGACAGCTGATTCGACCAAATCCAGTGAGTCCCACACCAGTGGTTCTAAAACCAGAATTGGAATTGGAATGGTTCCGCAAACGAGCTGAGCCGTTACGCCGATTTTTGATAAATAGAGCTGGGAACATAGGAAGAGGGCTTTTTGGTTTCTGGGATCGTAAATTGGAAGAGTGGTCGTCTTGAAGGAAAATTTCAGCGAGTCAACGTCGAGAGCGGTCGTCAAAGGCGGCACACTTTATCGCGCGGTAACGTCTAGGGAAATCTTGTCAGGATTCGAGCGGAAGGCGTGAATTAGTGCGATAATCAATCGAGGCACGACGATCGAACGAGCGAGCGAGCGACAGTCGAGCGATAGGGAAATTGGCGAGAGCGGCGTGTGGGGCGCGACAAGGATAAGGCCCGACGAGGAATTTTCCCGACCACGACGAGCTTCCCTGCACGGACAATCAACGGCGTAAATAGTAAGTAGAGTAAGCTTTATCTTTAAGTTATACGTGTTCATACTAGAATCTAATATACAGAGTTGTAAGGAAGCCAAAGTGGAGTGAGTTTCTTTTTTTTGTTATATAGTTTGATCACGGTGTTGGGTTGGTTTCGGTTCCTTGAGCGGGTTTCAGTGTTGCGACCCAAACCAAACCCCAGTCAGGGTTTAGATCGCTGGACGATTGTCGGCGCACGACTGGGTGGCGCCCAAAAACAATATCAAAATTACCCCGCCCCTCTTCGCGAGCAAAGACGCCGGGCACAATCGTCCACGCCGCAGCCATTAGAGGCTTCGGGGGTAAAAGTGCGCGTAACAAAGTAGCACACTGACTTCTTTAATTACAATGGCAGAGTTTCATCGGAAAATCGAAAAAATTCTTTGAAGTTGATGCTGAAGTCAGTGATAGACAGCCTACACAGAGCGACATCAAATGTGAAGAAATATTTGCAGTTTCACATTCAAGAGATGACACAGGCAGATATACTGTGTGCTTGCCATTCAAGGATACCAATTCTAAACAATTGGGTGAATCAAGATCTACAGCCTTGATTCGATACAAGCAGGTAGAGAAACGACTTGCCAAGAACAATGAACTGCACGTAAACTACCATGCATTCCTTGAAGAGTATTTAACTCTTCGACACATGTTCAAGGTTTCACCCTATGCCGGAGTAAACAATTGTGTATACTACTTGCCACCAACCAAGCTACGAGTTGTTTTCGACGCCTCAGCTAAAACTTCAACTGGTGTAGCCTTAAACGATTTGCTGCATACAGGTCCAAAACTGCAACAAGACCTTGCGCAAATCATATTAAGATGGCGCAAACACAAATTTGTCTACACAGCTGACATAGAAAAAATGTTCAGGCAGATCAAGGTAGCCAAACATCAATTAGATTACCAACGAATACTGTGGCGACGCCATACAAATGGTCCAATCGAAGAGTACAATTTAAGTACTGTGACTTATGGTACAGCATCTGCGACTTATCTTGCTGTTCGGTCTCTTGTGCAGCTATCAAAAGACGAGAAGCATAATCATCCTTCAGGATCGAAAATCTTGACTTCAGATTTTTATGTTGATGACCTCATGACTGGCGCAAGCACTAAAGAAGAAGCAACAGCTTTGCAAGCTGATATTGTAGCAATCCTCCAGAAAGGAGGCTTCCATTTACGAAAGTGGTGCAGTAACGATCCAAGACTGCTTGAGAATATCCCAGAACAAGCAAGAGAAACAGGACTGCTAGAGATCACAGAAGACGCTTCCATCAAGGCTCTAGGGCTGAGATGGCATCCATCAAAAGATGAATTTCGATTCAAGCTTCCAGTTTTTGAAGACAAGCCACTAACAAAACGTCAGCTTCTGTCGAATATAGCAACTATATTTGACCCACTTCGGTGGTTGACTCCAGCATGATTAAAGCGAAACGTTTAATGCAGGAAGTATGGAAAGAAGGTACAGATTGGAACAGCTTTCCATCTAGCAACATAATCAACGCTTGGGACCAGTTTACGGCAGAAATCAGTGTGCTCGAAGACATTCGTATTCCACGGTGGAATCACTACAACCCAGACGTTCGAGTTGAACTTCATGGTTTCTGCAATGCATCCAACAAAGCTTACGCAGCAGTGGTCTATTCCAAGTGCGTCTCTACTAAAGGAGCAGTGAGCGTAACACTTCTTTGCGCAAAAACAAAGGTGACTCCTCTTAAAGCCAAACTGACACCTCCACAACTTGAACGCAACGCTGCTGTTCTGCTGGCCAACCTCTTGAAACAAGTAAACTCATCTCTGAACATTAAGGACGTCAAAATATACGCATGGTCCGATCCTACAATAACGCTCGACCGAATAAAGTTGGATCCCACTAATATGGAATTATATGTTGCCAATAGAGTAACTGCAATCCAACAATTGAGCAATGATAGATGGTGTTGGCAGCACGTAAGAGGTGAAGAGAATCCAGCTGCTTGTGCCTCCAGAGGTCTGTTGCCCCAGCAGCTCCTCAACTTTAAACTGTGGTGGAATGGCCCACCGTTCCTTCACGAGCCAACCAAACATAACATTCTCACGAGCTCAATCACTTTAACTAGAGATACAACTATCTTGGAGCGCTATTCAAACTTTGGCAAGCTTCTGAGGATTTTTGCGTACTGCTTGAGATTCAAAAACAATCTTGAAAAGATGAAAGGACACAGATCAAATGGGTTACTGAATCCAAGTGAAATAAAAAACGCAGAGATGAGAATAGTGAAAATCATCCAACAAACTGAATTTTCGAAAGAATTGCAAAGTCCAAGGAATAGGCTTCGTAACCTGTCACCCTTTCTCGACTCTGAGGGAATTCTACGGGTAGGTGGCAGACTCCGTAATGCTGACATTTCGGAAGAAGCAAAATATCCAATACAATTGCCAAGACATCATGTGACGTACTTGATCATACGAGACGCACATAAAATAACCATGCATGGCGGCGTAACATTGGTGCGAAATTATTTAAGAATGAAGTACTGGATAATTGACGACCAAAAAGTCATTCGGCACGAAGTCCATAGATGCCACATATGCCACAGAAACGCCAGCAGAAACAATGTCCAAATCTTGGGTGATCTTCCAGCAGTTCGCATAAACCCAGCCAGTGCATTCACGTACTGCGGCGTCGATTACGCCGGTCCTTTCTACACTCGAATGTCTAAAGGCCGTGGCACGAAAACCATTAAAGGATACATTGCAGTATTTGTATGCATGGTTACCAAGGCTATACATCTCGAGCTGGTAAGTGATCTTACCACCGAGGCTTTTCTAGCAGCCTTCAAAAGGTTTATAAGCAGAAGAGGACTTTGCCGGGAAATCTACAGTGACAATGGAACTAACTTTGTTGGTGCAAGCAAAGTATTGGATGATGACATAAAACATGCAATTCTTAGAGCATCAGAAGATGTTGCTCGAATTTCCGCTACAGATGGGATCGACTGGAAGTTCATCCCAGTTGCCACGCCTCACTTTGGAGGCCTCTGGGAAGCAGGTGTCAAATCTGTTAAACATCATATCAAACGAATCTTCGATGAAAACGATATATCACCGACCTTCGAAGAGTTTAATACAGTACTCATTCAGATCGAAGCCTGTCTTAACTCCAGGCCCATAACACCACTCTCTAGTGACCCCAGAGATTATCAAGCACTTTCTGCGGGACACTTTTTAATCGGCAGGCCTCTTCTTGCCGTGGCAGAACCCGATCGGACAAACACAACTCTACATGATCGCTGGAAGAAGCTGACCGCTCTATATCAGACGTTTTGGCAAAGATGGTCCACGGAATATTTGCACACACTCCAGCGTAAATCAAAATGGACTAAGGAATCTGACAACCCTACACCAGGCCAACTCGTCCTTCTTAAGCAATCCAATTTACCACCTTCAAAATGGGCTTTGGCACGTATTCACGAACTCAAACCTGGCCCAGACAACAAGGTACGGATAGTCACCGTAAGGCACGACGGAGACAAACTGAAAGATGTATCGATAGTAAACATCTGTCCTCTACCAGTCGAAATACCAACAAACGACACTACATTTCACGATTCCAATGCGAATACTGGTAGCAAGCAATCAATAAACAACCCAAGAGTTTCGAGCACGAATACTAGTGTCGGATCTACACACAATGGTAGAGTTCTGCGTAGGGTCAAAATTCTGCAGTGGACAGTCGTAAACGCCAAACACCCCAACAACAACCATCAGAACGACAAAAGAAGAAGAAACGTTGTATCGCGCCTTGTACCTGGGCAAGAGCGCTACTATCGACTATTCTAACGTTTCTGACGTTTGCAACTACCCTAGCCGACAATCACTTTAATCATGAATATGTAATATTCAAACCGTCTACAGGGTATTATATAGAAAATCTAGGAAAGACACAGGTTCTTCGGGGGAACCTTAGAATGGAAATTCTTTTCTCATATGACGACATTTTGGCTGATGAAAACAACATCTTACATACTTTCAAGCAAACAGATAAAATATGCCAAGACACGAAAGCATTGGTACAGACAACCCACTGCAACGCATTAGTGCAGCACCTTAAAACCAGGAGAATTGAGATATTTAGACAAATTGAACAGATCAAAGATGTGACACCGTCAAGAGTCAAAAGAGGGCTGTTTGGAAAATTACTTACGACTGTATTCGGCGTAAACGATGAAGTATATGAAAATATAGACAACCTAGACAAAAACCAAAGGATGCTACTTCATGTAACGAATCAACAGCACTTACAGCTTTCTACCAGCATGGAACAGCTCAACACGGCAACCAACGAAAAATTCAAACAGTTTGGTAAAAGAGTCAACGAACTCATAGAAGCTATGAATGGAATGAAATCCTGGTACAGACAAATTGATGAGAATAAGCTGAGCATTCAAGTAGTTTCAACTTATCTCGCAGCCTCTGACTATTTCGATGAAATCGGATTGAAGTATAGAAATCTAGTCAAAGCAATGCATGGGCATATTAGCATTACTAGCATTCTCTCTTCAAGTACTATAGCAGAGACAATCGATCGAGTTTCGAAAAACCTAGGACCACTATTTTCAATACCAGAGGTTCCGCAAAATCGAATTGTTGTTAAAAAAACGAAGCAATCACTGCTAGTCTATGGATATTTTCATATCATAGAAAGTAGCATCTACGACTTAATTCATGTAAGCGCCATTCCAATTAAGGTCAGACCACATGAATTTATATCACCACTGATCGGAACACCTACTTTGGCAATAAACTTCAACCAGCTGCAATACTTTGAGTTGGACGATGATCAATTTCGCAGTTGCTCAATTCTGGGAGACGTTTACCTTTGTTCACCTAGTTACATCATCAATATGAATGCAAAACCCAACTACGTAATAGACGAAATCTATGGCAGACACAATAGAAGCTCTTGTCCTATGACCGCAGTGAAGAACTTTCAATTATTGTGGAAACAACTCATGATGCCCAACACTTGGTTTTTTGCAACTGACGATCCCAAAACAGCATCAATAATATGCAACGGAGAACGTGAAGAGATATTATTGACCGAAGTTGGAGTCATCCAACTTAAAGATAATTGCCTAGTCCAAACCGAACATTATACCCTGCGTACAACATTCGATCAGCAAAGGAGGGTCACTAGTGCATACACAAAGAACATTTCACTACCGAAGCTGGAAGAAATAAGTTACCAGAAATTGCACATTTCGGAAATTTCCAAAATTTCTGAACAGATGTTTAAACTACCTCCACCTCAATCGCCAGACAACAATGTACCGCATTTTCAACCTTTGGTCATCCATGCATTAGCCTGGTCCTCGATTACCGCTGCTATCGTCATCGCCCTTGCTATTTTCTTTACTGTTAGAAAATGCAGGACAACATCTGGAAGCTCAAGCAAGAACCCCAGTGAAGAAACGACCCTGAGCGAAAGATTTACCCAAATCTTTGCCAACCGCCAAGTATCTCCAAGCAAGTTTTACGTTACAAAAGATGGACAAACAGCAACTTAGTTCAACTTTAGTGGCCATCCTGGGGCGCCCAACCTGTTCATGACCGAACATTGCATAAGATGTACATTGAACTCAAACATTGTGGTTCAATGTACATCAATTTGATTAAGGCACCAATTGTACCATTTTCACGTACATTGAACTTGGCTAATTGTATTCATTGCATAATGCATTTGCAATGACATTAAATTTTCCTCGATTGCACTAAGTTCAATGTACGTGGTTCAAGTCAACAAATATTATGCTTACTTTTAATATTTGTAAAAATGTTTAATTTGTGTATTGAACATTTTGTAAATAGTAGATAAGTAGCATTCTTGGTGCAATAAAATTCATTCCCAATTGGAACCTCAGAGTTTTCATTTATCACCTAAATCCTCTCCTCAATCTTCTTCACCCACAACCATTGGTGCAAGAAGATTTCCTTTAGATTGCGAAATCGTCGTCTGGAGTGGACGGCCTTTAAGCAATATCCATTAGAATTCTCTAAGAACTTGAAACTAATTAGGTTTCTGTAACTTAAAAGTTACAATTATCTACTTCTATTAGCGTATTTACGCTGTTTGTGCCCAACACTTTATAAGGACCTTTATATGGCTTTTGGCCTTTTTTCTTATTTCCAACTTTAATTAGTACTAAGTCATTGATTTTTACATTCAAGGGATTTGCGTATGCTTCTTTTTTGTTTCTCGCTACTTTAGTTTTTTCTATTAGACTTCAAGCTTTTGATATGGACGTTTTTAACCTTAGTTTCAATTCATTGGCATAGTTTTCAATGTAATAGATTCTGTCTGTATTCTCTAGATTGTCACTTGGTAAGTACGAAAGTTTTCCAAAAACTAGCTCATACGGTGTGTAGTTGGTATCCACGTGAGGGGTCGTATTATACGAGAATGTGTAAAATGGTACCCATTCGTCCCAGTTATGGTCGTAAACGAAAGCTAAGACGTATTCGTTGAGGACACGGTGGTTTCGTTATACTACACCTAACGTCTCGTGGTGATATGGAGTTGAAAAAATCTGTTTTATTTTTAAAATTTCGCAAATGTCCTTCATGAGTTTATTCGTAAACTATGTTCCAAAATCGGTTTTTAAAACTTTAAACTGACCATATTGTAGTATGATATTATTTACAAGTGCCTTGGGTACGGTTTTGGCTTCCTTATTTTCTAAGGGTATTGCGGTAATATACTTAGTTAATTCGCACTCTATAGTTAATATGTATCGTTAGTTATTTGAAAATCTAAGAGGACCGACAATGTCCGCGGTTATTATCTCAAAACTAGGAGATGGTGTATCGGTTTTAATCATCCTTTCCTTCGTGTGCTTTGTTATTTCATTAAATTTGCATTTATCACATTGATTTATATAATGCTTTATCATTTTGTTCATGTCCTTCCAACAGTATCTTTGTCTCAATTTCAAATATGTTTTTCGGATTCCTGTATGTCTTCCGTGTGGCGATTCGTGGAATTCTTCAATAAGTTTTCGTTGTGTAGCGATTTCATTAATTTTTTTAGGGGGTTTATATATCTTTATTTTTAATTGTATATTCATATCTCGTTGCAACGTATTATATATCTTCTTAAATTGCTCTTTGGGTACGTACCTAAATATTGTATCTATCTTCATAGATAGAGCTAGCTCATTTATATTATTCTTCTGCGAGTAATTCAGTAACTTCTTCAAAACAGAAACTAGTTTCGTGTTTGAGTTATCGTTACAATTATCGCGAATTCTCACACTTAGTTTTTCGCTGGCGGAAACGGATATCTCGTGAGCTTTATCGCTAAGGTGGATCATTAAATAATATTTTCCTTCGAGATTATATTCTTTTTTTATTTTCATTGTTGTTGTTAAACATATTAAATTTCAGTTTAATGCCCCTGTAATATCAGATAGCGAGGTACAATCGAACGCATAGAGGTGATCAATCTCCCGATTTCGTTTGTCGCTTTCGTTATCGATTTCTATATTTGTTTGTTTCTTTTGTTTAGTAGCCTTGTTTCTTTCATCATTGGTTGGGCGTATTATTGATTTCAGAATTTCAGAGTCCAATTGTATCCTTGAAAGTGCGTCTGCGTTAGTGTTGATATTACCCTTTTTGTTTATAATCTCAAAATCATAGTCCGCTAAATCAAAATCTAAAGAGTTCAAACTCTTTGCCGTTTCTGCAAAATTTGGGATGAAGCGACGGTAATAGTTACAGAAAGCTACGAATCTCCTGACGTCATCCGCGTTTTTAGGGATTGGATAATTTTTTATGACCTCGTGTTTGGCAGGATCTGTTCGTATCCCGTCTGCTGTAATGAGGTGTCCTAAGTAAACTACTTCCGATTTTAGAAATTTGCATTTACTTGCATTCAATTTGAGGTTGTATTTGCGTAGTCTTTGTAACACTTTAGATAAATTTTCATTATGGTGTTTGATGCTCCATCCATAATGTCATCGACATATAAAAAAGCTGAATGCCTTAAACCTGTCAGTGCGATGGTGAGCATTCTTTGAAAGCTGTTTGAGAAAATTTTTAATCCAAAAGGTAGTCTCTTGAATTGGTAGTGCCCGTCGCCTGTGGAAAAAGCTGTTAAAGGTCTGGAGTCTTTTTCTAGTTCAATCTGGTGAAAAGAACTCGTCATATCTAAGGTGGAGAAGTATTTTGCTCTACCGAGTCTGTCGAGCACATCTTCCAACCTTGTCAATGGAAATTTGTCGTTTACTATCTTGTCGTTCAACTTTCTAAAGTCAACAACAAGTCTCCATTTCTTTGTATCGTCAGAGCTTTTCTTTGGTACAACTAATAATGGTGAGTTGTATGGGCTAGTGGAAGGCTCTACTATGTCATTATCTTCCAATTCTTGGACTTGTTTTTGTATTCCCTCGTTTTGTGTCTGTGGTAATCGATAATTTTTGATGTAAACTGGTATGTCATCAGTAGTATTGAGCTTTTGCTTGTAGAAATTGTTTTTCGTGAGATTTTCACCTTCAAGATGGAAAACATCTTGGTATTGTTTTATTATTTCTAATAAGCTCTTGTTTGCATATTCATCTAAACTATTTGTATTAATGACATCTAACAACTTGTTCAAACGTTTGTTGGCGAAAATGTGCTTTGCTTTTAAAATTTTATAGTTCTTATCTAATTCAAAGTGTTTGAGTGTTACATTGTGCTCATTAGTATTTAATAGTTTAACGTGACATACGCCTTTCGCCGGTATAATGCAATTCCCTACAAATACTCCATTTTGTATCTCTTTGTTGAAAATGATGCAGTCTTCGGATCTATTGATCTCCAATGGGATCATGGCTTCTGTTCTCGCTGGAACATTTATTTGTGCCATATTGATTTTTCTAGTATACATCGTTACTGTAATATCTTTGTCAAGGGTACAAAAAGTAATTGTATAGGACTTGAAATCAATTTTGCACATATATTTACTGAGTATATCTCTACCTAATATACCATCAGTTTCTATTGGAAAGTCCTCATCTTCTATGTGAAAAGAATCTGTTATCATCTTGTCGTCGATTATGAATTGTATTTGTGTCGTACCCAGCGACATTGTTGTCTCGTTTGTAATGCCCGTGAGTTTGCATTTATTTTCGGGCTTTAAATCGATATTAGTGCGAATTAAGCTATTGTCTTTAATTATAGATATGTCTGCACCTGTATCTATTAAAAGCTTCAGGTATCTATTTTCATTTTTATTGAATATTTTTATATAGTTAGTGCTAATATCTGTGATTTTATATATTTTGTTACTTATATTAGATTTAGGTTTTACAACATGTTTGGCCAAGTTATCTATTCTTCGTCCGGGAGGTTGCCGATCTCCTCTCGGGCGGTTGTCAAGTTTCCCTGATTCTGTATAGTACGAATTCTCCTAGTATTGTTAGGGTTATTTCTATTATTTGAGTAATTTCTATTATTGGAATAGTTTCTATTATTAGAGTAATTTATATTATTAGAGTAATTTCTGTTATTTGAATTATTTCTGTTTTGGAAATTTCTTTCGCGATTGAAATTTCTGTTATTCATGGCGTTCTGGTTAGAATTTCTATTATTAAATTGTGGTCGCCTCTGAAAATTTTGATTATTAGGACGGACGTTATTATGGTTTCCATATCTATTGCGGAAATTTCTTCTATCCCTGCTTCATTACCTTCCACTTCTGTAGCTAGAGAAATAGCTTCGCTCAATTTTGCAGGTCTCGCTGCAAATACTGTTTCCCTTATTTGGTCGTTTAGACCGTTATTGAAATTTGTTAAGGCATACATGTCGTTTACGCTATTTATTGCTTGTTTTGCAACTTGTTGCGGGTTTGGACCTAGTTCTTGTACTTGCAAATGATTTAGTTCATTGACTAGGTTCAGTATTTTATCTTTGTGAATTGAAATTGGAAGCCGTTTTTGTGACAACGTCGAAAGTTGTGTATGAATTTGAGGGATTGTTTTTGGATTTTTGTACTTACGTCTTAGTTCAGTCTCAAAAGTATCTAGATCTGTAATATCTGACGTGTTTAGTGAAGTTCTAACGTTTGGACTGAGCTTAACATGTGTAACAAAATTTAGTAGTTCCGTTTTTCCTTCCGTCGTAAGTTTCTTGCCAATGAGTTGTATAATGATTAAAAACGTCTCGAGCTCTGAAAATTTACCGTCAAGGTTAGGTTTTGTTTTAATAGCCGTTTCTATGTTAAAATCCGCCATTTCGGTGAATGTAATTTCGTCTTTTATTTTTACTAGAATGTTTTCGGCGTTCAACCGCGTTACTAAATTAGAAATTATTGACTTGCTTGTGGATGAAAGTGCTGTCTTTAACTCTATAGCTTCACCTTCCTTTAGTGTTCTAAAAATATTGAGATATTCGGCTTCTATTTCAATTACCTTTTCTAATTTTTCTTTAAGAGTTTTGACCGTGTAGGTCTTGGTTTTTCTTAAATTGGAAAGTGTGTTCTGCAAATCAATTAGTAACTCTTGTAATCTGTTCATAGACATTTGGAAAATTTATTAAACATTGTTTCTTCCTAAGACAATATTTCTGTCTACGATTTTTCGAGCATATTTCTTTTGCTTGTTATTGTATATATATAAACGTCCTAATATGATTATAAAAAATATGGACGCACTTAGCGTCTGTTTATATTCTATCAATATATTTTCGTTAGTGCTACAATTATTGCCCATTTTACTTATAATTTATCTCTACTATTAATTTTTTTTTTATTTAAATCATTTACGTTTAAAACTATTTAATTCATTTGAAAAAATAATTTTTTATTCTCCTGCCTCCTCGTCGTCTTCGCTTTAATTTTACAATTTTCGGGAGTGCAGCTGTTGGCTTTTTTATAAACTGCTCAATGTGTCTAGGACGGGTCCGGGTAGCGGTGATGGCTCATATTTAGGTGCCTGGGATATCGGCATAGCCACGTATTTTTCTCGTGTGGGTTTTGCTGATTCGCTGGATTTCGCTCCTAGTTTTAGGCATCTCTCGAATGCACGATGGAATTCTCCGTCTGAGGTAATCTCACGTATTTCACCTTCTTCTTCGTCTTCTAGTAGTCCGGAACGTGCAGGATCGTGGATCGCAGGGTCACCATGTTGTGTTCTAAAACACATGCCATGTTGTGTTTTGGAAATGGTAGGATCGCTATGTTGTGTTACAAGATCGCCATTCTTCTTTTTCTGGAAGTTATACTTGGCTCTGTATTGATCCAGAGTGATGCGCGTCTTCTATCTATTAAATATATGTTAAGCAGAGATTGAGAAAACTCACATCTCTTTGAAGAAGGGAAAACTACCTACCGGCATTCCGAAGATTGCCACATATTTGGCGCAGAGACAATGCTCAAGCAGCCGATATTTCTGTGTACCTTTTTGCCAATGTAAGGCATACTTGTACCCAAGTAGAAGTCTATTCTTTTGCCGAATTTATCAGGCAAAGTCTGATCAAAGTTTAAATCTGCCGAAGGGAGGCAGTTGCTAAATGAAACAGCAATTGACTTTGAGTCTATCAGACAGACTTGATTTTCTTTAATCCATTCTCTTAATTTAAACAATATTCTATTTACTTATTTTATCCCTACTCTAAATACAATGTAAATTTTAATTCTAAATACATAACAAAAATGCTTACTCTAAAACTTGAATCAACCAATCCAAATTAAAGGGATTAGGTTCCCACATTCTTCTATCCATTTCATAATACTCATATGTCAACCCATTTTATCAATATGGCCTATGAGTAATTGATTTAGTATCAGTGCACAGCGCAGGGCAATAACCAGGCGGCGATATTAGTAGGTCAGTAAACACTCGACCGAGTCTGGCTATTTGTAAACAAAGAGTTTTTCATTCAAGTATTGTAATTGGACACTCAATTAGTATTGAATGAACTTACATACCAGTACCAGTTGGATGGGGGTTCTATGCATGCCTAGATGGCGTGCTAAATGGATCGTGCATGGGTTGAGGTACGAGATGAATGTTGACATGTGCCTGGGCTGAAGTGGTTATTGTTGTGTGTATATACTACACCTGGTCTGATAAGCAACGCATAAACTTCACTACCCAGCTTGTGATGATGTCCACAATTCCACGAGAAATACCTGATGGAGTCGCTCCGATTCCGGAGACAGGCAACGATGCTGAACGACGAGTCAAACGTAGTTTTTGAGCCAAGTTTTCTGCTTTAAAATTGCTCTCTGCACAAGGATCGATTAGTGCTCGAGCCTGAGTGTGTCTGCCATCGTTTCCGTAGGCCTGAATAATAGCCGTTGCAAGCAAGACTGGACTGGTGGCCATTTTAATGACTAGAGTGTTGACTGTAGTCCCCGGATAATTGGATTTCCCTGGTATAAACTCGTGCAGAAGCGTATGATGAAGACTACGACATTCACGACAGACTTTATTCGAGTCCCTAACTAGATGACCACCGAGGCAATTAAAGCAAAGATTATGAGAAGTTATAAATTCCTTACGTTGATTCACTGCGATTAATTTAAAGGCTTCACAAAAGGCAAGAATATGCTTTTTTGACAGAAGGAACAAGTGTGTGTGTAGGGTAGCTTCTTTGCTGAAACAACGTTTTGCGAGACAGGATGAGCCTTGATAGAGCAAAATGGTTGGGTCGCTGACGAGGTGCAAGCTGGAGCCGATGTTTTAGATGAATTCACTGGAGAACGTAAACGCTCCCAATGATCTAGTGATTCTAAAGTTCGAATTCTAGTGCTGATGAAACTCGTGAGCTGACCAAAGGTTGGTGGATCCGCGCTTGCTCCAAGTGAAGTTTCCCAATCTCGTCGGGATTGAGTGTCCAGGCGTTGAACCGTAATGTACACCAGCCAATCATCCCTGTGTTCCACGAGTCTTTCATGGGTCTTGAGTGCTTCAATGGCATTGGTCGTATTATGTAGTAAGCTCTTGAGACCTGCGAATGATTCCTTTAAAATGGGAGGAAGGTTGCACAGCGTAGCGATTTGAGCAGAAACGAGTAACTGTTTATTATCATACCGCTCGATGAGTATGTTCCAGGTTCTCATGAAATTATCCGCTGTTGTAGGAAGGTTATTTAGTAATTGAGCTGGTTCATCAGTCACGCTCAACTTCAGATAATGGAGTCTTTCTACATTAGTAATACTTGAATTCGACGTAACAAGCGAGTTAAAGAGATCCCGGAAGTTTACCTTCCACCGAATTTCGGTAACTCAATTTTTGGGAGTTGATGATGGAATTGGCTGTCAGAAACTGACGTTATTGAGTTGTTGAGTGCATCTCGAGAGTTATCGTAAGACTCAAGTTTATCTAAGTAATTTCTTTGTATCGTCAGAGCTTTTCTTTGGTACAACTAATAATGTTGAGTTGTATGGGCTAGTGGAAGGCTCTACTATGTCATTATCTTCCAATTCTTGGACTTGTTTTTGTATTCCCTCGTTTTGTGTCTGTGGTAATCGATAATTTTTGATGTAAACTGGTATGTCATCAGTAGCAGTAGCGTACCCAGGATTTTGATAGGGGGGGGTTATATTTTTGAAGTCTTGACTAGGAACGTTTGCTAATTCTTCGGTGTAGATATGAAGATATAATTATGTAATCATACTTAATCATACTTTTCCACCGGTCAAAGTTGGAGTCCTCCAAAAATAATTCTGGCAGACTTTAGCCCAATTGCATGTCTGGTTTCATTTACTTGAATCATTCATGATATTTTCATTCAAATTATAAAATTATGCGCTTGACATGTGAAAGAATCTACACTGTATTTGTAGGCTTCCTTGGAACCGTAAAGTGTATATGCATGTTTTCAAGTACATATATTGAAACGCCTTCAATACCTACAGGCTAGAAAAGAAAGCAACTAATGAAGTAAATGCCGTGGGAAGGTGAAACTGTCACTAAGCACAGACAGAGTATTATCGTAATCAGGGCTGGCTAAGCTTGTTTGCAGCCCATGCAGGGAAGCAACTCTGCGCTCTCAAGCAAATTTGTCGTCATTTCCACGTAACGCATGAGGTAGACTTTTTGTACGCGTTTTTTTAATGAGGTTTTCCCAATAGGCCTAATCCTCAGATTAAAAATCATATGAAAAAATAAAACAATCCATTTTTGAGGGTTCTGATCAAAGATAGAAAGAAACATTCACAAATATAACTGTTGCTACTAACATATGGGTGCGAATTAAATAAATTACACTTTTATGGAATTTTACTTCGAAAACTTTCAATCAGGTGACCATATTCTAATGTTCCTACCAACTCTTTATCTATATATAAAATTGCTGCGCATACAATAAGTAAAATATAACGGCACACACGGATCCAATTTGTGCAAATTATGCCCGTATCAACCCTAGGTGAGATCTCTAAAGCACCATAGGCCGTAAATCAGGCCCATATGGGTTTTACTGTGAAATAGATGAAAGATCTAATTGCGTAGAGATACTGAATCACACTCAACTCCCACGTTCCAGAGTGTCTCGGCGAACAATTGTTAAAGTGGGTGGCTTAGTGGTTAACGCTAGTTCAAGGCTCCTTGTCGACAAATAGTTTTCGGAAATGAGATTTGATCCCGCACTATCATTTCACTCAGCTGTGAATGAGAACCTGAATCAAATGAGGGTAATAATCACGGGTGAGCGTGTTTCTGACCACTTCACATCCTAATGTTCTATTGGTCAAGTAAATGAAATAACTCTAATATTGCCTGAAGGCCCAATTTTGGCGATTGCGCCATCGATTATTTATTTACCAACCTCTTCCCAGGCAATGACGAAGCCTTAGTCTTTTTATCAACTCCATAAAAAAAGCAGACCTTGTTGCGAAAGTGGTTATGTACGCAGATGACACTGTGCTCGTATACTCAGGTAAAACTAGTCTGGAAATTGAACAAAAAGTAAATACTGACCTTGAAAAGTATTGGTGTTGGCTTCTACAAAGTAGATTGGCAATAAACGCGGGGAAGACAAAATAAATTATTTTCAAACAAAAGAACAAGACTGGCATACAACTACACGTAAAAATCAATGAAACCTGCCTCCAGAGAGTAAAAAAAATAAAATATCTAGGACTTCTAATAGACTAGAAACTAACATGGGCTCCACATATAAATGATCTAAGGAAAAAACTGGCTGTCTTCATTGGTCTTCTACGTCGCTTCTACTTCTTTCCAAAGAAAAAAAAATCCAAATTATGTATGCGCATCTCCTTTCCAAAATTTCCTACGGCATCTTGAATTGGAGCCAAACTTCTAAAGGTAACCTCATGATCATCTTCAGATTAGTAACCAAGGCGTATAAGATCATTTACAATCTCCCTAAGCTAACTCCAACGAGCGAAGTTTACAAAACAGCCCAAGAATTGAACTTGCAAGACATGATTTCCATGGAAAGAGCTAAATTCATACATAAGAATTTACACCGTAATGAGTATACCGCTGTGAAATTAGATAGAATTGAGGGGAAAACACTTACAGAATGAAAAACATGAATAATATAGCTAAAGCATTTGCCAGAACTGATCGGCTAAAAGAAGACCCCTTCAACAAAGCAGCCAGCATTTTCAATGCACTACCAGACAAAATTAAAAACATAGCGAACCCAACTTCCTTTAAAACGACACTAAAAAAATATCTCCTTCAGGACCAACATTCGAAGTAAGTTACAAGTACAATCAGCTCCACTAAACTGAAAACCAAACATGTAATCAACAGGAAATAATGCATAAACATATAGTCTGAACTATTAATCTAAATAAAAGGACACTAAAATTTACAGATTTGGTACTATCCCTTATACCGATTCTTATCGTCTGGGAAGTACTATGTCCTAAAATTTTAAATACGGAGAATTATTAAATTTTGATGGAGAGAATGATTGAAGGAAACGGAAGTGGTTTTAGTCGGTAGAAATTCGGCATGTCGAGAGGCAGGAGCTGATCGGTATCTTTTGAAGATTTCCACCTCCCAACATAGAAAAAAAATATGCTTGAGATATATAATCCATAACATTCGAATCTTCGAATTTTTTAAATTTACGCGAGGTGATCAAAATTTTAAAATGCCGATAATGATACAAACTTAGTATTCAAAACTCATCTGCTTGTACAGTAACGGTGAGAAACAGTGTAAAATGGGATTTAAATTTTATGTCCAAGCATGAAACAGAACCCTTCGCCGGATAAAATTATAGTGAAATATCTAAACGATAATTTTTTTTTCATAGCTCATTTAACACATCTTCTGTAGATGGAGTGAGATCTCTATGAATATTTAGAAGTGCCAATCCATTAAGCGGTTCATTGCTGGTGGAATTTCGCAAGTATGTTTTTAGTCGTCGTAATGTTGAAAATGATCGTTCGTTTGTACACGTAGATACTGGGAGAACAGCCAATATTTCTAGCAATTTCGATATATTCGGCAAAATGTTTGAATTACACATGCTTAACCCATCTATGACCGCTTTTGGGCGGTTTACTATTTCAAGATGCCCTATCTCTCTGTACCACAGAGTCAACTCAGCATTCAATTCTTCTTCAAGGGGGGGGGGGGTTTGAACCCGTAAACCCCCCCCTTGGGTACGCCACTGATCAGTAGTATTGAGCTTTTGCTTGTAGAAATTGTTTTTCGTGAGATTTTCACCTTCAAGATGGAAAACATCTTGGTATTGTTTTATTATTTCAAATAAGCTCTTGTTTGCATATTCATCTAAACTATTTGTATTAATGACATCTAACAACTTGTTCAAACGTTTGTTGGCGAAAATGTGCTTTGCTTCTAAAATTTTGTAGTTCTTATCTTATTCAAAGTGTTTGAGTGTTACATTGTGCTCATTAGTATTTAATAGTTTAACGTGACATACGCCTTTCGCCGGTATAATGCAATTCCCTACAAATACTCCATTTTGTATCTCTTTGTTGAAAATGATGCAGTCTTCGGATCTATTGATCTCCAATGGGATCATGGCTTCTGTTCTCGCTGGAACATTTATTTGTGCCATATTGATTTTTCTAGTATACATCGTTACTGTAATATCTTTGTCAAGGGTACAAAAAGTAATTGTATAGGACTTGAAATCAATTTTGCACATATATTTACTGAGTATATCTCTACCTAATATACCATCAGTTTCTATTGGAAAGTCCTCATCTTCTATGTGGAAAGAATCTGTTATCATCTTGTCGTCGATTATGAATTGTATTTGTGTCGTACCCAGCGACATTGTTGTCTCGTTTGTAATGCCCGTGAGTTTGCATTTATTTTCGGGCTTTAAATCGATATTAGTGCGAATTAAGCTATTGTCTTTAATTATAGATATGTCTGCACCTGTATCTATTAAAAGCTTCAGGTATCTATTTCCAATTTTATTGAATATTTTTATATAGTTAGTGCTAATATCTGTGATTTTATATATTTTGTTACTTATATTAGATTTAGGTTTTACAACATGTTTGGCCAAGTTATCTATTCTTCGTCCGGGAGGTTGCCGATCTCCTCTCGGGCGGTTGTCAAGTTTCCCTGATTCTGTATAGTACGAATTCTCCTAGTATTGTTAGGGTTATTTCTATTATTTGAGTAATTTCTATTATTGGAATAGTTTCTATTATTAGAGTAATTTATATTATTAGATTAATTTCTGTTATTCGAATTATTTCTGTTTTGGAAATTTCTTTCGCGATTGAAATTTCTGTTATTCATGGTGTTATGGTTAGAATTTCTATTATTAAATTGTGGTCGCCTCTGAAAATTTTGATTATTAGGACGGACGTTATTATGGTTTCCATATCTATTGCGGAAATTTCTTCTATCCCTGCTTCATTACCTTCCACTTCTGTAGCTAGAGAAATAGCTTCGCTCAATTTTGCAGGTCTCGCTGCAAATACTGTTTCCCTTATTTGGTCGTTTAGACCGTTATTGAAATTTGTTAAGGCATACATGTCGTTTACGCTATTTATTGCTTGTTTTGCAACTTGTTGCGGGTTTGGACCTAGTTCTTGTACTTGCAAATGATTTAGTTCATTGACTAGGTTCAGTATTTTATCTTTGTAAATTGAAATTGGAAGCCGTTTTTGTGACAACGTCGAAAGTTGTGTATGAATTTGAGGGATTGTTTTTGGATTTTTGTACTTACGTCTTAGTTCAGTCTCAAAAGTATCTAGATCTGTAATATCTGACGTGTTTAGTGAAGTTCTAACGTTTGGACTGAGCTAAACATGTGTAACAAAATTTAGTAGTTCCGTTTTTCCTTCCGTCGTAAGTTTCTTGCCAATGAGTTGTATAATGATTAAAAACGTCTCGAGCTCTGAAAATTTACCGTCAAGGTTAGGTTTTGTTTTAATAGCCGTTTCTATGTTAAAATCCGCCATTTCGGTGAATGTAATTTCGTCTTTTATTTTTACTAGAATGTTTTCGGCGTTCAACCGCGTTACTAAATTAGAAATTATTGACTTGCTTGTGGATGAAAGTGCTGTCTTTAACTCTATAGCTTCACCTTCCTTTAGTGTTCTAAAAATATTGAGATATTCGGCTTCTATTTCAATTACCTTTTCTAATTTTTCTTTAAGAGTTTTGACCGTGTAGGTCTTGGATTTTCTTAAATTGGAAAGTGTGTTCTGCAAATCAATTAGTAACTCTTGTAATCTGTTCATAGACATTTGGAAAATTTATTAAACATTGTTTCTTCCTAAGACAATATTTCTGTCTACGATTTTTCGAGCATATTTCTTTTGCTTGTTATTGTATATATATAAACGTCCTAATATGATTATAAAAAATATGGACGCACTTAGCGTCTGTTTATATTCTATCAATATATTTTCGTTAGTGCTACAATTATTGCCCATTTTACTTATAATTTATCTCTACTATTAATTTTTTTTATATTTAAATCATTTACGTTTAAAACTATTTAATTCATTTGAAAAAATATTTTTTTATTCTCCTGCCTCCTCGTCGTCTTCGCTTTAATTTTACAATTTTCGGGAGTGCAGCTGTTGGCTTTTTTATAAACTGCTCAATGTGTCTAGGACGGGTCCGGGTAGCGGTGTTGGCTCATATTTAGGTGCCTGGGATATCGGCATAGGCACGTATTTTTCTCGTGTGGGTTTTGCTGATTCGCTGGATTTCGCTCCTAGTATTAGGCATCTCTCGAATGCACGATGGAATTCTCCGTCTGAGGTAATCTCACGTATTTCACCTTCTTCTTCGTCTTCTAGTAGTCCGGAACGTGCAGGATCGTGGATCGCAGGGTCGCCATGTTGTGTTCTAAAACACATGCCATGTTGTGTTTTGGAAATGGTAGGATCGCTATGTTGTGTTACAAGATCGCCATTCTTCTTTTTCTGGAAGTTATACTTGGCTCTGTATTGATCCAGAGTGATGCGCGTCTTCTATCTATTAAATATATGTTAAGCAGAGATTGAGAAAACTCACATCTCTTTGAAGAAGGGAAAACTACCTACCGGCATTCCGAAGATTGCCACATATTTGGCGCAGAGACAATGCTCAAGCAGCCGATATTTCTGTGTACCTTTTTGCCAATGTAAGGCATACTTGTACCCAAGTAGAAGTCTATTCTTTTGCCGAATTTATCAGGCAAAGTCTGATCAAAGTTTAAATCTGCCGAAGGGAGGCAGTTGCTAAATGAAACAGCAATTGACTTTGAGTCTATCAGACAGACTTGATTTTCTTTAATCCATTCTCTTAATTTAAACAATATTCTATTTACTTATTTTATCCCTACTCTAAATACAATGTAAATTTTAATTCTAAATACATAACAAAAATGCTTACTCTAAAACTTGAATCAACCAATCCAAATTAAAGGGATTAGGTTCCCACATTCTTCTATCCATTTCATAATACTCATATGTCAACCCATTTTATAAATATGGCCTATTGATTTAGTATCAGTGCACAGCGCAGGGCAATAACCAGGCGGCGATATTAGTAGGTCAGTAAACACTCGACCGAGTCTGGCTATTTGTAAACAAAGAGTTTTTCATTCAAGTATTGTAATTGGACACTCAAGTAGTATTGAATGAACTTACATACCAGTACCAGTTGGATGGGGGTTCTATGCATGCCTAGATGGCGTGCTAAATGGATCGTGCATGGGTTGAGGTACGAGATGAATGTTGACATGTGCCTGGGCTGAAGTGGTTATTGTTGTGTGTATATACTACACCTGGTCTGATAAGCAACGCATAAACTTCACTACCCAGCAGAATGTCGATGGACTCACTTGAGTGAAAATTAGGATCTGATAATGCTAAGCCATTCAGATGTGATCAGTTTTGATGAATTGGACGAGGAAGTGGTATGTATTCGGTGAGTCGAGGAAGGATAATAGCAGTCGTTTGACATCTTTACTGTGAAGGGAAGTGCGTTGTGATGATGTCCACAATTCCACGAGAAATACCTGATGGAGTCGCTCCGATTCCG
Organism: Oxycera nigricornis; assembly: GCA_963942545.1. Taxonomy (NCBI): domain Eukaryota; kingdom Metazoa; phylum Arthropoda; class Insecta; order Diptera; family Stratiomyidae; genus Oxycera; species Oxycera nigricornis. The sequence goes on from OZ012661.1 coordinate 71,371,096, forward strand.
GAGACAGGCAACGATGCTGAACGACGAGTCAAACGTAGTTTTTGAGCCAAGTTTTCTGCTTTAAAATTGCTCTCTGCACAAGGATCGAGTAGTGCTCGAGCCTGAGTGTGTCTGCCATCGTTTCCGTAGGCCTGAATAATAGCCGTTTCAAGCAAGACTGGACTGGTGGCCATTTGAATGACTAGAGTGTTGACTGTAGTCCCCGGATAATTGGATTTCCCTGGTATAAACTCGTGCAGAAGCGTATGATGAAGACTACGACATTCACGACAGACTTTATTCGAGTCCCTAACTAGATGACCACCGAGGCAATTAAAGCAAAGATTATGGGAAGTTATAAATTCCTTACGTTGATTCACTGCGATTAATTTAAAGGCTTCACAAAAGGCAAGAATATGCTTTTTTGACAGAAGGAACAAGTGTGTGTGTAGGGTAGCTTCTTTGCTGAAACAACGTTCTGCGAGACAGGATGAGCCTTGATAGAGTGAAATGGTTGGGTCGCTGACGAGGTGCAAGCTGGAGCCGATGTTTTAGATGAATTCACAGGAGAACGTAAACGCTCCCAATGATCTAGTGATTCTAAAGTTCGAATTCTAGTGCTGATGAAACTCGTGAGCTGACCAAAGGTTGGTGGATCCGCGCTTGCTCCAAGTGAAGTTTCCCAATCTCGTCGGGATTGAGTGTCCAGGCGTTGAACCGTAATGTACACCAGCCAATCATCCCTGTGTTCCACGAGTCTTTCATGGGTCTTGAGTGCTTCAATGGCATTGGTCGTATTATGTAGTAAGCTTTTGAGACCTGCGAATGATTCCTTTAAAATGGGAGGAAGGTTGCACAGCGTAGCGATTTGAGCAGAAACGAGTAACTGTTTATTATCATACCGCTCGATGAGTATGTTCCAGGTTCTCATGAAATTATCCGCTGTTGTAGGAAGGTTATTTAGTAATTGAGCTGGTTCATCAGTCACGCTCAACTTCAGAAAATGGAGTCTTTCTACATTAGTAATACTTGAATTCGACGTAACAAGCGAGTTAAAGAGATCCCGTAAGTTTACCCAATCTTGATACCTTCCACCGAATTTCGGTAACTCAATTTTTGGGAGTTGATGATGGAATTGGCTGTCAGAAACTGACGTTATTGAGTTGTTGAGTGCATCTTGAGAGTTATCGTAAGACTCAAGTTTATCTAAGTATTTTCCCTTATCGAGTAGATAAAGCTCCTCAACAGTGCTCCAATCGTCGCTCTTAAAATACTTTGCCTGACAAGAAGGCAAAGTATTTTAAGAGCGACGATTGGATTGGGTGTTGCGGTTTTAATTATGTCTGTATGTGCTTCTTGATAAGCAGACCAATACTTTTCCAAATTCTCCAACCGTATCTTGCATGCTCCTCGGGTCATTCCGGAAGCACCGAGCTTCGAGAAATTAAGGAAAGATCTAGCAATCAGACCTTTCCGCTTATCCTGGGCTTCGAAAAATAATTCCATTACTAAACTACTGGCTAATTCGCTTACCAGTGGAAGTAAAGAGCCTGGAATCCCGCAACCGTGATCGAACCAAATTTAATTGTTCTTAGCGTAAACGCCGAAAAATGCTGCACGAGTTCGTGGGTCAAGAATGATTAAAGCCTTGACTGTGGCAACTATTCTGAAAGCTTTTAAGCTTTCGAATTGTACTTCACTATCACTATGCGTTAGGTATTAACGTTTGTTTTCTTTGAGTTAATTATAAATTGTTTGATAATTAATACACATAAACACGCGAGTAACCGATATCGGCACCGCGTATCCGGCTATATAGACCAAAATGTTGGGGATTCCCTTAAATGAAACGTGATAGTTTGTATATTTATTGCGTTTATTGATTGGTTACACGAGATAAATGATAACCGGTCTATAAGCGGTGTTGTTTTGAGAAAGGCTGCCCTAGCAATGGACAATACCGGTCCAGCACCGGTTTTGGTTGGAGAAAAAACTCCGCCAGCAATGGATAACTCGTTTTGATGCACTCGAAATGCAACCCAGGGCTGTAATCTCAAACCGCAACTATGCCAGGAACTATCGCTACTTGTGATCGCATCACTCGTTCATTCGCTCGAACATCGAATAGCAAACCAGAAACCACTTTTGGGTTTGATTTCGTTTAGCGGTAAAATTCACTATATGTGTATAGTCGTCGAATGGCTGAAATAATCTGAATGATTCCTTTGTTGAAAAAACATAAATTCAACAATGTGTGACTTCATTGTCAAATCTGGGATTAGCGGAAACTTTTTTTCTATTTTGTTCTTCCGCCAGTGACAAGGTGCTTTAACATATAGAGCGAGTTATTAGTTTCTACCATTGACTTTAAAAGTATTCAGTAGCATAGAAATACAATCTTAGGTGTGTATACTTTATTTCATCATCCATTGAATTTTGAGTATCCTGTTTTAAGTCATGTGTTGTGTGCGCAGTGTAGATTTGGGTAAATTCCTTGACAAAAAAATTGAATTCACGGGGAAAAAACAAAGTAGAAAGGCATAATAAATGAGGATTCGCTTATAAACGACCTTCTAGTGACCGTCGTTATAACCGCGTGGGCTACAACAATAAGTTGCTATAACCGATTCGTCGTTACAACCCAAGTCATGCTAAGCTAGTCTTAGCCTGTTTTTCACAAAAAATTAATTTTTAACCTGATTTGCACAACACAGTAATAGATGTTTATAAAATTTAAAAATTCTTATCACTTTTCAAAAAGAAATTAGCAAAACTTTTTCCACGATTACAAAAACAATTAAATAAAAAATAAAAAATAACTCAGTCACCATGTAAAAAGTGTTCATACGAATGATATTACCTGATTACTCTTATTCCAAAGACATTGTTGTTGAATCAATTAGAGTTTATCAATATTTGCATAATTTGAACAGATTTTTTAAGGTTTTTACAGTAACGTGGTTTAATTTTAATAAAAAACTGCTTATATTTTGAAAACCAAAAAAAATTAATCAAACTTGCATTTGTGGTAATGAACGCTTTGAATGGTAAAATGTTTTATAGTCATCAGATCATATGCTTTAAAAAGCTTTTATCAAATAAAAAATTGTTTTTATTAGTTTTGTTCTTTAGTTTTCATAAAATTTCAATTACTTCTTCCATCATCATTCGTTATGCTTTTTAGTTTTTACACGCAATTAAACCAGTTCTTGACTGCACATTCAATGTTTTTCAAGACCAACTGAACATAAGAAATAAGTATTAGCCCGTTTGTTGTAAACTCGTTAAAAAATACAAACTCAATGATTATGCCGAAGACATGACGATTTTGAACACAATTATTTAAAATGACCACCAAGCGAAGAAATATCTTCAGTGGGCGTAATAACAAAAACTGCATTCATTTTTGCTAGCGCTCTTTTGTCCTGCAAGCATCAATATGAAAATAACAAATAACGTAGAAAATACTTTGTAACCTGTCCTCCCTCCGATTAATCCGCGTGAATATTCAATCCTCCCCCTTATATACATAATCAATGGACGCTCCCGTAGATGATACGATTAATATTAACTCATTCTAATTACTGTTATGAGTAGCTCTGATTATTAATATTTAAAGTAGTATTATTTTCATAATTATCAATTTTAATATTAATGTAGATATTACTGGGAAGTTGATCGTGTGGCCCTCAAGGGTCGCACCTCGCGGCTTGTTAAATTTAATTTCACTAAACAATATACTCGTATCTATGAAAATAAATACATACTTTTAATAAGCTTAAAATCAGCCATTGTTTGCTTTTCTGTCATTGCACCAACATTAACACTAAGTGGAAATTCATCCATTCGTCGTATAAAATATTTTCCATTTATCGATTTACAAGTTGGTTATGTGTGATGAATTCTTGGTTCCCAAATATTTAATTCTATACCTAATGTGGATGAAAAACTAATTTATTACACATTGGAAAGCACATAGCAATCCTCTAAGAGGTTGACGACATTGCTAACTATCTATCTAAAGAGTTAGCGAAGGTCAATAATAAAATGAACTTCTCAATACCGGCTAATAATAATACTTTTAAAAGTGAAATCAAGTCATATGTTTTTATTTACTTCGAAAAAGAAAAATCCATTGATCAATTATTAGGATTTGCTAACGAGAATTAAATGCTAAAGTAAAACATACTTCCGATCTACCTGTCAGCATAAGAAAAGTGAATATAGTGCGCATTGACTGAAACAAAGTGGAAAATTATGATATCAACAATATTCCTTCACACACAATCCACGAGTTCTGGCCTGAGGTAGTACCAGGCTATAAAATAGTGCAGGTTTCTAGTTATTTGATTTATTTACCGGTAGACGTCAAAAAAATTAGCACGTTTACTCTTAAGCTGATTAATCAAGACGATAATATAATAAATATCAAGAGAGAAGCAAAAACTATCAAACTTCATCTAAAGCCGCAGAATAATGCTATATAACGATGATAAATACATGTTCAGTAGTGTAGGTTCAATCAGTTCAGGATATTCGAACGAGCGAGACTACGATTAACATTACAAAATAGGCAGTATGTTATGCGATAACCGAGCGTGTGTGGTCTTCTCACATGGCACATGTGATAAGCGAACGCTCGTAGTCGATATCGCCCATGACGATACCCATAAATATCGTTTAAGTGTTTCCCAAAACACTTATTGTTAATTTTGCCAAAGAGATTTATCGTTGACCGTTTGTTTCGGTCATATGTGAATGCATTGCATTCACTTTGGTAATTTGAGACCGTTTTGCATCCACGAGTATACGTAAGGGTTTTCTGGACACTTAGACATTAAGATACATATTACACATTACATATATTGTTTGTTAAGCGAGGTGTCCTTCCGATCCCATCGCAATATTATATTTAGTCGTAAGTTTGGCCCGTGCGGCTCGCACTCAATTACTTATTAAAAATACAGATATAATACGAGTGATTGTTTTATTAACAACGAGGGGCATAACAATAATTGGTGGCAGCGGTGAAATTTTTCCTAAATTGAGTAGTTTAATCTACCAATCACGGAATTCAATACTGGTGGTTCGCCACCTACACACTACACTTTTTTGGAGCCTTTGTAGGTATTGCCGGAGCCTACAACTGTTGAAACGCGTGAACATAGCGTATCCTGCTAAATTGGACACAATTTGGCCGTTTCCTGCTGTTTGCACTTTGAGGAATCTTTGGATATTATCATCGTCATCTTTTTGAGGTTTCCTGTTGGAACTTTCCTGGACGAAAGAAAACTTACATTTGGAATCTTCAGAGCTACTTAGGATGCAGATCTTTTATCCAGTTATTATCACGTAAATATTACTTTTATTTGTAATCTTACCATATAACTAATATTTGTGTTATTTTAAATATTGTGCTATATGTTGATATATTGTGCCGTCATTTGTGAAATAACAAATTGAGTTCAAGATTGACCAAAGTGAGAGGATTCGTAATAAAAAAAATGGTATTCCATTATGCCATTAATTAAAGATTTCATAGGAAAAGAATACGAAGTCACTTACGAGTGGATAGTGAGTAATAATAACAACTATATCGTAGGTAGGGAGCGTGGTTTCGGGATAACGAATGGCTTCCTCTTCAGGTGCTGTCATATGCCACTCGTTATCAGACAACACGACCACGGGTTAGGCTTGTTGATGGGTTAAGCTTGTTATATTTCAGCTATTTTAATCTTTGCATCTGCGAAGTATAACGACTGTCAATATTTTTTCGTTCGTATATTGTGCATACGTTGCAATTTGAAATGATTCTTATTGGATTTGAACCTCCGTTTCTAGTCGAGACAAATCGCCTACTAGTGTGCTTTTTTGTTTGGTTAGCAACGTGCTAACACTATTTTTGCACATTAATGGAGGTTGTTTTGTTCCAGATTAATGGTTGGTGCCATAATTAGGTAGGGAGCGTGGTTTCGGGATAACGAATGGCTTCCTCTTCAGGTGCTGTCATATGCCACTCGTTATCAGACAACACGACCACGGGTTAGGCTTGTTGATGGGTTAAGCTCGTTATATTTCAGCTATTTTAATCTTTGCATCTGCGAAGTATAACGACTGTCAATATTTTTTCGTTCGTATATTGTGCATACGTTGCAATTTGAAATGATTCTTATTGGATTTGAACCTCCGTTTCTAGTCGAGACAAATCGCCTACTAAAGTGCTTTTTTGTTTGGTTAGCAACGTGCTAACACTATTTTTGCACATTAATGGAGGTTTTTTTGTTCCAGATTAATGGTTGGAAGCCATTCGTTATCCCAAAACCACGCTCCCTACCTAATTATGGCACCAACCATTAATCTGGAACAAAACAACCTCCATTAATGTGCAAAAATAGTGTTAGCACGTTGCTAACCAAACAAAAAAGCACACTAGTAGGCGATTTGTCTCGACTAGAAACGGAGGTTCAAATCCAATAAGAATCAACTATATCGTGTTATTTGAAAACGAATTATTTTCGCGAGAAAAATATTTGTGCCTAACTAGCGTTGAAATTAGCAAAAATTCGAATCTTCGTGATAAGAATCTTGATTCTATCGCTATTTTTTCCTTAATTGATCTTAGCGGAGATCCAACCATGGCGGAAATTCCGTTTTCTACACTTTTCGCTTTTATTCCTACTTTCGAATCTAAAAGTGCGGAAATCTTCTCATTTATTGAGGCTTGCGATCACGCTCATGCTTTGGCATCAGTGGAGCAAAAGCCAGTGTTATTTAGATTTGTGCAAACCCGAATAAAAGGGAACGCGGTGACTATTCTAATGAATAGAGATCTAGAAAATTGGGACGATCTAAAATCAGAGTTGTTGAAAGTTTTTCGCGAATCGCATAGTTCGTTACAATTACACCGCGAGTTGATTAGCATACGGCAAGGGAAAACCGAATCTGTGATACAATACACACAGAGGGTAGAAACTTTATACAGAAGGTTGCTTCAGAGCAAAATTGGGTCTGTAAAAAAGGAGTTTGAAGCTGGCCAAAAAGCCAACTTGGAAGAAGAGTCCATGACTAGTTTCATTAATAAATTATTGGAAAAGTTCTCCCAATACGTTGTTACGCAAAGGCCAACTAATTTAGCCGAGGCTAGTAAGTTTGCTTGCGAAGAAGAACAACGTTTAAATTTATTTGGTACAAGAATCGAGAGAGATTATAGCAGTAGGAATCTTGTTAAGATTAATAAGATTCAAGTTAAGTGCTTTAATTGTGGGAAAATGGGACATATTAGAAAATATTGCCGATTGCCCTGGAATAAAAAACCTACCGAAATGAATGTATTCAAAAAACCCGCTCAGCAGCGTATGGTCAAAATTTCTGATAGTCCATACGTGACGGTGAAACTTAATGGGGATTTGAGTAAAGTTTTAATTGACACCGGCGCGGAAGTAAGTATGATAAAGGCTTCTTGTGTCTACCAAAAAGAGGTAAATCAATGTAAGCGACTAAAATTTCAAGAAATCTCGGGTCACTTGGAAGAATCGATTGGTGAGACTCTTGTGAACTTCGCCATGACTCCCAATAGAATTGGCAAGGACAACATGTTGCTTGTAAAATTTGCTGTTGTTCACGATAAGTTGCTGGGTAGCTTTGACGCACTCCTTGATAGTCAATTCCTAAGGGAACATAAATACGATGTTATCTATTCGGAAGGGGTTTTGAAAGGCAATCGTGAGGAAATCAACCTCAGATACGAAAGTGACGAGAAATTCATCAAAGGGCGCTCAGAAGCTTTTCGAATTATTGCTTTCGAAAACAAGGTCAATGACGGGGATGTGGTTGTTCCATCTCAAGAAATGGGTGGTTTACACGTGCCAAATTGTGTTACGACAATTAAAAATGGGAAGGTATTGTTGCCTATCGTTAATTCTAGCTCTGAACACAAGTCGATTACTGAAATGAAAATTAAAGCGGAATGTATGACGAATTTTGACTTTGTGAAAGTCAGGATTTGTAGGGAAAAACAAGTAACACGTACATTAGAGTTTCTCACATGAGTGAAGTAGAAAAATCAGAGTTAAATAAAATAATAGACAAATAAAGTGATATGTTTAGTATCGAAGACGAAAAATTAACAGCAACAAATGCTATCAAGCATAAAATAAACTTATTGCCTGGTATAACACCCATAATGTCTAAAGCTTATAGATATCCTAAAATTCATGAAGAGGAAATCAAAAATCGGATTGAAAAATTGAAAAAGGACGAAATACTTAGAGACAGCGATTCTCCTTAGAATAGTCCATTGTGGATTGTGCCGAAAAAGGTAGATCAAAGTGGTAAAAAGAAATGGCGGATGGTCGTCGATTTCAGGAAACTGAATGAGGTAACAATTTCGGATAACTATCCTTTACCAAACATCACGGATATTTTGGATCAGTTAGGAAAAGCAAAATACTTTTCCACAATGGCTCTAACCTCCGGGTTTCATCAAATTCCTCTTGATGAAGAAGATATTGCCAAAACTGCATTTAGCACACCTTATGGTCATTTTGAATTTACCAGAATGCCATTCGGACTAAAAAATGCGCCAGCGTGCTTCCAGAGATTAATGAACACTATTCTTTCTGGATAACAAGGTATTAAATGCTTTGTATACCTTGACGACATCGTTGTATATGGTTCTACATTAAAAGAACATAATAGTAAATTGTGCGAAGTTTTCGAGCAATTGAAAAAGGTTAATCTCAAACTTCAACCAGACAAATGCGAATTTCTTCGAAAATAAGTCTGTTACTTGGGTCATATAATAACTAGTGAAGGTGTCTGCCCTGATCCTAAAAAGGTGGAAAGTATCGAAAATATGACACCACCTGTCGATAAAAAGGGAGTGAAATCGTTCCTGGGAATGACCGGCTATTACCGGAAGTTTATAAAAAATTATGGTATGATTGGCGAGCCTCTGAATAAGCTTTTGAGGAAAGATACTCTTTTCATTTGGGAAAGAGAGCATAAAAACAGTTTCTTCAAGCTAAAACAGAAATTGGTCGAAAAACCTATATTGCAGTATCCGGATTTTGCAAGAAAGTTTATTATCACAACCGATGCTTCTAATCATGGGATCGGAGCAGTTCTCAGCCAAGAAAGTGACGCTTATGGGACAGATTTACCCATTCAATACGCTAGTCAAACTTTAAATAAAGCTGAGCGGAATTACAGTACAGCCGAAAAAGAATGTTTGGTTATAGGGTGGGCAGTCAAACAATTTCGTCCATATGTCTATTGAACTCTATTTTTGATTAGAACAAATCACAAACCTTTACTGTGGCTGTTTAAAGTGAAGGATCCCGGAAGTGAGTTAATAAGGTGGAAACTAAAAATGGAAGAATACGAATACGATACAGAATACGTAAAAGGAAAAGAAAATGCCGCCGCTGACGAATTATCCCGAAATGTGAGAGTAGTAGAAAAGCAACAAACCGGTATCGTTACGGAAGATATTCTTAACGAATATGAACAAAGAGTCCAAGAATTGGAAGCTCAGGGTTTAATCAAAAGTAATACCTAAGGAACGAGGTGATGAGAGATTAGTTCAACCAAACCAATGGGAAGTTGAACAGTCTCCGGAAGAAAGCCACGACATCAGAATGGTTGGGCCAGACATTGAAAACGTTGAAGATAGGGAAAGGCAGAAAAAAATATTGACCGAGTATCATAATGGTTTAATGGGAGGTCATCTTGGACAAAAAGCGATGTACGCCAAACTAAAAAGACGTTACACGTGGCAGAACATGAAGAAGGACGTAGAGAAATACGTTACAGAATGCTTAAACTGTCAGATGGGAAAGGTTAATAGGAAACCTCATAAAAATCCTATGACAATAACTATTTCATGTAATGAATCAATGGAAAAAAATTCAGTGGACTTAGTAGGTCCATTTGACAGCACAATAGATGGAAACAAATTTGGATTATCAATACAAGATGAAGTAACTAGATATATCCGCTTCATACCTATTCCAGACAAAACTGATGAGACTACAGCGAAAACACTAATGAATCATTGGATAACTTATTTTGGGGCACCTAAGATTATTTTATCTGACAATGGTACCGAGTTTCGCAACGAGCTCATGGATGCTTTTTGCAAAACGCTCAAGATCAAACTCATCACAAATACGGTCGCTCATCCACAGTCAAATGGTAGAGTAGAACGAGCACATTGTAAATTGTGGGAATTTTTGAGGACTACAAAAAATGATTGTATATCCCAAATGAAAAGCTGGTTATAGTCAACATGAAATGCTATTCGGTACATTACCAAGAAGCCTAAACGGCGTCGATAAATTCAAAGGCATAACATTCTTCGAATATTTGGACGATCTCAAAGCTCGATTGATTGAAATCCATGCAGTAGCTCGTGAAAAAGAGTTAAGAAGTAAAGAAATTTCAAAAAAAAGATACGATAAAAACATTGGCATAAATCCAAATTTTAAAAAGGGTGATCATGTTTTAATAAAAAACTCACTAAGACTTGACAAGGAAGAACCTCTTTATAAAGGACCTTAAAAATTCATGGAGGTTACCTCTGATCACGTAATTGTACAAATAAAAAACCAGAGAAAGAAATATAATAAGGCTAATGTAAAGCTTTGCCTTGCAGGGCAACGTTCTAAGTCACCTGAGCCAGGTACTTCATATACGAGACATTGAAAACTACATGTAAAATCTTTGCTTAGAATGTTTAGAAACGTGAATAAAAAGTCGAAGTCTTGAATAATAAGGCTAATAGAAAATTTTACCTTACAGGGCGGTACTTTCCATCGCCATGGCCGGTAATTTTAAACTGGAGAAATTATCAGAGAACGTGAGCATCTATTTTAAACACTATGGTAAAGCTAGAGAAATTAGTAATAAATTGACCTTGGTTAATGTTGTAAATTTAGAGGATCTAGAAGTAATAATTGATCAGGTTAATAATTTAATATTGAGAATAAATGAACTATGTTCATCCATTCTTCCTAAATGCTCAGTTTACCAGCAAAAAGCGAAACTAGAAATCTCAGGTTTAAATCACAAAGTGGATCTTGTATATCAGTTATTGGGCCGAAAAAAGTCCAACCGCATTCGTAAGGGCCTAATTAACTTTGTTGGAACTGGTCTTAAGCTTTTGTTTGGGTCTATGGATCAGGATGTTGAGGGTAACGAAATAAGAATCAAAGAAGGAATTACCGAAAATTTACGTCTAATGAACACACTTAATAAGCAAGTCTTAACAGTTGCTAAAGACGCAAATTCAACTCGCGAAAAAATTAATCTTGTAATCGATAAATTAAGTAAATTAAAATTAAATTCTAATCAGCTCAGTAAGTTGACTTATGTTGAAATTTATTTTGAAGAATCTATGATCAAAATAAACCACCAACTTTAAGTAATTCACTTAGAGATTGACGAGTTCTTGAACAGCTTATTGTTTCTGCAGCTAGGTCAGATTCATCCTTCTCTCATCGAACCAGTGGAATTGCTACAAGAGCTAAAACGATTTCATGACGCGGATAAATTTTTGATAGAGCCATGCATTGAAAACTATGCGATAATTATAAAAGCATTAGATATGAAAGCTTTTGTAAAAGACCAAAAAATGGTTATACTTTTATCTATAAACTTAACTAGGACAGAAAATTACGATATATATGAAATGATTTCTATTCCTAAAATTGTAACTAATGGATTAACTTTGATCAATCTTGACACAAAATATTTGATTATTAGAGACGATAAGGAAAATTATGTATTGTCACTTAATTTGCAAGATTGCAATAAATTACTTGATTTTTATATATGTAAACCTTTTATACTCAGAGAAAGTGTAATAGACGCTGATTGTGAAATAAATGTTTTCTTAAGGCAATCACATAAAAATTGTAACCTTAGGGGGCTAAACATCAATGTAGAAATTTATCATAGAATCGATGTAGGAAAATATTTGTATGTTGTTTATCCTCATGTTTTTGGAAAAATTAGTTGTAATCGTTCAGAAGACATCTTATTAGACGAAGTTGGAATTTTAACGCTTGCTAATAATTGTTCATTAGAGACTTATGATGCAACTCTTCATAGTATTGGAAATGAAAACAGTCTCCCACTGGCAACGAAAAATGAAATGAGGGTTATCAATGACTGTTGTGAAAAGATAAAACTAGGCGAATTTAGTTTTGCTGAAAAATCTTTAACGAAATTAAAAAATACTAATCTAAATGAACTCACAGATCTAGCCATTGAAATTCAGAATTCTAAATATTTTTGGGAAAAGATCTTAACGCCGATTCCAGAAAGATCTCGGACAATGGTCGGAGGAATTTTAACGACTATTACAGTTGTATTAATTGTTTTCTTTTGCTGGAAATATTCTTGTTTTAGGCGATCCCGCAAACTATTTTGCCAATTCTGCAAACTAAAACCTGTAGACATTTCTCTTGAAAGACCAGTCGGACATTCAGCCAACAATCTACAAGAAAAGCTAGGACTACAGCCTTTACATGGGAATTTACGGTCTAGATTTCCGTAAAGATTTCTTAAGGAAGGAGGTGCTATGCGATAACCGAGCGTGTGTGGTCTTCTCACATGGCACATGTGATAAGCGAACGCTCGTAGTCGATATCGCCCATGACGATACCCATAAATATCGTTTAAGTGTTTTCCAAAACACTTATTGTTAATTTTGCCAAAGAGATTTATCGTTGACCGTTTGTTTCGGTCATATGTGAATGCATTGCATTCACTTTGGTAATTTGAGACCGTTTTGCATCCACGAGTCTACGTAAGGGTTTTCTGGACACTTAGACATTAAGATACATATTACACATTACATATATTGTTTGTTAAGCGAGGTGTCCTTCCGATCCCATCGCAATATTATATTTAGTCGTAAGTTTTGTCCCGTGCGGCTCGCACTCAATTACTTATTAAAAATACAGATATAATACGAGTGATTGTTTTATTAACAACGAGGGGCATAACAAGTACTTGAAATTATTGGGGTTTAAACTTAAATAATTAGAGTTTCGGAACGTCGCACGGAATATAAATAAATTGTGACTATATTTTTTCAAAATTGAATACCATAGCTACTCTCCAGTTTGATCATCACACAACTGCAGTGATGAAATAAAAATACCGCTGCAAACGCAGAACTTGTCTGTTCTACCAAGTCAGAACCAGAGAAGCGATGAAAACGCATTTTTTTACCAAGTGATGATGTGCAGATCAAAATTTTTAAACTGCAATGCATGGTACCCCACGTTACCCCATCCGGCTCTGAAAAATGATCAATGTTGAAATACATTTAAACCGAAAATCCAAATCAAATATGCTTTCAAAACAACCTCGTCGTACCTACAACAACAGATCATGTGTGAAGTGTGAAAATTACAAGTTAGTTAGAAAAGTCTCGATATATTATTCTAGCTCTACAAACAAATTGAAAAATCTCAAAGTTAAAGATGCCAGCAAATTCGATCATTGTAATTTATCTAACATCAAAACACATACATACAAACCTCGATAATCCGAACTTTTGTAATCCGAACGTTCGATAATCTGAACGCCGTGTTGGGAATAATAAAAATAATAATAATCGTAAGCATAAACTGAGAGAGGGAAGGGGGAGTGTTGTCATTGTGCCTGTGTTGGTTTTTGCCTTCAGTCGCTCTCTAACTGCTACAGTAAACAGAGCATCACCGTAGTAAACATTGCATCGTGTGTGTTGTTATTGTGCTTATTTTAAACACAAGTTTTAGTTTTTATTTTCGAAATTCACTCTTTAATGAACAGTGAAACATTACTTGTGCACTGTAATTTCAAGTAAAATGGCTCCACAAGCGTTGTTTAAAAGAAAACACAAGACACTGAACATAGAGGTTAAACTTCAAATCCTGGAAAGACTTAAGAAAAGTGAAAGCGGAGCAGCATTAGCCCGAGAGTTTGGTGTCGGTAAGTCTACAATTGCGGACACAAAGTCTAAACATGATGCTATCTTGAAATATGCATCCCAACAAGATAGCAATGAGGGACCTAAAAATAGAAAAACATTAAAATTAGCCAATAATATGGCTCTTGAGGATGCCTTATATTTATGGTTTACACATAGAATGAGCTTACGTGAACCAATATCAGGCCCGCGGTTTTGTGAAAAGGCTCTAGATTTTAATAAACAACTTAATGGCAGCAGTGGGTGGTTGGCTAACTTCAAACAACGGCACGGAATAAAACAGATTGATGTTCAAGAAGAAATGCTATCTGGTGATTCTGCTGCTGCAGAATCGTTTCTAAAAACTTTTGAAAACATTACCCTTGATAAGCAATTGTCAAGGGATGATGTTTATAACGCTGACAAAACTGGGATAAATTGGCGCTCCTTGCCGAGAAAATCTCTTGCATCACGTAATGAAACTCGTGCTCCTGGCTACAAAGTGTACAAAGACAGGGTGGCAGCTATGGTTTGTGCCAATGCAAGCGGCACTCATTCTCTTACTTTACTGGTGATTGGTAAAAGCAAAAAACCTCGTTGCTTTAAGAATGTGACATGCCTTCCTGTCATTTATAGGGCACAAAAGAGTTCATGGATGACGTCCGATATTTTTGTTGATTGGTACTCTAGCACTTTCATACCAGAAGTTAAGAAATTCAGAGAAAGCCAAGGGAAAACTGGAAAAGTTATGTTGATTATTGTTAATACCCCCACACATCCTGATATTGACCGCTTGAACAGCATTGACAACAATTTTACTGTCATGTTTCTCCGACCAAATGTGACAGCCCTCCTCCAGCCAATGGATCAGGGCGTAATTGCCAAAATGAAAAAGATTTACAGGAAATGAGTGCTTCGGCGGCTACTTCTAGCAGATCGAAATGAAGAAAGTGTGATTGAGTTTACAAAAAAATTAAATCTTAAAGACTGCTGCTACATGTTGGAAGATTCCTGAAAAAGTCTAACTGAGGGAAATCTAATGAAAGCTTGGAATAAACTTTGGCCGAGGCCAGCTACTAATGGTGAACGAAAATAACGAGGGACCTGAACCTGAGCTTCTTGAAGAAATCGCCGATCTTTGCAATGTAATTCCTGGCTTTGAAGAGCGTGACCTGGCTGATGCAACAGAGTGGCTCAACAGTGATATTAATAAGCATGATTACCAAATCTACAATGAAAACGAGATCCTGTCTCTTGTGACGGATGTCAACGAATCAGAAGACAGCAGTGATGATGAAGACGCTATTGATTCGGTCCCATCCCATGCCGATGCGTTCAGTGCTCTTGAAACGGCAATGAACTGGTACGAAAAACAACCTGAATGCTGTTTATCTCAGCTGATCACGCTAAAGAAAATCCGTGATTTAGTAGCCAAAAAACGTTCTTCAACGTTCTTAGTTCAGGAAAAAAGAGTGACTATTTTCCAAATGTTTAGTTTTTTGTTTCCTTTAATTTTTTCATCTTTCGGTACAGTATAATTTTTGTGTGTGTACAGTACTGTACTTTCTGTGTGTGTATAAGATTGTATACTATGTAAAATATTACGAAATTCATGTGCAATACATTACATAAAATACAGTTACCTTACTGTAGCACAGTAGTATTTCATGAAACAAACTATTTACCTTTAACAATACAACGTGCTTCTTATTTTATGGGAACTAGTATATCAGTGTTCATTTTTTGTATGCTACATACTATGCCTGGGAAGCACTTTGTTTGGTAATCCGAACGATTTGATAGTCCGAACCACCCCCGCTCCCAATTAGTTCAGATTATCGAGGTTCTAAAGTCCGAATCGTACCCTTTTGATGATATGAATATTAAGTTTTCACGTGATCGAGTTGCTCTGCTTTATGAAATGTATCGCAATTTTCAACAACCTTATTATAGCGTTAAACCACAACCGCTACTCTCGCAAATAAAATATAAGAAATCAGCACCAATAATAGAAATTGATTATTCACGTAAAAATGAATCCACAAAATCCGGTTTAGTTTAAAAAAGGTCGGATATGAAAACATCTAACAATGTGCCTGCTTTAACATCAGCTTACTGATTTTTCCTACATATATAATAGAACACAATCCTCTAAATAGTACAGTTCAAAAATTTGTATAAAAATATATAAATTTTAATGCTCATATAGTTTTTCATATCCAATTTCATTAAATGCTGATAACCTTATTTTTTGGATGCCTCAGACAAAATTGCAGCTATGCAATTTTAGGTTCTTTGTCTTCAAACATATAAATACGTTTTGATCATCTAGATCATTTCAGTTGTTATTATTGAATCATCAAGAATTGTTGGTCTGTTGTTATCAATTTAGCTATCATTCGGTCGTTGTCATGTTTAATTGAAATAACCAAATGTGGTTATAAATATATTTTTTTCTATAAGACATATACTTGCGTTGAAATTTTTGAGAACGAAATCACTGCAGTTGCTGTACCACGAAGGTAGAAATATTCTTCTTCTTTGTCCAGGTTCACTAGAATAGATCTTCCATACCTTGAAAACAAAATAAAATCGAACTTAAATGTGTAAAGTTCTGTGTTACCTTGTTTCCATCCTTCCTCCAGCTGTGATTCAGTACTGTTTCCCTATTGGCAGGTCAGATACTTAAGTATATAAGTTAATAAATTAAATGCAGGGTTGATATTTTAAAAATATATATTAACTTCCCAGTATATGGGAAGTTCTTGTAATCGCCTCGAAAATCGAAATGGAAATTTTCAACATATCTTTACGTTTTGAGGTCTTACGAGTATATTTTAAGTGTTTTTAGAAAGAAGTATGTATGTGTGTGTGTGTGTATGTACGTACGTACGTGCGTTCGCGGACAGTCTTTCTACGAGCATAACTCACGTGAACAAAGTCGTATCGACTTTGTTAAGATGTCAATCGAAGCGTCTTTGCAATCTTAAGAGCTGATTAGGTTTTGGGAAACTTCGGTAGGGGGGGTTCGCTGTTTTCACCCCTTGAAGGTCAACCCACTCATGCGCTATATCTCGCGAACCAAACATATGATTTGCTTTATCAAGGTGTCAATCGACGCGTATTGACATTTAAGTGATTCAATCAAATTTTTAAAAAAATCGTTGGAGCCCTTTTTTTTCAAAAAAAGTACAAAAAAAAATATTTTTTTCTCAAAAACATCAAGTTTTTAACCTGATTTTTAAGACGCAGTAATCAATGTTTATATAATTTATATACTCCAAACAGTTTGTGTAAAAAACCACCAATTTTTTTTTCATGTTTACAAAAAAATTTCATTAAAAATAAAAATCATTAAAAGTCATCATGACCTTCATGGTCATTTATGTCATTCATTATATCTCGAGAACCAAATATAATCTTTGCATCATTAAGAAGTCAATCGACGCGTATTAACATTTAAATGATGTTTTTAAATTTTAAAAGAAATCTTTGAAGCCATTTTTTTAATTTAATAAAAAAATATTGAAAATTAGTGTTTTTTTTATAAAAAAATTAATTAATAATATAATTTATGAACTTTTATCAATTTCTGTAGAGAGACCAGCAAAATATTTTCTCATGATTTCAAAACAAATTGAATTTAAAATAAAAAAAAATCATTCAAAGTCACCATGTAAAAAGGGTTCATACAAATTTGTATACCTTAAATCTCTTATTCTAAAGACATTGTTGTAAAGTGAATCGAAGTTTATTATTATTTGCATAATTTGCGGAGATTTTTAATAGTCTTCACACAACCGTGTTTTAACTTTAATAAAAAAACTGCTTAAATTTTGAAAACCAATACATATCAAATAAAATTTGCAATTGTGGTAATCAACGTTTTGAATGGTAAAATGTTTTGTAATCAACACTTTTTAAGATCATATGCTTTGAAAAGCTTTCATCAAATAAAAAATTGTAGTTTTTAGGAGTTTTGTTCTTTAGTATTCGTAAGATTTCAATTACTTCCTTCATCATTTGTAATACATATTTTTTACTTTTTACATGCAATTGAACCTATTTTTGACTGCATAATCAATGTTTCTCAAAATCAACAGAAAATAAGAAATAATTATTAGTTTCATTGATGTAAAATCGTGAAAAAAAATACAAATTCAGTGATTATGCCGAAGTGCTAGTGGTTTTGACCGCAACTATTCAAAATGGCCATCACGCGACAAAATCTCTTCAGTTGTCGTAATAACAAAAACTGCATTCATTTTTGCTAGCGCTGTTTTGTCCTTCAAGCATCGATATGAAAATAACAAATAACGTAGAAAAGGCTTTGTAACCTGTCCCTGCTCCAATTGATCCACGTGAATATTAAATCAAACCAATCCACGAAAATTTTTACGTAATCAATTGAGGCTCGCGTAGATGTAACGATTAATATAAAGTCATTCCAATAACTGTTATGAGAGGTACATTTTTATTATTAAAAGTAGTATTATTTCCATAATTATTATTGTGTTTAATATTTTTAATATCTATGTAGATATTACTGGGAAGTTGACCGTGTGAACCTCAAGGGTCGCACCTCACGGCTTGTTCGTCTGAATTAATCTTTTCAATTTCTCTTGTTTTGCAGTTTGTTAAAATGATCTGAGTGTTGAAACGATTGATTACTGTGTCTAAAATGAGGAAATGGTTATTAAGCTCGTCTTCTTGTGAGTGAATTGTTGCGTTGGTATTAATGTTACCATTTTCCTCTCTATTTTCGTCCAATGCGTTGATTTCTCCAGTTTCTGCATTTATCCTACTCATGAAGTCCGCTGCTTTGTTATCCTTTCCTTTTATATAGTTTATGTTAATATCATATTCCCCTAGTTTTAACAGCCACCTTTGGAGTCTTGGATTAATATCCTTACCTTTATTTTTAGTTTGTAACCACTTGAGTGGTTGATGGTCCGTCATTAAGTCGAAAGATCTACCATATATGTAAGGCCGAAAATAATTAACAGCCCAAACGATCGCCAAAAGTTATTTTTCCGTAGTGGAATATTTCCTTTCGTGATCGTTTAACGTTCTGCTAGCATAACATATTAGATGGTCATCCTGCATCAAAACTGCTCCTGCCGCGAAATCACTTGCATCCGTAACCAATTTAATTTTTTTATTGAAATCCGGGTACTTCAAAATCGGTGCGTTGGTTAGCATTTGCTTTAATTTTTCAAATGCGTCAATATATTGGGTATCTTTCTTATTAATTTTGCATTTTTTCCAGATATTTTGTCGTTCCCTGGGCGACTTTTGCATAAACCTTCACAAACTTTCTGTAATAGCCTGTCATCCATAGAAAAGATTTGATTTGTTTTGCTGTTTCAGGAAGCTTCAGTTTCTGAATGGCCCTAGTTTTATCCATGTTTGGATTGACTCCTTCTGTAGTGAGAATGGGTCCTAGATATTCTGTAGTTCTTGTGAAAAAATGACACTTATCCATTTGGATTTTAAGATTATGTGCCCTCAGTCTATCGAAGACTTTTTGAATACTTAACATATGTTCTTTTATGGAAGTGATAAATATTAAAAAGTCGTCCAAATATACTACACATATTTGGTTTATATAATCTCTTAACACAGAATTAATCAGCCGTTGAAATGTCGCTGGGGCATTTTTCAACCCAAACGGCATTTTTACGAGCTCATAATGCCCTAAAGGTGTCGAGAATGCCGTTTTCTTCCTGTTTTCTTTCCTAATCAACACCTGATGAAAACCTTTTGCAAGGTCTAATGTGGTGAAGTATTGAGCCCTGCCCAGTTTTTCTAATATAGTTTCAATATTAGGGATTGGAAACTTGTCATTTATGGTTTCCTCATTGAGATGTCTATAATCGATAACGATTTTCCATTTCTTCTTTCCGGAGTTATCGATTTTCTTCGGAACTATCCATAAGGGTGAATTGTAGGGTGAATTACTTTCCTTAATAATGCCCTGTTCCAACATCTCCTTCATTTGTCTATTAATGTCTTCTTCGTAGATTTGTGGATACCGATAAATTTTTGAGTAAATGGGTCTACTGCCTTTTGTCACAATCTCATGTTGAATTTCGTGAGTATGAGTCAATTTTTGGCCCTCGTGAAAAAATAAATCTTTGTTCCTTTTTATCAAAGTGCCTAACTTATTCTTTTCTTCGAAGTTCATATCCTCTCTTACGAGTTTATTCAGGGTATCTTGGTCAACGGGAGTTTCATCTTAAGTGTTAATATCTTCGAAATTGTAAGGACAAGAGTATAAAAATTTTGTTCTGAAATTATGAATTTCAATATAATCTTCTTCCAAATTTATGACTGCCTGTATTGGTTTCAGCAAATTATGACCAATGAGACCATCAAAATGTTTTTTTTTATTTTTTTCCAACTCATGAGATTATCTTCATTAAACTCAGTCGGAAGTTCTGTGATAATTCCTTGTGTAACTTTTGTTACACCACTAAGTGTGTTGAAGCATATAGTTTCCTGTAAATTTTCACGTTCATACCTAGGTAATTTGTCTTTGTCTAGCAAGGTTATTGTGGACCCAGTGTCGATAAGGCATTTAATTTTGACACCCACTACAGTCAATTCTACTATCGGCAAATTCTGTTGCAAGGCGGCAACTGAAAATTTACCTCACTACTTAATTGATCCACTTCCATTGGTTTAATATATCTAGATTGTCTTTAGTTTGCATTGTTTAAATGACGTTGATTTTGCCTATACTGCCCCAAATTTGTCTGATTATAATCACTATTTCTTCGAAACTGTCCCGAGTTCGTCTGATTATAATCACTATTTCTTCGAAACTGTCCCGAATTAGGATAATTTGTATTTCCCTTAAATATGCCATTATTCTGAGCTTTTTGAAATTCTTTTCCATAATTTGTCCTAAACACATTTCCCTTATTATAATCAAATTGGTGGTTGCAGTCCAGACTTGTCTAACAAACAAAATGCTTCCCTCAAGGTTGTTATATTTCTGCTATAAACTACACTAGCCAGATGTTGGTCGATACCTTCCAAAAACATTTTCAAGATAATTGACTCGTTTGAGATATGAGAAAATTCAACAGGTTTATTGCTATCAAATTCATATTTGGTGTTCAGCTTATCTAGAATATTTTTTAACATATGATAAAATCCACTTACATTATAATTTTTTGTATTGATTGCCCGATGATGCAGATTGTGGTATGATTCTCTAATCCCGAAGTTTTTGATGAGCTCCGTTTTTACTTTCTACCAGCTTGGACTTGCTCCCAATGTTCGGATTACCTGTAGCGCTGATCCTTTTAACTCGGAAACATAGGAAGTATAAGCTCCACCTCACGAATGAAAGAGGATAAGTCGTAATTTTTGTTGCCACAAAATTCCTTTATTGTTGCTGCTTCCTTGAGCAATTCAGTTGCAGAGATAATGAATTGTTGGTTCGACGGATTGCTCATTTTTATTTTGTTGATTATTACCCCCTTTTTTCGTTTTTGAACACTGTTTTGGTTTATGGTACCAAGGGACCTTTATTAGCTACCTCCTTCTTTAGAAAGGGTAGGAGCAAATTTTAGGGAAATTCTGCTCAAGGCTGTGCAAAACCTTTTTTAATTATATTCGGAGCCTTTTTTCAAAATCGACTTTAATAGCTATTACACGCGTTTTTCTCCTCACCAAGTCAATCTTTAGATTGACTGTTTACCGACTGCACCACTAACGTAGATTATTTTATTACTCGTAAAAAACAACCTTTTTAATTGTTTCAGCAGTAACTCTTTATTGGTTCAAGTTCCGATCTTGACTGATTGTTCAATTCAATTCTTCATTATCATTAAGCCTATTTTAATTATTGCTTACCAATACTTATCAGCAACTTTGCGAATAATTTTGCAATTATCAGAGCAATGCATTTTTAATGTTACGAAATGTTGCAATTGATTTTATAATCAATTGAAAGTATGCAATTTTAATATTGCTCAATTTTGCAATTGCAAGAATGCTGAGATACTTAATTAAATATGATATTAACTAGGTTGACCAGTTGACTGGGAGTTCATTGGAGCTTCGGGTCAAATCTATCTATTGGTCGATGCAACATTGATCACATCATTTGGTGGAGGTAAATGCATCGATGAGGTCACTCCCGTACCCGCTAGGCGGTTCTAATGAAATCTATAGATCTTTTTATCTTTTGCGGATTTGTAATATCGTGCTTTGCCTTCATAAGAAAAAGAATATATATATATATATATATATATATATATATATATATATTTGTAATCTTGGGTGCACGCAGAAGCGGCAACCCCGCACATCCAATCAGTCTCGAACACCAGCTACTGACTGACTGGAAAGAACCGTTGTCGGGTCCGGTCTCCGGTGTGAGATCGCTGGCGAAAGGCGGGGAGTCTGGTTTAGGTCAAGCAACCGAAAGCAGGTGTCGGAAGTGACTTTGTGGGAAAAGTTTGTTGAAATCTAAGTGCCGAAGTACAGTTCTTGTGGCGGCCAACGAAATCGTGGACTGATTCGGGAAGTTTCCTCGCGGACTCCATGTGTGCGAAAAACGGCAGTGGCCAGGCGGATGGCGATATTCGGGAACGGCTACTTCTAGTTGGAGTTTTGTTGTGGCAGAAGTGGCCGTGGCGGTTGGCGTCGAGTTTAGCTCGTGGATGTCGGGGCGACAGCACGACCATCTCCAGGAATCAAGCGGGATTTGACCCGTTGGTAACGGTATCCGAGCTATCGGAGCAAAGAATATTCTCGACATTAAAAGAAAAAAGAAAAGGTAAACTATGTGGGCTCGTCATGAAAAATGCTATGTGCTGCAACTAGAAAAATTTTCCTTTTGTCTACGAAGAAGGAATTGTTTTCATGAGCGATCAAACTAATCTTAAAAACGTACATATATGTACCATAAGGAAACTCATCGATGCATCCGATTCGTTTGGTTCAGCCTAAACGCCACGACTTGCTACGAAGGACATAGGATTAGGGTAATATAAAGCATGTGCACTCGCCACGAGGTAACAAATTGTTAGGTTATTTGAGACATCGTTACATAAACAAAAACAACATATGCGGTACAAGAGTCTATTGGAAAGTCACAAACATGTCATGCATGCTGTCGATCGAGCGCATTGCAACGCTAATATATACGACTATTTATATTGAAAAAATATTGTGTATCATGAAAAAGATTGACGATTATTGCCGGTTGAGGAACAGTAAATAATAAATTAGTAAAGATATTGGTGCATGATGATAATTGGATTAAAGCTAATGGTATCAGCAATCCATTAAGTTAGAAAATCATAATATGGCACGTTTTGTTTGTAGGCGCAATTTGATTATTATTGATTCGTTTATTACACGTCAGTTTCATGTAGTTTGTGAAGCTAGAAAGAACTAAGAGCTGAGACAATACTAATGACCATTCTTATATATTGATACAATAGATAAAAATGCATTGTTCTATTAATTTGAAGACGCCTATCAATTTTATTCTGAAAATTTAGTATCAATCAAATATACCTAAGAATTCGGCAAGCTCTCGCGCAATTGGCTCCTTTCAAAATTAATTCGACCACTATCTTTGAGATGATAAATTTCCTTAAGTGAACTAAATGAGAAACCCGATAGAATTCCATGAGTCGAATTGTTAATGTTTCGCATATCGTGCAACATGACTTGTAAATAAAGAAATGGTTGACAATTATGAAGAGCAAAATCTTGAGAAAAATACTATATGAAAGTGAAATCAAAATGAATTAATAACATTAGAATAAAGTCTTTTTATCTACTATGATGGTAACTTAGTTTGAAAATTCAATAATTTAAAGAAATGACAGTGTATAGGTTTTAGTTTCAAGCTAAAACAAAAGATTATAATGGCTTACTAACAAAGATTGATAGATGCAAAATTATGTAAAAAGAACACGAAAAAGGTATATTGAATATTGAAACTGTATAAGAGGAAAATGTAATATACAGAAACTAAATGTGTCATTTTGCTCCATTAGAAAAAAAACATGGATCAATAAACCTAAGCAGAGAGTTTCCCTCCTTTCCGTTTCAGGGAACCGGGTCCATACCGGCAGACGTAAGTAATAAAGGGGTTAAGCGCGCTACACATGCCTACTTGGCAAGCGCTAAGCTAAGGCAGGGAGGGCCCGAACAGTAACACCGATGTCCGGCGCCGCCTCCGGTGACGTCTCCTTCCTTCGATCAGTGACTCAGGCGCCCGAGAGCTAGTTTGCTCGCGCGGTTTCTCTTTCGTTCGCTTTCCGTCGGTTCTCTTCGGGTCTTTCGCTGGTAAAGTAGATTGAAATTTATCTCTCGGGTTGGCGTTGCATTCGCAATTGTTTTTTTTCGATGCGTGCGCGAGAATAATCTTAAAGTAAAGTAGGAGGTCCAGCCTCAGAAAGTTTGTTGTTTTGCTTGAGGTCCTTAGGACTATTTTTGACGAATTTGTAAATTGGGCAATTTAGATGGCTGAATCTCTCAAAAATGAGATTCGGGACTTGGTATAGGCAACCATACCCACGACATCACGCGCCAAACAGAGCTGAGCTGCCAGCAGCCATCGCCGTCTAACCAAGTAGAGGCCGAACCCAATTTGTCTACACGACCAACGGCCTCGTGCCAGGACTTAACGTCCAAGAAGACCTACGGGACGAGAGTCTCGTTGCCTTGCTGCTTCTTTGTGACTTCGAAGCAAAGTCTTCTCTTTCATTACAGATTTAAATTTCTAGCCATGCTGGGAACTTGTTGTGCTTCGTGGTCTAAGTAATGGAAAAGAGGATGGTGGTGGGTTGTAGAAAGATTAAGCAAGGCGCTAATATTATATGTTAATTTCGCGTATTGTTCCAGATTAATTACATGAATCAACTTGAAATTGTCGTTTCGTTATTTTGTTAGCCTAAAGTTGAAGGTAGTGGTGTGGGAGTTTGAGAAATCCAAAATTTGAATGTTTGTTTGAACAAAATGCATAAAACATCGGAAAAAAGGTACCTTTAACTTTTAATTCTATCTTTATGTATAATTTTGCCAGATTCAGTAACTATTGTAGTATTTTTGTTTTCCTTGACGGTTTCTTGAGGATAGCGTGGGGTTAATTTTGAAGCTAATCTTTTGTTTTGTTTGACATGAACTACTTCTCCTATTTCGTAATTTTTAATTGGCTGACATTTTTTATTGTGATATTGCAGGTCTTTATATTGTTTTTGTTTGATTTTCTCGATGTTAGTTTGGCGAACTTTTTCGATGTCTTCAGGGCTGATGTTAGGGTTATTACCAAAATTCAACTCAATTGGTTTGCATCCTGTAGTAGAGTGAATTGAGTTGTTATACTCATTAATGGCTCTGTCTAGGAGTTCCTGGAATGATCGTGGTGGACCATCTTTCCTAAGGCATCTCATTAATTCGGCTATTGTAGAGTGCCAGCGTTAAACTTGTCCGTTCACCTCGCTTTTATAGGCAGGCGCACGGTAGACTTTTATTTGGAGATCCTCTTCCATCATTGATGTTAGAGATATGGATGTGAGGGCTCCTTCATTGTCGATTACAACATTTTCAGGTACGCAAAAGAAATAGAGAATGTCTAGTAAAGGTTGCTTGATATCTTCAACGGATTTCGATTAAATAATTTTGGCTTGGGCAACTTTTGTGAATTTATCGACTGTGGTAAGTACGTGTTTCTTCTCGGTAAAAAATAGATCTATATGGATAGTGTGGCAAGGATATTTTGCTATTGAGGTAGCGTTCAGAAAAGGTTTATTAGGATGCTTATCGTACTTGCTCAATTTACATGCTGAACAACGTTTCAACAGATTTTTAATTTTGGAAGACATTCTTGGGAAGTAGAAATTTTCAAGCATCTGAAGGCGATTTTCTTCGGCGTTGCGATGAGCTCTGCGATGTATCATTAAATTTTTCTCCTTTTGCTCTACGTCATTCGTAAGATCTTTGACCAATCGTTGAGAGAATCTTATTTGTAGTCGCGAAAATGGTAAGGATAAATTTCCTGTATCATGCCCATGGTTTCTTCGTTAGTTAAGAGTCTGTTTACCGTATGAGGGTTTAGGTATCTCTTGAATATATTAATGAGGCTACTATTTGAATACTCGGGTTTTATTATAACATGTCTTGTGTAACTGTCAAATGGATGAGATATTTGGTAGCTGTCTTCTCCGATTTTTAAAATGATTTGCCGGAAGACATTAACGGGTGTCTCTGCCATTGATATAAGGTTATGAGATGAGCTATAGTCACTTTGTTGTGTTGAGGACAAAGAATTCAACTCTTGCGGGGTCTTGATAGAGAGTCGGCTACAATGTTCATTCTACCGGGCTTGTATTTAAGTTGGTAATTATATTCTTTAAGGATCGCTTTCCATCGCTTCATCTTACTGTTCGTATTTTTACTACTTAAAGCATACTTCAATGGTTGATGGTAGGTGTAGATGATAACTTCACACGATCCGTAAAGATAACTTCTCAAAGAATTTAAAGCCCAGATAATTGCCATCATTTCTTTCTCATTTGTGGCGTAATGCTCTTCCGCTTTGGTTAGAGTTCTGGACAGGAAGGTAATTGGTCTATTGTTTTGTGCCAGTACAGCACCAATCGCATAATTGGAGGCATCAGTGGTTAACTCGAAAGGTTCATTAAAATCGGGGTGTGCTAAAAAAACTTCGTTTGATATTAGAGAGTTTTTTAGTTTGTTTAAGGCATTCGTTGCATTCTCATTAAGATGTACGGGCTTATTTTTGGAGAGATTTTTGGACACACGTCCATCCTCCCCTCTTAAAAGGGATGTCAAGGGTTTCGCAATTTTAGCGTAATCGCGAATGAAACGGCGATAATACCCTGACATTCCGAGAAAAGATTGCAGATCTTTCAAGGTTTTTGATAGTGGAAAATCGGCTATTGCTCGTACTTTCTTTAGGTTTGTTTTGATTCCGTCTTTTCCAACAACATATCCTAAGAATTCTACCTCGTTGTGCAAAAATTCGCACTTATCAAGTTGAATTTTCAGATTTGCAGTCTCTAAGATATGGAAAACTCTTGCTAGGTTTTTCAAATGTTCTGTTTCATCTTTCCCAAATATAATGATATCGTCGATGTATATATAACAGTTTTTCCTATTTTGGTTCGGAGAATATCGTCCAAAGCTCTTTGGAAAATTGAAGAAGAATCTGATGGAATCCGCTTTTAATATCAATAATAGAAAACAGTTCATTTTTCCGTAAATTGGCGGGGACCTCGTTGATTTCAGGTGTGAGATACCTGTCGGCGATAGTTATGGAATTCAACCTACGGTAGTCTACTACCATGCAATACTTTTTTTTCGCCCGAAGCGTCTTCTTTTTCCCGGACAATCCACATCGGTGAGTTGTAGGGGGATCTCGAAAGTCTAATAATCCCATCGCCGAGTAGTTTTTTTTATCTGTTCCTCAATTTCCGACTTCAGAGCCATAGGATATGGATAGGACTTAGAATATACTGGATTATTAGATGTAGTGCGTATTTCGACTTTAACCCTAGTTGTATACGTTAAACGCTCATCAGGTTCAGTGAAAAGTTTTGGAAATTTATTTATCAAAGTAGTCAATTTAGTTGAGGTTTCAGAATTCAGATGAGAAGCTCTTATATTAATATGGTTAACGTTTTTGAAAACATGTTGCTTGAGAGGTATGAATACATTGACATTTATTTTCATGTAGTTATATTTGGTGTAGATAACGGCATTTAACTCTTTCAACGTATCATTGCCTATGATACCGTCGAAAGAAATAAGACTGGGCAATATAAAAAACTTAAGTTTTTGCACTGAGGGACCAAACAGTTGGACGTGGGTATGGTGTGTTATTAAAACATTTCCTGCTACAGATTTTCCAAAGAACTCTTTTGTGTTATGAATTGGATTTTTAATATGACGTGGCTGGATGTAATTGTTGCTCGACCCAGTATCGACAAGAAATTTCAGTAGCTCTCCACTTCATAGTTTAAACTGAAAGTAGGGGAGTGAAGAGCGCTTCATCATAAAAAATAAATGTCATCAAACTGTTCTGGCTCATCGAGGGCTGAGTTATTGGTTCTATCTCCCTGCTCCAGAAGAGTGGTTTCCTGATTATTGAGTTCAGTTGGAAAAGATACCGTATCGTCCAACCCTAAATATTCTAGAAATTATTCTTCATCAGTGAGCTCTAGACTGTCGAATATTTCGTTACGAATTTCTGATTGTATGTTATAATTGTGCGCTGTGAAATGGGTGCGCTGCATTTTGTTAGCCTGTTGAAACGGTCCTGCCTGTGGTCGTTTCTGGCCAAACCCATTATCAAATCGTGGTATATTAATAAATTTTGGATTATAAAATCGTATAGAAGAATCGACATCAATTGGTTCCGGCCTGTTTATCTTCGGAGGGAGTTGTCGGGGTCTTGGCGGAGCTACAGTTGGATCGAGGAGCTTGAGTCATTTGCGGGTTGCGCACAAGTTCTGGATAGAACTGACGTCTTGGAGCTGGTATTGGTGCTGGTGGACGTAGATTCACATGTAGTATGGTCATAAACCTTCGGTAAATGAACACACAAAGCTTTGTAGCATGTACACAAACAATATATTGAGGTAAAGCTTTTAAAACGTACACGAACCGATCTATTCATTTCACTGCTATATTTAGCACTAATGTTATCAATAATATTAACATGATCCCACAATGGATATGAATCATGAATACTAGTAACGATAAATTCTATGAATACTAGCAACGATAAATTCTAGAGTAATGCCCTCGACAAAGTAACATGAGTTTTTATTAGGGCAATTGTATTCATGAGAACCCATAAGATAAGTGTTGGATTGTTTGTAGATATTAAAATGTAAAGTATGGGAATTTCGATTAAGTATTGGAAATTTGTGTTATAGATTTTAGAGTAGGGAGTAAATTTAAATTGTATAAAAGGAAAAGAATTAAGAAAATAAAGACAGTCTTTTTAGACCTCGCAAAGAAGAGTATTGATTTATTTAATACCTGCCTTGTTATCGGCAGCCTAGCCTCTTGCAATACTTTGCTTCTCATCAGCAAAGTAAAAACTTTGCCTCACAGTGGCAAAGTGTTGCTTCAACATAAGCATCTTTTAACTTGATACATATCGGCTGCACGAGCATTGCTCAGCGCCAAACATGATGCAATCCAAAGATTGCTCGTAGGTTCTAATTGTTCCTCCTCCTTCCCAAAAACTAAAGTGTGTATTCTACAGGAAGAAACTCATCATCTCTCTAGATGAGTATAGGAAGCGGAACCCTCACCTGCACGGAGTAGGTATAGCTCACCTCACCACACACACCTTGCCTTCGAGGGGGCAGCTTTGGAGGAAGCTGAGCGTAAGACCTGTTTGGCTATGTTTGCGAATGATAATCGTGTTGTACGCGATAATCAAGGTTTTGCAACTTCAAGCAGAGATGTATTGCTTGTGGCAAATCCGCAGGTTCTCGGATACTAAGTAATCTGGGAAGATCACCTTTTAGTCCGCGGACAAGTGTATCCTGTGCCTTATCTCTGTAAGCTTGAGTCATTATGTTAAGTGACTCCTAACTCAAGTCCATTGAACCTAATTCATTTAGGATTAAGGACAGGTGGTGGTTTACCGTCTGATAGAACTCGGGAATGGTGTTTATTCCTTGTACCAGAGTGGTCATTTGGTACTCGAGCGTACCTAAGTCGCGTTTGTCGGCGTCATGTAGCGTGAGACACTTCGCGATTTTGTTCCAATTAAGAGGTGTATTATAGGACTCAAGGGCAATATCGGCATGTGCAACAACCTTATTCCTGATTACTGACAAAATACCATAATATTTTGGAGTCCCCTTTAAATGATCGTATATTTTTAATATACGGTCTACGGATTTTTTTCAAGAGCTGAATTCTCCTGGGTTTCCTGAAAAGTCTCGATGACCTTTAACTACAACAGGAATTTTATCCATGTCGGATAGATTATTGTCATTACCGACATTTATAGAGACATAAACATCGTTGTAAATGTCCGAAGCGGGGTTCATTAGGGCGTTGAAAATTTGTTCACCCTGGGTTTGTAACGCATTTGTGGCAATTTGTGCAATAATTTGCGTCATGTCTTCACTTAACTCATTATTTGGTGCAAAAACCGAGGGTGATATCGCGATATTTCGGGCTGGAGTGTCCAAACGAGAGGAACGTATCAAGTTATTGGCCTCCTTAAATCCGGGTCGCTTCCCTGGCAGATTTTTGGTTGTATCGCCACTGGTAATCTAGCGAATTTCGCGTTTTGGTTATTAGCGATTTTTATTCGCGACGGTACTCGATTTTGCGCGATCACCTGGTTGTCGATAAGCACTACTTTCACTTTCGATGAAAAATATCTGGATAACTTCCCCAGTCTCAGGGTTGTCGATTATCAAGCTTATAGATTTGACTTAGCGCTTGACCAGAAATTTTTGTGGGAACGCGACTTGAGCAGCCCCACGTTGGGCACCAGTTAATAAATTGAATACAGGGTTCGTAGTCATCGACTACATCGGCCTTCTAACAATTCCTAAAAAAGACTGATCTTAAACTAATGATGCTCAGAATTTTATATCATCGTTTTGCTCAGTAGCATTTTCGACGATATCTAGAATTGTGCCAGGATTCACTGACTCAGTGGCTTGGAAGTTCGTTGGTGTTGCATGTGACCCTTGATGGGAAATTTGATACTTCGCTGACTCGGTGGCTCGACTGTTCGATGGTATCGCATGTGCCTCTTGATAGTTTAATGACTCGGTGGGACAGTGGTGTTAACTTATACACCCATAGACCTGAACCTAAAAGTTCCTTAGGAGAATTCATATTTCTCCGGTTACGAGCTATTCACTTTTGGTAATTATAAAATGTTTTCTAGAACCCGTATATTTACATTAATTTATTATCACTTGCGTTTACACACATTCGTCCACAGGAACGGTGATAGCATAATTTAAATTTCTGCGGTTTGGTTTCCTTCAAAAAATAATTGTTCAAATGACATGGGGTTAAATATATCCGCATTAGCATGCAGAATTCCAAGTCAAAATTATTTCGTCACCCAAAAAATCTCATCTGCAACTTATGTTAATTTAAAAGTTATAATACTATTAACTGCGGTTGAACAGTTCCGTTCTCAGAAAATCTTATTTGCTAATGTGTTGAAATTTTTGAGAAACGAATAAAGTAAGCAAAATTATTGATATATTCTAAAAAATTCTTTTATTGAAGCATTTCTCCCTTGAGTATTTGAATTTCCATTTCAGCTGAACCAAAAACAGCTTTCACTTCTTTTAAAGCATTTTTATCCGAAAAGTGTTCTTCGATTTTTCTCTTTCGTGGTCTCTTCCAATTATTTTACCCGGGAGAGATTTTTTATTTTGTCTCTTTGGAATCAAATGTTCAAACTCTTGCTGAACTCGTGCAATGTCTACTTCTGCAGTATAATAATCGTGATGATTTCCATTTTTGCGAAAAGTTTCTTTCAATCCTTCCTCCTGTTGCGTTTCAAACTCGAAATTTGGATATTGTTTCTCTTGAGCCTAAATATCTATTCTGCCGAACGGACAGTCTCTCGCAAATTGATTTTTCGTTTGATATGCAATGAACCCAGGCAACACTTTTCCTACAAGAGTGATTTCACCAACTAACGTAATAAGCTTTCATTAGAAAAAAAATCTTCCTTCCACCATAGACTTTTATCTCAACATGTTACCAATTTTGAAAAGAAAATGACAAATCAAAATTACGAGAATGGTAGTCCTCTCCATTTTCTAATATGAGACCCAGAGATCTTGTCCCATCTTCAGGCGTCATATACACTTCCAGATAAGCTGAATCAATTCTCACATTGGTAATCCTAAAATTACGCCAAGTTGCTTCACATGTACAATATTGACACATGTGAGACAATTGCTCAACCCAAAACAACCTGTCTATTCTGTTTGTTATCCAACCGATGACTAAAATACATATTGACTAAACAATTGATCTATCTATATTTTTCTTCTCTTGACTCGCCATCAAACACTATTTTTATTACATCACACACATATCAATAATTCTTGCCGCCAGCATGACTCGCCATTCACATGAAGCATCCTTCTTATCACACCCATCTCAATCATATTCCTACCCGCCCGTGACGTCACACACTCAGGTTCACCCAACATCCCGTATCAACATAAAACACCTTCCATCACACACAAGACGCCCGCACCGCTTACAACCAGGCAGGACTCTACCAAACGATCACGTCATCCCTAAAGTGAGTATAGCTATTTCTTTCGCTCCTAGAATCAATAATTAATATCGCCATCTCCCTCACACAATCGATAATGAATGTCGCTACCACCCTCGCACAATTGATAATCAATTGATCGATTATCGTTTTATCTATTTCAATTACGTACCAGAACACCCATATTTTACCTACTGTTTTTCTATGTTCAGCTTGGTAAATTTGTACTGGTTTTCTTCGTTTCCTTTGTTCTTTACAATTCTTCGGCCTATTCTCACCCTGAATTTTCAAAAATTGTTACAAGCGGACTTAGGAATTCGAAGTGAGTCATCCAATTGGTTTTGATAGGAGAACGAATGAGAATGTGGCTAGCCTGCGTTGCCGTTGTTCAAGGCAGGCATATAACATACAGGAGGGTTGAGTTCCTTATTAACATCTTAGGCTCAGCATATTCTATTGCTGTTATATCGTTTTGTTAAAGGAAAGTTTCAACTTCAGAAAAAAATTGCTTGATTGCTTTCTAAAAGGTTTGTGTTGAAGATATCTTTCTTTGCCATGTGTCTAGCTGAAAAAATTTCCTAATTTTTTTTTTTAATCATCACCATAATTTGCTCGTATTTAATCAATTTTTAATTGTTGCGGACTTTTAAATCAAGATTGATTTTCTGTTCTATATCCTTGGAGATTTC
Organism: Oxycera nigricornis; assembly: GCA_963942545.1. Lineage (NCBI taxonomy): Eukaryota > Metazoa > Arthropoda > Insecta > Diptera > Stratiomyidae > Oxycera > Oxycera nigricornis. The sequence continues at coordinate 71,404,013 of OZ012661.1, forward strand.
GTCGATTACAGCGGGATATACGATATGTATAATAATCAAAATACTATTCAAAATTTTTTCGAACCCATTTCACATAGTCACAAATGGCGTAGTATACTGATGGATGTCGACAGAGGCTTGTGCTACCGGAAGTAATAACCTGAAATTGGAGGGTGTTAGAGCATAATCCAAAACTTGAAACACTTGCCACGCTCACATTGTCGCGGTTGTATCAGAACTAGTTTGCTCGTGGTTAAAGCAACATCTCCGCACTTTCGAGACCTGTATTTTGAAGTTTGAATTATTTTAATAAATTAAAGAATAGAACATAACACGGAATCAATTATTTCCATATAAAAGATTCAACATTTGGTTCTTCGAGCCGGATTCTTGGAACAGTGATACTGAAGAGTGTAGTGAAAGGTTAAGTGCGGAGACTGTTAGCTTCGGACGGACATAAAACCTCGTGTATTGGTATTGTAAAAAACAAATGAAACTGCATTGGACTTAATACAAATTACATTTTGTGGATACGGCCCGGACTCTATCTTAATTGGGCTGTGTATAAATTTTTTGGACTTTGCACGTGTGTTTTAAACTTTATACTTTGGACCCTGAAATTTGGACTTTGGAGCATTCAAACCGGTATTCTGGATCAACAGCAGTTTATCACGGCGGGCAGCATTCAAATCGGTATTCTGGAACTATTGAACAGCAGTTTATCACGGCGGGCAGCATTCATATTGGTTTGGTGAGTCTCTAACAAATTCCTATCCTGTCAAATAGATCACACCTATACGTTTCACCTGTACCAATATTTAAGAATGATGGATAACTTAATAAGGAAGCGCACCGTGCTGAAGAGTAAACTCACACGGTTCAAAAATTCAGTTGATAATGATGATGTAGACGTATCCGTTAGAGTGATTTGTTTGGAGAAAAACCTGATGTTATTGGAACAGTTTGACGAAATACAATGTGAAATCGAAATGCTGTGCGATACCGTTGAGGATTCCGAAGAACAATCGCATGAAAGTGAATCGTTCGCAAACGAGTTTTATACGATTGTAGCCAGAGCACGCGCTAAAATTGAGCAGTCTGGTAGATCGTCAGATCAAAAGACAATTGCGAACAATGTTAGCCAGCTCGCGGGCAACGAAAATAGTGTACATTTAGATGGTATGTTACTCCCGAAAATACAAATACCAAAATTCGATGGCGACTATAGTAAATGGGTTAAATTTCGCGATACTTTCAGTGCCCTGGTCGATGAAAATCAGAAATTATCAAATATCCAAAAATTCACATATTTAGACGATGCTTTGATCGGTAAAGCAGCCAACACGATTGCGTCACTAGGTGTATCGGATGAGAATTACAACACCGCGTGGTCGAAGGTTAAAGACCGATATGAGGATAGTAACGAACTTCGTTACCATCATGTTAACGGCCTTTTTGAGGCTAAAAAAATGTCACGCAAATCGCAGGATGAATTACGAACGTTAATCGATACATTTGATAATCATTTATCGGCTCTCAAATCGTTAAAGGAACCGACGGATAGCTGGAATACTATTATGGTATACCTATTAACGACAAAACTGAATACCGCTGTTAAAAATGAATGGGAAAGGGCTCTTGCGTCGAAATCAGGACAAACAACCTTGAAAGAAATGATCGCGTTTCTTGAACGTCATTGCAAGATATTAAGTAAATTAAATCAGACTCCTCATGATAATAAAGAAAGGTTTCACAATAAATTCAATAATAATAAATCATCGAACAATAAGTCGTATAAGGTAACTCATAATGGTTGCGCATTATGCAAAGGAACGCATGCACTGTATGCATGTGAAGAATTCAGGAAACTTTCACCGCAAGAGCGTGTCAGTAAAGTTCATGATCTCCGCGTATGTTTCAACTGCTTATCCGATGGACATTTAAACAAAATTTGCACTTCAGGATCTTGTAAAAAATGCGGTCGCAGACATAATTCACTATTGCACATAAATCAATCCATAAATTCATCCCAGCTACCTACACAGGTAATTCAACCTAGGGTTGTACAAGCGACAAACGACGCAAAGGAAGTTCCGGCCGAAATAAAGACTTACAGTATACGTGCAAATACTCAAACAGTAAAATATGTGTTACTAGGAACGGTTATTATTTACGTTTTCGATCAAAATCAGCAAGTCATATGTAAAACTACTATAAAACTAAAATCGCGAATGACGGAATACACTAAAGTAATTAGTTGCCTTGTCGTCAATGAAATCGATAATGAATTACCCTCATCGTGCGTCCGAACCGCTGCAATAAAAATCCCGACCGGTATTCAACTATCAGATCCACAATTCGATGTACCGCGTTCGGTGGACATGATAATCGGCGCAGGCTTATTCTACGAACTATTATGCGTCGGTCAAATAAAGCTCAAGGAAGGTCAACCTGTATTCCAAAAGACTGTATTCGGATGGATGGCTGCTGGCAAGATGAAGATTCCATTTTTACCGACTCAGGATAGACCCAATCGCTTAAAATGTAATTTGATTCGTAGCACTGAATTACATACTCAACTTGAACGTTTTTGGAAAATTGAAAACGGCTTTACGGATTCTCGAGAACATTGCTCAAATTCGGACCCTGCTGCAATATATTTTCGTGAGACTACCGAACGCTATAGTACTGGTCGTTTTATCGTAAGCATACCGTTCAAATTAGACGATATTGGCAGCCTAGGTAGTTCAAAACAAATGGCTCATGAGCGACTTCTTTCCATGGATATTGCTAAAACGGACTTTCCAGCCGCGAGTAATGCGATTTTACGAGACTTTTACGTGGACGACCTGCTGACAGGTACTGATACAATTGACGCGGCGGTGAAATTAAAGGATGAAATATCAAATATTTTGTCAGCCGCGGGTCTTGTATTACGCAAGTGGGCGTCAAATAAAGAGCAAGTTTTGAATCATACGCACGGTGAGAAAATTGACAAAATCGCGCTTCATGGAGACAAAGACCCTAAGACATTAGGTATCATATGGGATCCGTCGGGTGATACAATCAAATATAACGTTAATCTAAATGAATCTCGCAAGGTATCCAAACGCATTGTATTATCAACCATAGCACAAATTTACGACCCGCTTGGTCTTGTTGGTCCTGCCATTATACCTGCAAAGCTCATCATGCAAAAACTCTGGAGTTTAGATCTTGATTGGGATGGGTTTTTGCCATTAGACTTGCATACTTCGTGGACTAATATTTACAATGAAATACAAGGTATTAATAATTTCGTAATTGATCGACAAGTGATCTCATCTATGAAGCCCAAGAAACTCGAATACCATGGATTTTGTGACGCGTCGGAAAGGGCATACGGTGCGTGCATCTATGTAACATCAGTAAATTCTCATGGACTACGTACTTCTCGTTATTATGTGCTAAATCGCGAGTGGCACCCCTGAAGGTATTATCGATTCCGAGACTCGAATTATTAGGTGCCTTACTTCTTGCCCAGCTCTCGCATAAAATATCAACGGCATGTAATATACGACGCAAAGAGTGGTATTTCTGGATAGACTCTATGGTAGCACTATCATGGATCAAGGCACCGCCTATTCGCTGGATAACGTTCATCGCGAATAGAACTGCAGAGATTCAACATCTTACAAATAATAATTGGAATCATATCGCAACAGATCAGAATCCAGCTGATCTCATATCGCGAGGTACTACTGCGATTAACCTCCGAAGTTGCTCTCTGTGGTGGCACGGACCTACGTGGTTATTGAAATCGAAAGAGAATTGGCCTCTGACCAATGAATCAAGTATTATTACTGCACCCGAAGAGCGCGGGCGTAGCTTCCTTACTAAGCAAATTGAATCAGAAAGGAAAGGCATCAATGAAATCGACAATACAAGAAATGATTTTATGCACTCATTATTTTCGCGTTTTTCATCCTTTACACGATTAGTTCGTTCAATGACACATGTTTTTAGATTTATTACTAAAATTCGATCTCGAGCTGAAAGTGGCAAGGGGAAAAAGGAGATATGAACCATTAACCACTACCGAGTTACAGTCTACAACCAACCAATTATTTAAGATCGCGCAATCAGAGACTTTTGAAAAGGAGTTAAAACTTTTATCAGCGAGTAAGGAATTATGTAACGATAGTGTCTTGAACCAATTACACGCCTTTCTTGATAAGTCCGGATTAATCAGAGTAGGCGGTAGATTGCAAAATGCGGCAATACCGTACGATCAAAAACACCCAATTGTTCTTGCAGCGAACCATCCATTAACACACTTGTTAATTAAATATGAACATTTACGTTTAATGCATGCCGGGTGCCAATCAGTTCTCGCATCATTGCGAGAGCGGATTTGGTTGATAAAAGGTAAATCCACCGTGCGAAAAATTTTGCGACAATGCGTAACGTGTTTTAAAGTTCAACCGAGTCAGTCTGCATACATTATGGGTAATTTACCGTTAGAATGAGTATCTCAAACGAGAGCTTTCCATAACGTCGGTGTAGATTATGCAGGTCCATTTTTCATAAAGGAACATAGCCGTGCACGTACATCAATCAAGGCATATTTGTGTTTATTCGTGTGCATGTCAACAAAGGCAGTGCATCTTGAACTGGCCGTAGATTTAACAACCGAAGCGTTCATGAACTGCTTACGTCGCTTTATTTATCGTAGAGGTCTTTGCGGAAATATATTTTCAGATAATGGTAAAAATTTTGTTGGATCGAATAATGAGTTGAAAGAACTAAGAGGTTTACTTGATGACGATGGTTTTAAGAACGTGATTGTTGGATTTTGCGCATCAATGAATATTAAGTGGCATTTTATTCCACCCCATGGACCACACTGGGGAGGTCTCTGGGAATCAGCGGTAAAATCAAGTAAATACCATTTGAAACGGGTTATCGGACAAACTCGACTAACTTTCGAAGAGTTTTATACAATATTGGTACAAATAGAAGCGTGTATGAACTCCCGTCCCCTAACTCCTTTATCAAGCGATCCAAACGACCTTTGTCCCCTCACTCCTGCCCACTTCCTAGTTGGAGGCTCTCTTAAAACATTTTGACAGCATGACATACGAGAGATAAACATCAATCGTCTATCAAGATACCAACTTTTACAACAAATAGTTCAACACTACTGGCAGCGATGGCATAAGGAATATTTGCCTCAACTACAAAACCAATTGAAATGGAAAAAATGTGGCACGACACTCATTAACCCAGGAATGATGGTACTAATCAGAGATGACAATATACCTCCAATGCAATGGCCCCTAGGTCGCATTACTAAGGTACACCCTGGTAAGGATGGAGTCATTCGAGTAGTAACATTGCGAGTCTCCCGAGGAACTATAACTCGACCTGTATCTGGTATATGCATCCTGCATATTGAAGCCGACAACACAGAGACGGAGATATCTACCTAAATAAAATTTCAAGATTTTAATGTATATTCAATCATTAATGAATAATTAATTTATGTTATTTAAGTACATTGAAAGATTCCTTTCAAGGCGGGCAGAAATGTTAGAGCATAATCCAAAACTTGAAACACTTGCCACGCTCACATTGTCGCGGTTGTATCAGAACTAGTTTGCTCGTGGTTAAAGCAACATCTCCGCACTTTCGAGACCTGTATTTTGAAGTTTGAATTATTTTAATAAATTAAAGAATAGAACATAACACGGAATCAATTATTTCCATATAAAAGATTCAACAGAGGGAAAAAAGGATTTTTAAATGTAGATGTGATAGGAGATGTATCTGTCAAATAGGATTTATGAATTCACCTGCCTAAATATGTGGAAATAGTGACGTGATTGTCTTTTGCCACCTTTTCCGTTTTGAATATTGGATTATTTTTAGTTTTTATTTGCTTATCATATTCATACTCAATATCACCTGACGAAAACTTTTTCGGTTTGTCTCTCTTCAAACTGTGAACATGAACTTTGTTTCGCTGTTTTCAAGCTATTTCCTGTTTCATATCTTAATGAAGCTTGTTTGAATATTCAGAGAGCTCCTGAGAGTTTACTCTTTCAAACCTTCTAAAATTTATGTCGGCTAGTTTAGACTTAGTCCCGAAGTGGTGGGAATTATTGTTTCGGTCCACCGATATGTTAACTATTGCTTCGAATGAAAGACTTGGGTATACACACTGAACGCGTCTTTCAGTTTCTAATATTGTGCCGTGTGTTTTCTCAACTGTGCCGTTCATTTCGCTCTTCTGCGACGATGTTGCATTAACGTGTAACCTATCATTTCAATATAGTTTAAGATAATCAGACTGGTGAAGCTTCCTTCGTTGTCGCAAACGAGAATTTGAGGAATAATACAGTAGTATAGCACTTTGATAATTTTTGAATAAAAATTGTGTATATCGAAAACTTATTCACGCAGGTAATAAATTTTTACCGTTTGAAGTCGATTATGACCATTTGCAAAAACTTCAGTTGTATAATGTGGATGTGCTGGTGTTTGTTATTTCTCGGAATTGCAGTTTGTTTTGGTGCCGATTGTATTTGCTCGTATTGCAGACGTCGCAAGTTGTTGTGTATTTTTTATAATCTTTGCCATATGTGGAAAATAGTACCTTACCAAGATTTGGTGCCTGTTTTCTTAACAAGTCCTGTGTGTTCTTCTTTATTCAGCTAAGATAATTTTAAACGAGCTTTCCTTATTACTTTTTCCTTTACAGTTCTTAAGCTTATTCGTCCCTCGAATTTTCAAAAATTGTTCTTGTATATTTGCTGTAAAAGCTGAAAGTATGCCTGTGGTACTATTATTCCATTGATAATATTGTGATTAAGATTATCCTAATGGACTTTGATCAAGCTGTTCTTATCACTTCTATAAAATCTTATATAATATCGATGATGGAATGGATGGGGCTTCTCAAATACATCCAGCTCTTTACCTTGCAAAACTATCAGTTGATTTCAAAACATGTTAGTCAAAGCTTAACAGTATGGTATAAGGTCCGAGGCATCTTCGTCAGCCCTGTGCGCGGTTACCGTGGTATAGGAAATTGAAGTCCCTCTTCCATGCACCGTTAAAGCACACGAGGTGTTTAAAGTGGAAACACTTTTGGCCATAACTTTGTCCGAAGGATATAGTGACTTCAATTCTAGTGGTAGCCTGCACGAAGTTAGTTTTTCCTGGAATTTAAAGCAGTTCATAATTTTACTCCTCAACTCTTGATTTCCACCAGTTAAAATTTGCGTTGTAGTTTCTGTTAATAAATGAGAACGTCCATGGTTGATGTTCAGTGACGATTCTCACTTTTTTGCTCCGTGAATTTAAGTTTTCAATTTGTCTAGGGCCCATATTATGGCTAACACTTCTTTTCACATGTGGTATATACTCTTACGTTTTGTTGAGTGCCCTTGGAATAAAGACGAATTTTGCACCAATCGGATGATGTATGCAACGGTTGTTAAAGAGAATGGACTTCCAAAACTTGGAAAAAATTATGATCTCGGAAGAAGTTAACAATTGTTTCAGAATGTTGAAGACCTCGAGTTCTGGTTATTTAAAATGAATCTGCTTTCTTTTTAACTTCCCAGTATATGGGAAGTTCTTGTAATCGCCTCGAAAATCGAAATTGAAATGTTCTACTTTTCTTTACGTTTTGAAGTCTATAGAGTATATAAAAAGTGTTTAAGAAAGGGAGATGTATGTGTGTGTGTTTACGTTTGTGGACAGTTATTTCTACGAGCATAACTCACGTAAACAAAGTCGGATCGACTTTGTTAAGGTGTCAATCGAAGCGTCTTTATAATTTCAAGAGCTGATTAGTTTTTGAAACACTTCGGTCGGGGGGGGGGGGGTTGTTGTTTTGCCCTTTTGAAGGTCATTTTCGTCATCCGTTTTATCTCGCGAATCAAACATACGATTTGCATGGTTAAGGTGTTAGTCGCCGCGTATTGATATTTTCGTGTATCTTTAAATTTTTTTTTAAAAATTGTCGGAGCCGTTTTTTGATTTAAGGAAAAATTGCAAAAAAATAGTTTGTTTTCATGAACAATAAATTTTTAACCTGATTTGCGAAATATAGTAATCAATGTTTGTAAAGTTTATATACTCCAAACAGTGTCTGTAAAAACATCATCAAAACTTTTTCTCATGAAGACGTGAAAAATTAAATTAACAAGTCGCCAAGTGCGATCCTTGAGGTCCACACGGTAAACTTCCCAGTAATATATACATAAATATTAAAAATATTAAACACAAAAATATTTATGAAAATACTACTACTTTATATAATAATAATGAGAGGTACTCATAACAATCATATCATCTACTGGAGCGTCCATTGATTACGTAAGGCTTTTGTTGGTTGGGGTGGATTGTTTTGATTGAATATTCACGCGGATCAATCGGAAGGGGCAGTTTACAAAGCCTTTTTTACGTTATTTGTTATTTTTATATCGATGCTTGAAGGACAAAAGAGCGCTAGCAAAAATGAATGCGCTTTCTGTTATAACGCCCACTGATGATATTTTCTCGCGGGATGGCCATTTTGAATAGTTTTGTTTGAAATTGCCATGACCGGCATGATCATTGAATTCGTATTTTTTTACGATTTTACATCCATGAGACTAATGATTATTTCTTATTTTCAGTTGATCTTGAAAAACATTGAATATTCAGTCAATAATCAGTTTAGTTCCATGCAAAAAATAAAATCTTTTACACATATTGATGGAGGAAGTAATTGAAATCTTACGAACACCAAAGCGTTGATTAGCTCAAAAGCAAATTTGATTGAAATTTTGTTGGTTTTCAAAATTTAAGCAGTTTTTTTTTTAAATTAAAACACTGTGAAAACTATTCAAAATCAACTCAAATTATGCAAATATTATAAACCTTTGATTGACTTTATAAAAAAGTCTTTAAAACAAAATATATAAACTATTTTTAAATGTTAACTTAGAATGATTTTTATAATTTGGGTTTTTTCAGAATCATGCGAAAAAATTTTGATGGTTTCTCTTCAAAAGCTGATAGCAATGTATAAACTTCATAAACATCTATTATTGAGCTGTGCAAATCAGGCTAAAAATTTATTTTTATGAAAGAAATCCTAATATTTTGGATTTTCTTTTATTAAATTAAAAAAAAACGGCTGAAACGATTTTTTTTTATAAAGTTAAAAACAGCACGAAAATGTAAGTACACATCGATTGACACCTTAATGATGCAAATATACTATTTGGTTCATGAGATATATTGAATGATAAAAATAACCTCGAAAATCATGATGACTTTTAATAATTTTTAATTTTTTATTTAATTTTTTACGTAGTTATCAAAAGAAATTTTGCTGTTTTCTCACAAGAAACTATTTGGAATATATAAATTTTATATACATTGATTACTGCGTTTTGCAAATCAGGTTAAAAACTTATTGTTTATGGGAAAAAATTTTTTTTTTGCACTTTTTTCAATAAATTAAAAACCGGTTTGGATGATTGTTTTAAATGGAATAGAATAGATGGAATCACAAAATTATAAATACGCGTCGTTTGACATCTTAAAGTCGCAAATCGTATGTTTGGTTCCGGAGATACAACGCATGACAGAAATGACCTTCAAAGGGTCAAAACAACAAACCCCCCCCCCCCACCGAAGTGTCCCAAAAACTAATCAGCTCTTAGGATTGCAAAGACGCTTCGATTGAACCCTTAACAAAGTCGACACGACGTTATTTACGCGAGTTATGCTCGTAGAAAAAACTGTCCACGAACGCACGTATGTACGTACGTACGTACACATATACACACACACATACATACTTCTTTCTATAAACACTTTATATATACTCTATAGACCTAAAAACGTAAAGAAATGTTGAAAATTTCAATTTCGATTTTCGAGGCGATAACAAGAACTTCCCATGTACTGGGAAGTTAAAAATAAAGAAATCATTAAAAGTCATCATGATTTTCAAGGTCATTTTTATCATTCACTATATCTCACGAACCAGATATAACATTTGCATCATCAAGGTGTCAATAGACGTGTACTAACATTTTTGAGGTGTTTTTAATATTATGGAAAAAAATTTTCAGCCGCTTTTTAATTTAATCAAAGAAATTGGGAAAAATTAGGGTTTTTTCATAAAAAAATATTTTTTTACCTGATTTGCACAGCTCAGTAATGAATGTTATTTGTCATTTTCATATCGATGCTTGAAGGACAAAAGAGCGCTAGCAAAAATGAAAGCAGTTTTTGTTATTACGCCCACTGAAGAGATTTTGTCGCGTTCAAAATTGCCATCATTCCGGCATAATCACTGAATTTATATTTTTTTCACGATTTTGCGTAAATGAGATTGATGATTATTTCTTATTTTCTGCTGGTATTGAAAAATATATAATATGCAGTCAAAAATAGGTTCAATTGCATGTAAAAAGTAAAAAGGAGGTAATTGAAATCTTACGATTACTAAAAAATCTACTAAAAACTACAATTTTGTATTTGATGAAAGCTTTTTAAAGCATATGATCTTGCAAAATATTGACAACAAAACATTTTAACATTCAAAGCGTTGTGATTGAAATTTTGTTGGTTTTCAAAATTTAAGCAGTTTTTTTATTAAAATTAAAACTATTAAAAATCTGCTCAAATCATGCGAATATTAAAACACATCGATTGAATTTACAAGAACGTTTTTAGAATGAAAGATATAAAGTAATATCATTCGTATGAACCCTCTTTAAATGGTAACTTTGAATGATTTTTAATTTTTAATTTAATTTTTTTCATATTGAGGGAAAAAATTTCGCTGGTTGCTCTTCAAAAGCAGATAAGAATGTATAAATTTTATAAACTGGTATTACTGTGCTGTGCAAATCAGGTAAAAAAAATATTTTTATGAAAAAAATCCTAATTTTTCGCATTTTCTTTTATTAAATTAAAAAACGGCTGAAACAATTTCGACCACATCACAAAAATGTTAATACACGTCTATTGACACCTTAATTATGGAAATATTATATCTGGTTCGTAAGAGATAGTGAATGACAAAAATGACCTTGAAGGTCATAATGACTGTTAATGTTTTTTTATTTTTTATTTAATATTTTTTGTAATCATGACAAAAAGTTTCGATGATGTGTTTACAAACACTGGTTGATGTATATAAATTTTATAAACATTGATTACTGGGTCTGGCAGATCAGGTTAAAAATTTATTGTTTATGAAAAAACTCTAATTTTTTGCTTTTTTTTTCCTTAAATTTAAAAATGACTTGAACAATTTTTTTCAAAATTTGATAGATTCACACAAATGTTAATACGCGTCGATTGACACCTAAAAAATGCAAATCGTATGTCTGGTTCACGAGATATAGCGCATGACAGCAATGACTTTCAAGGGGTCAAAACAGCAAACCCCCCGACTGAAGTTTCCCAAAAACTAATCAAATCTTAAGATTGCAAAGGCGCTTCGATTGACACCTCAACGAAGGCATTGCGACTTTGTTTACGTGAGTTATGCTCGTAGAAAAAACTGTCTGCGAACGCACGTACGTACGTACACACACACATACACATACATACTTCTTTCTAAAAACACTTGAAATATACTCTAAAGACCTCAAAACGTAAAGAAATGTTGAAACTTTCAATTTCAACTTTCGAGGCGATTACAAGTAGGTACTTCCCATATACTGGGAAGTTACTAACGTGCGACAAGTAGATAAGGAATTAAACACGTATGACAATGTGATCAGATATTATCATGTGGAATACTGTCCGGTAGAAAAACCTTTATCAAAAGCATCTCCATCAAGATTACAACTGGTTAATTTTGAACTAAGCTTTACATTCACCTATATAATGCTGCAATTTAAACGGGGACAAGAAACTATAAATAAACTCTCAAAGAATATATCTGAATAGTATTGATACGAGTCGAATGCGACATTTTCTGCCAAGGCAATGAATACTCATTATCTACGATATTATCTTACTTAAAGTGGAGGAAAACTTTGAAATATTGGAGAGTTGTATTGATCCCCACTTGTGTACCAGCGCGGAAAAGGAGTGTAAAGTTTCTTTAGTGGTTTGATTCGTTATCTACAACCACTGTTTGTATCTGGCGCTAAAGTTTTGAAAAACGTGGTGAATACAGGGAAATCAACACTGAAAGAATTAGGAATAATCCCATCAGGCGGGTGTTAAAGAAGCATGAAAAATCAACAATGAATAATTCATTCATTGCCCGAAAAAATGTCAGGCGGCGGAAATCGAACGACTATGAAAAAAGGCAACCCTTTCACAGACTTACAAATAAAACCATCGCTTAAGCCTGAAAGGCGTTCTGCAACGCGAAAATTCTCATCAGTTAAAAATCATAAAATCATAAAAAGGAAAGATATTAAAAAACGTAGACACTTTAAAACGCTTGGTAGATATATTCGACAAATAACATGGCATAATATAAGGAGCGAATGAAGTCTTAATCAGATTGATTCACCACAATCTCAGTTCAGAGTAATATTCTTAAAACAGAGGTAGATTCATACAAGCCAATTGTGTCATTGGATGATTCTTCAGTTTTGAAATTCGTATCCCTTGGTCATGGAGATACATATCGGGATTTATCCAGCAATTACCCTACGTCTCGAAGTGCAGCTGATAAAGTTCGAGAATAGTAAAGATGAGAATTTTACAGACGGTGAGACAATCAACAGGGTTGATCGGACTGATGTTCAAGCAGATCCAATAGGTGTTGCCAGCAATCTGATGCATTCACTCTTTAGACAATGTACGGTCCAATTAAATGGTAAAAGTATTGCACAGACATACAATAACTATCATTATCGTGCATATCAGTGGCGAGGCGTTCATATAAGCCGATTCCCATCGGCTTCCCTTTCCAAATATGTTCCAAAAATGTCTAACACTTCAGTTTTATAAGGGAATAAAGTGTTTATTTACTTGCATGCATCACTGTAAACATGCACAACCGTTCCACTTGATCTCAGTGTTTATTCCATCATACTCCATTCTCTTCATTCTACACATCCTCATAGTTCCATAATAGCCAGCAAAGCAATCAACATCTGTAAGAGTTGCAGCAAAGCTTTCCGAGTCTCGAATTCATCAATAATTTAAGGTGCCGTGGGCATTCATCTCCCATTTGTTGGAATGGCAGCTCGGTTTTCCTCAATAGGATATGGAAACAAATCAAAAAGCCGGTAGCGTTCCCGGCTTGCGAATCAGCTGTGAAAACTGATGCTGGAAAATCATCGGCTCGTCGAAGCACTGCGACGGCGTCTGGTGCAGGCTATGGGCAGGGTGGTCGTAGCGGCCGAAGACGGAGAGGAAGAAGACGATTCCACCACCGACAGTCGAAAATTCGGAGGACAGGAAGCCGCCAAGAGGAGAAGTGTCGGAGATGCCAGCCTTTTCGACACCAAAAATCCCCCGGCGGCTACGCCTAAAATCTTGGAAGTAGCCAAATGGGGCATTAAATTCTCAGGTGAGGCCTCGGGCTCTGTTATCGCCTTCCTGGAGAGGGTGGAGGAGCTCCGAGAAGCTCGAGGTATGACGAAGGCCCACCTGCTCCGCTCGGCCATCGATCTCTTTGAGGGCAAGATGCTTATCTGGTTCCGAGCCAATCGAGGAACCTTTGATACGTGGACGAGGTTTTTCGAGAGTTGCGGGCGGAATTCCTGCCTCCCGACTATGACGATCGGCTATGGGCGGAGATTCGCCACCGAACTCAAGGCAATGGTGAGTCGATCGGCGTGTATGTAGCAGTGATGGAGGGATTTTTCCGAAGGTTGTCTACTAGGTGCGGTGAGGGAGAGAAACTGACGATTCTGTGGAAAAATATAGCCCCGTTCTACCAGACTCAGTTGGGTCTCATGCCGGTGGGAACGATAGCCGAGCTCGTCACTCTGGGGAGGAAGCTCGAATCCACAAGAGTGGCGGTGGAAGCCTTTGTGCCACCACCCAACCTCCTAGGCTCCTGGAGCCTGATCTGGCGTACGTGGACACCCGAGAGCTGGCAGTCGCCGTAGTAGCTCGGGAAACGAGCGAAAGGCAATGTTGGAATTGCAAGGGGTCCGGCCACTGGTCTCGGGAATGTCGGGAAGCAAGGAGTTGCTTTGGGTGCGGGCGACCGGGCACAGTCAGGGCCAGATGCCCTATCTGTTCCCCGGCAACCTATAGAATTGGGTCGGCTTCCCGCCCAGAATCGCGGAACACAGAACCGAGGCGGTCGAGAAACGATTCCCGTGCTCACTAAGCGGCAGGCAGAGCACGAAACTGGTGACGGCCGCGCAAGTCCGGACTGAATTAGCTCCCCATGCACATCGCGTTGTTGGCCAACGGGCCACTGAATGCAAGGAGAACTCGCGCAGGTCGAAGCCATCGAAAGCGGGCGGACGGCCGAAGCGAAAGAGTCGAGTCCCGGTAGATTTTCTCCTGGAACAACGCTCAGGGGACAACCGACCCCACCTTAGCATGGATATTTTGGGTCGAACGTTCTTGGGATTGGTAGATTCGGGGGCCTCCAGAACGATATTGGGTGAAAATGCATGGGAAGAACTGAGGCCCCTGGGGGTTGAGCTCAGAAATTCGGAACACCAAGGTGTGCGAATGGCCAACGGCCTTGCGTGTACCGTCAGTGGAGCTGTTTGGGTCCCGATCAAAGTCGGTGGCGATACCCAATGGATGGAAATGTTGGTAGTGCCGTCCCTCAAGGAGAGAACAATACTTGGGGTGGCGTTTCGGGGTCCTATTGGACGTTCGAGGAGGGACGTGGGAGTTACTTAGCTCGCTGGAATGTGGCTCCACGGAGCAATTACTACCACGCTCTCGGCTTTTGCCTCACGAGGAGGCGATCTTGAAGGAGACCCTAGAGAGGGAATTTGACTGAATGGGTACAGGGTTAGGATGTACCACCATGGTGGAACATGTCATCAAGACCGACGCATTGCCCATCAAGCACGGCTATTATCCGGTGTCGCCTGCAGTACAAAAGCACATCGATTTGGAACTGAAGGAGATGCTCCAGCTGGGCGTTATAGAGCCCTCATCGAGCGCTTGGTCGTCGCCGATCCTTCTAGTAAAGAAGAAGGATGGGAGCTACCGGTTCTGCGTCGACTTCCGAAAATTAAACAAGGTGTCGGAACGAGATGCTTATCCACTACCTTATGTAGCAGCCACCCTCGATAAGTTACGTGACGCGAGGTATCTGTCGTCATTAGACACTAAGTCGGCGTATTGCCAGGTACCCATGGCGGAAGCGTCACGCCAATATACAGCGTTCACGGTGCCTGGACGTGGGCTGTTTCAATTCAATAGGATGCCCTTTGGGCTGCAAAACGCACCTGCAACATGGCAGCGTCTGATTGACCGAGTGTTGGGACCCGAGCTCGAGCCCTACGTGTTCACATACCTGGACGATATCGTGGTTGTCACCCAAGACTTCCGGAAGCACGTGGAGGTACTTTCTGAAGTATTCCGCAGGCTTCGGGAGGCGGGGCTACGCTTCTCCAGAGAGAAATGCGAATTCTGTCGACGCCAGCTAAAATACTTGGGTTACGTAGTGGACGAGAAGGGGCTGAACGTAGATCCGGGTAAAGTGGAGTGCCTATTCCAAATTCCCCGCCCTACTAGTGTAAAGGGAGTGCGGCAGTTCCTAGGAATGGTGTCGTGGTACCGGCGATTCATTGCAGACTTTGCAACAGCAATGGCACCCTTGACGGACCTCCTGAAAAAAAAACAAGCGGTTCGATTGGACGCAAGAATGCGAAAAGGCTTTCGTCCAGGCCAAAGATCGTCTTTCTCAGGCACCCATCCTGACTTGTCCGGACTATAGCCTTCCGTTCAGCATCCAAACGGACGCATCAGATCTGGGGCTGGGCGCGGTGCTTAGTCAGACTCACCCGGAGGGTGAAAAAGTGATCTGCTATTTAAGCCGGTCGCTAAGCAGGACGGAGAGGAATTACTCCACCAACGAAAAGGAGTGTCTGGCGGTTTTGTGGGTGGTGGAAAAACTGCGCCCTTACGTGGAAGGTACGCATTTCACCGTGGTGACCGACCATCATTCACTCGTATGGTTGAATAATTTGAAGGACCCAACAGGCCGCCTGGCAAGATGGGCAGTTCGACTACAGCAATACGATTTTGACATCGTACACCGGAAAGGCAAAGAGCACTTGGTGCCCGATGCGCTGTCTCGAGGGATTCCAGAGGTAGCCTCGGTAGGAGTGGAAACAGGGAGATGGTACCAGCGGATGAAAAAAAAGGGTGACGGAAAACCCGGGGAAATACGCGGATTGGAGGTTGGAAGAGGATGTACTGTGGAAGCACATGCCCGGACGATACCCAGAGTTGGAAACTCAGGTGTGGAAACGGGTACTACCCGAGGGAGAACGAGGCAGGGCACTTGTGCAGGGTCACGATGACCCAAAGGCGGGGCATATGGGTGTGAAACGGACGCTGGATCGTGTGACACAGAGTTTTTACTGGGCAGGTATGAGAACAGACATTCGGAAATATGTGGAAAAGTGCAAGATATGCCAGGCAGTCTTGGTCGAACGCCGAGCACCCCGAGGTTCGATGGTATCTCGAGCAGGGTAGACCAAACACCTGTGGGAGATTATCGGTGTTGACTTGATAGGCCCCCTACCACGCTCGACTCGTGGGAACTGCTATATCCTTAGCGTGGTGGACTATTACACCAAATTTGCCATGATCTTCCTCTTCGAACAGCCAAGGCACACGAAGTGGTGCGCAATTTGGAGGAATACGTCTTCATGCTGTTTGGAGTGCCGGCAGTGATCATTTGCGACAACGGGGTGCAGTTTCGTTCCAAGTTCTTCGAGAACTTGGCGCATAAGTTTGGAACGCGGGTGCAATATACTGCATTTTACCACTCACAGGCCATCCCAGCAGAGCGCGTCAACCAAAACATCAAGCGGATGCTACGCTCCTATGTGGCGAACAATCACCGCAGGTGGGACAACGATCTCGCCCAGATAGGTTGTGCGCTCCGAACATACACGCATGAAGCGATGGGCGTAACGCCGTACTTCCTCAACTTCGGAAGGAAGATGGTGGCCTTCCGTGGGGAACCCACGCCTCCAAATGGGGAACAACGGGATCTACATCCTAAGGACCGGGCCGAAGCGCTGAACAGGGTTCGCAAGGTAGTAGCTGCTCGTTTAAGCAAGGCCGCGGAAACTGCACAGACCCGGTATAACCTCCGGAAGCGAGAAGAATCCTTCTATCCAAATGACCGGGTGTTGAGAAGGAACTTCGTCCTCTCAGATGCGGCCCAGTACTTTTCCGCGAAACTGGCACCCGAATACAAAGGGCCTTTTACAGTGAAGGAGAAGGTGTCTGCGGCCACCTACCGTTTAGTGGACGAGAAGAGCAAAGACGCCGGCGTATGGCATGCCAAGGACCTGAAGCCCTACAACGACTAACCATACGACCAAGTATAGACTGGTACAGGCCATACCGGTTCAGGACTTCGTCACCTCCCCGCGACCATTTTCTTTTCCTGCTCTTAGGGTCTTGACGGATATTTCCACCCCTCTCTAGACTTTTCCTTTTTTCTTTTCTCCTTTTGTTACATATCCCCCCTTTTAGTTTATTTTCTATACCTAGTTCGGTTGTGGGTAAGTTGCGTAGGTTCGGTAGGTTAATACGTTGGTCTGGTGAGTGTGACTCGTAAGTTTGGTTTCGAGCTTCAGTGAACGCGACGTAAGAATTAAAAATTGCCAACCGTGTGCACGCTGAAGGCCGTGTCCACAGATCACTCGGTGGCCCGTCGGGGGTGTCCGCGTGTCGAACGTTACCGTCCCGTTTATTATTGTTTGGAGTGGATTTTGGGAAAATCCACTTAAAGAAGGGGGGTAATGTTACGTTCGCCACGCAACGTAGGCGATCCCAAACCCTCAAGGGCGAAGTATGGGACTTCCCTGTCTTCGAGACCTCAAACCACCGTGCGGGTAAACGCCGTCTTGAACGAATTTATAATGTTACGATCGCCACTTCGCACAATCACGCCTAGTATTGAATTATATTGTTGTCATTGAATTATAGATTGCTATTAAGTTCAACTTTATTTTTATTAACGAATTATATTGTAGGGAGTAGGGTAATTTAGGCTAGAAGTTTAAATTATATAGATGCAAAAGAGATGTAGGATGTAAGAATATTTAAGTAGGTAGTAAGGTTTTGGTGGAGTGTTCCTGACCATGCGCGCGAGACGATCACCCAATCGTGCAGCGGATCCAAGCCAAGGCCCCGCCCGGTCTACGATGCGCCCCAATGGAGTCCTCGACGCGCCAATGAGACCTACAATCATTGGCACTCGCAATTCGCCATGGCTGGCGGCTGCCGCGAGTGTTTCGCCGGACCGGCGGCAAGCACGGCATTTCCCCTCGCATCGAAACACAACGTCTGACCTCGTACCAAACCAGTTCCCCAAGCTTTTCAAGCTGCGATGGGGGTCAACTGCCCAGCTGGGAGGGCATTCACCGCCGACGCGGACCCAACGGTACAGGGAAATCCCAAATATATGGCCGGTGGAGCAGATGACGGGGCTTTTGGTACGTTGATCGCTGGTGGAAGCGGGTGGATTTGGTTGCAACGTCTTTTTCTTTTCGGTGCGGATCTTGAGTGTGCGGAGCAAGTACGAGGTGTACTAGCGGTGACGACCGAAAAATTCGGTTTCGAAATTGGACGGCAGCTCGAGCGTGAATTTGGCGGACGGTTGCTTACCTTGTGGATCGTTGCTGGATTGACTGGAGGAAAATCAGGAGGAGGACGGCGTACGACAAGTGATTTCCACCTAAGGCTAAGAAGAACAAACTGTAAGTAAACTTAAGACTAGATAGGGATAGATAGGGAGTTTTGAGGAAATAAATAGTGTATTAGGAAAAGCAGAGTGTGATTTTGTGAAGTGGCGAGGCAGAAATCGCGTTCCTGGCTGTGTTGTGGTGCTCCCCTGTCGATCGGTGGTTTTGGGTCATCGTGAATCCGATTCCCGTTTCGGGATTCGCGGACAGGGCAGTCCCGGCGCGGAAACGGGTGGCGCCCTTTCTTTTTTTAAAATACATTTTCCCACACCCCTCTTCGCGGGTGAAGCCGGGTGGGATTGCCCGAACCGTGGCTAGGACCGGCTACGGTGTAGTGGAGAACGTTACGCAAAATTATAGCCGTAACAAACGGTATTATTTCTTTGCATATAGATATGTCTGCTCTAAGGTCAATTAAAAATGTGAATACGTTATTCGTGTTTCTTCCTTTAAACGTGATATAATTCGTCAGGTTTTCGGTAATATTGTATATCTTAATTTGTGTTTTCAATCCGGAGTGAAACGGTTTGTTTTTACTTATGTTTCGACCTCCGAGGCTTTTTCGTTTCCCTGGTCGTAAATTATATTTATATTATTTCTCGGGCTATTTTTCCTACTTCTGTTACAAGCTTGATGTTGCTGGCGATTAATATTTCTATTATTGTTTTGCATCCTATAATTGTTGTTTTGTCTGTTATTGATATTGAACTATATGATTGTTGTTATGTTGTACGCTATGATTGTTATTATGATTATTGTAGTGTCCTTCATGGTTGTTATTGTTGTTGTTACTGTGTGGACCCCTATTGCAATAATTTGGTCTTCCGCAATTATTTTGGTAATTATTCTTATTTTTGTTAAAATACAATATTTTGCAGTTTGTTTTGTTTTTCTCCAGTTTTGATGCACGATTAGAGGCTTCAGTGAACGATTTTGGTTGTACAGCAAAAATTGTGTTCTTTAGTTGTTCGTTTAGTCCGTTTTTAAATATGTTTAATGCGTATGTGTCGTTCATTTTTGTAATAACTGTCCTCTCAGCTTCCGTGGTAGTGTTTCCTAACGCAGTTATTTGAAGAAGTTCCGAAATAAGTGATAGGATTTTTTCTTTATAAATGTTTACGGTCAAGTGTTTTTTCAGTATATTTGATAAGATGTGTATTTTCGGGATTGTTAATGTGCTTTTGTATCTCTCATTCAATGCTTTTGAAAGTTCAGCAAGAGTTTTTGGTTTGCTTACTGATCCGATTGATGTTTTCACAGAAGCATTTAATTTGACATGATAAGTAAATTCAATTAATTTTGTGTGCTCAGTTGGCTAAAACCTAGGCTAAGGATTTCTACTATTTTCGGAAATGAGTCCAGTTCTTTGTAGTTACCTGAAAATATCGGAATAGCTTTAAGAGCAATATCGATGTTAAAATTTGCCATTTTGTATGACTCTACCTGCTTGTTCAAAAGATAATTGGCTTTAAGTATTTTTTTCGAGATTGTTTGTTTCCGCGGTTTTCTTTAGGTTCTGAAATTTTGTTTTGGAATTTGCTAAAATTTCTAATTTTAGAAGAATTGTTTTTTTTTGTATAAATTCGGTTGGGGTTTTTAGTTTTACTCAAAAGAATTTTGTAAAGCTCATTTACTATTGCTTGCATTAATGCACCTATGCGTTTAAGTAGCGAAGAATCTAATTCATTTAAAATTTTCGACAATTTTTGGAAATATATTTTTATATTGACGTTGTATTTATATATATCTATATATATATCTATATATATATATATATATATATATATATATTATTGCTCTAGTTGTTGATGCATGCTCGTCCGTTTTTCTTCTTTTTTCTTATATATTTGTTGTTCTAGCTCTGAAATCCGTTGGTACGTTGTGGTCGCTACTTCCCAGCTCGGGGGTTGTTCTGATTCCGTGAGCTTTCTTCTTAATGCTGCTATTAATCTCCTGTATTTTACTTGTAAACCTCCCCTTCGGTTTTTTGGTTTCTCTATTTTGGGAATGACGCACTTCTGCTCTTCCTTTCTTCGTGCAAGCCTTGCACCGTAATCGTTTAAGGTTATCGGTTTTGGTCCGATTTTTGTGGGTTTATATTTTAGTGTATTTGCTGTTGACCCGATTTTCGGCTCCGGTACATACTCTTGGTGCTGCTTCCCAGAAGGTAGGTTAGTAGGCAGGATCGCCATGTAAGGTTTCTGGATCGCCATGTAATGGTCCTTTGATGAGAGGTTCTTTTCCATCGAAACTACTGATTTCCATAGTGAATAAATCCGGAAAAGGAAAGTAAAAAAAGGGAAATTATAATTGAGGAAAGGCCGGCACAATTTTGATGCCACTGGCCAAGTTAAATTTACATGCCGATTGTAGGCATTACCTGCGGTGCCGAATGATAGGCACAATTCAGGGATAGTCTAAGAAGCTGTGCCGAGTAAGAAAGGCACCAGTGAAACTAGCTCGATAGTTCTCCAAAGACTATATTTTCTTCAATGCTTACATGCTATTTATACAAATTCTTAACACTAAATCAAACTCTTATGGCCTAATAAAATATTCTAATTTATGTATTTCCATAACTTATCTCTAATCGTTCCACATGACACTCTCAACCAAAAGGCGATGTCCATGCGCGCAAGGATCACGAGGTGATAAGCACTATCGGAACGTTCATGAAGCGATGTATTTATTGGTGATAAATACATCACTTTAATGTTTAAAAGATGTTCTTAAAGGACACCACAGGTGGATTAATCTGAAAGGTATTAACCGTCGATAAATATTTTCTTATAAATTTCTTCTTGACATCACCTCGCACATATATTGTATAATTAGAGTATTCCTGCATGATTTCAGGCAGCGCGATGTAATTGACGATATCATCACTCCAACTTAGCGCGTTTATGTACGATAGGTTGCACCGAGCCAAAAGCTAATATAGCTAGTTCCTTTATAAAGTATTGTTTACTATTTCCAGTTACAAACTGTATATCAAAAATAAACTCAGTCATGATAGCTAAATGAGATGTCCACAGGGGATGAAAATGTTCTTTTCAGTGTTTATATATTTTTGCTTTTCACACTTGAAGACCAAGGGGGAAGAATGGTACATGTCCATGAAAACTGATTTTGAGAAAAACCGATTTTAAGGCTTGAAAACGTTTTGGTGGAAAGGATTCTACTAAATACCATGGAAATAAAATATTCACTGTTTATTAATGCCGGTACCGAGACACAGCTACAGAAGCGTGGGCGACTAGACAACAACCATTCTTCCCCCTCCGCGTGGAAACAAACCATTCTTCCCCAGCATCCTGAAACTGTTGTGTGTTATATCTTTCCAACGATACATTTTTCCTTCATGATCACTACAACATCGATTAGTACTCTTAAAAAGGTAACATATGGTACTTCTACCTCACTTTTCGTCAAAAGTGGACAACAACCATTTTTCCCCCTTGGTCTTCATTTTACAATTGTGTTTCAACAACTTTAAAATATTTGTGCTACTTTAATTTTTTTGAAACCGTAAGGGTATTATAAGCAATTTTCAACCCTTTCATCTAAGGTAAATTGAAGGCGTTTTTTTAGGCTTCGTTCCAGGATATTTATGCCTAATCTTACGATCATTCGTCACACTAATGCATCATCTCGACTGCAGTCAGTTACTAACAATTTCAGAGTTTCAGAATTCACATTTTCGGAATTATTAAAGTTAGGAGTAATTCCCTCGACCTTTAAACTGTAAGTTTTAGTGCCTGTACTTACATATTCTGAAATGTAGACATAAGGACCCAAGTTTTCAATCTCATTAGTTAGATCGCCTAGAAAGTTTGATATTGTGAAGGGAATAGGAGAAGTTCTATCATCTATTAAAATTTTACTGCTAGTGTCACAATAAAGTATCCTTCTACTAACCTATTCTAACACTTCGTAGAGCAGCTATAGGTATGTTCACGTGTGGTAGTATATTTAAATTTTAGAGTGTCTCTAGACACTGGCAATAAGGAACAGATCTCTTTACCAGGGGTATGAATAAAATCACACAATTCTTTAAAACTATTTACTACAATGGTGTTAATGCGATTTCCCTCTGAGCAATTTCACTCGAAAAGGAATTAAGACATAAGACTTAATTAAGATATTTTTGCAGTGTAACGTCTACCCGGATTTGTCTGGATTTATTTTTTGTGTAAGATAATATTTTTTCTTGTGTGATATGAATTTATAAATCTATTTTTTCTTCTTCCTTCGTACATTCACTACCTCACCCGCTAGCTTCCTGCAAAATTTTCAAGAAAGTGTCAGAAAGAACAGCTTTAGATTTTTCTTGAAGTATAACACGAGTAAAAATAAATTATTTCCAGGTGCAATGGTGCAGTTGATAAAACCATGCCTTGAGACTATTTCCGACTTCATGGGTATGTTTCCGCTTCTGTATATTTCCGGAAGACCAGTGGTTTATGGAGCATATTTAACTTCTTGTAATCGCCTCGAAAATCGAAATCGAAATTTGCAACTTTTCTTTACGTTTTGAGGTCTATAAAATATATATAAAGTGTTTTTAGAAAGGGAGATGTAGGTGTGTGTGTGTATATACGTACGTACGTATGTTTACGTTTTGAGGTATATAGAGTATATATAAAGTGTTTTTAGAAAGAGAGATATGTGTGTGTGTGTGTGTGTACGTACGTACGTACGTTCGTGGACAATTTTTTCTACGAGTATTACTCTCGTAAACAAAGTCGTATCGACTTTGTTGAGGTGACAATCGAAGCGTCTTTGCAATTTTAGGAGCTCATTAGTTTTTGGAAAACTTCGGTCTGGGGGGGGGGTTGTTGTTTTGCCCTTTTGAAGGTCATTTCCGCCATGCGTTATATCTCGCGAATAAAACATACGATTTGCATGGTTAAGAAGTTAATCGCCGCTTATTGATATTGTCGTGAATCTATCAAATTTTTAAAAAAAAATGTCGGAGCCGGTTTTTAATTTAAGAAAAAAGTGCAAAAAATTAGGTTTTTCTTCAAAAATAATAAATTTTTAACCTGATTTACGAAACTTTTTTAGATACTCCAAATAGTGTTTGTAAAAATACCATCAAAACTTTTTCTCATGATTACAAAAATAAACAAGCCGCAAATTGCGACTCTTGAGGTCCACACGGTCAACTTCCCAGAAATATCTACATAAACATTCCAAAAATTAAACACAATAATAATTTTGAAAGTAATATAACTTTGAATAATAATAATGAGAGGTACTCATAACAGTCATTGTAATGAATTAATATTAATCATGTCATCTACGGGAGCGTCCATTGATTACATAAGGTTTCTGGTGAATGGGGGTAGATTGATTTGATTGAATATTCACGCGGATCAATCCGTGGGAGCCTTTTCTACGATATTTGTCATTTTCATATCGGTGCTTCAAGGACAAAAGGGCGCTAGCAAAAATGAAAGCAGTTTTTGTTATTACGCCCACTGAAGAGATTTTGCCGCGTGATGGCTATTTTGAATAGTTGCGTTCAAAATTGCCATCATTCCGGCACAATCACTGAATTTATATTTTTTCACGATTTTGCGTAAATGAGATTGATGATTATTTCTTATTTTCTGTTGGTCTTGAAAAATATATAATATACAGTCAAAAATAGGTTCAATTGCATGTAAAAAGTAAAAAAGGGGTAATTGAAATCTTACAATTACTAAAGAATAAATCTACTATAAACTACAATTTTTTATTTGATGAAAGCTTTTTAAAGCATATGATCTTGCAAAGTATTGACAGCAAAACATTTTACCATTCAAAGCGTTGATTACCACAAATGCAAATTTGATTGAAATTTTGTTGGTTTTCAAAATTTAAGCAGTTTTTTTATTAAAATTAAAACTATTAAAAATCTGCTCAAATTATACGAATATTAAAACACATCGATTGAATTTACAACAACGTTTTTAGAATGAAAAATATTGAGTAATATCATTCGTATGAACCCTCTTTAAATGGTAACTTTGAATGATTTTGAATTTTGAATTTATTTTTTTTCATATTCAGGGAAAAAATTTCGCTGGTTTCTCTTCAAAAGCAGATAAGAATGTATAAATTTTATAAACTGGTATTACTGTGCTGTGCAAATCAGGCCTTACCAAGGAGGATGCACCCGCAGAAGGCTCCGCGCAGTGAAGAGGAGAATTCGATTTCTTGAGGTTTTCCCTGGGTATTGTCAGATGTAGTAATGTCAAAAAATGAAGTCAACGTTACTGAACTATTTACGTCGGTTTCCATTGGAAATGTGCTTAAGATTGGTATAATAACTTCATCAAAGCTTTTTCACATGGCAGATGCAAAGTTGAGATTTGACATATTTTATGACCAGCACCTTGACAATTCCTGAATCAGCAGCTCAGGAGTATTTTCTTTGTCGCTGAAAATAGACCACCAAACAGCTGAAATAGGTGCAAATATTTTTATAGTGCAAAGATGGCGCATCTTGTGTAACACTATCGTCAGCATGATATGCGGCGTATTGAGGATTAAGGCTTCAGCATGAATGTAACTGACTCTCCTATTTAGTGCGTTTATGTTAATTGACAAGAATACAAACCAAAAATCGTAAAAGTATTAGTTGTACAAAAGTATGATAATTAGTTTCGGCAATAAGTGATAATTTTAAGATCCAACGCAATGGGTTTTGATTTGTTTCGCTCATGGTCAAGAAACACATTTCCACGCAGCGAGGTTGTATACCTCTGGCTAATTCATTTGCATGATTAGCACAGTATTAATAATCCGTTTTGAAAACTTCATAGAAAATTAGACGTTTAGTCAATTGCAAATTTCACGAATATTAGCGAAAAGCGAAGCGTGTCATAGTATGCTCCACATTAACCATAAATTTCGCCCCTCCCCCACGTCTTGTACCTCCAGTGATGAAGAGCGCTTGTCAACGCCGGAACAAAAGGGTGATTGGTCTGTTGACTATTTCTATGATTTGATATTAATAACGAGATAAGACCATTGAAATTTTTTTTGGTAAACGTTAAGTTTATGGCCCCCATCCTCAAAGGGGTGGTAGTAGGGGGAATCGAAAGAGGGTGTCCCCCAGTCCTTTCACTCTCCCGCGCGAAAGGGGTCGCGAAACGTGTCTCAAAAGCGTTACTCCTATTTATATTACATTTAAGGTAAAAATAACATTCATCAATTTTTTTATATTTTTTAAATATATTTTAGTTTTTAATTTTTTTTTTGTGTTTTTTCAAAACAATTCTTTTATTTTTAAATTTTTTCGACTTCCAAACATGCCCAAAAATTACTTCCCGGATCAATTTTACGCTTCCATATGATTTTTAAAATAGGCAAAATAACCACTTTTTAGTGGGGGAGACCCCATAACTTCTCATGGGGCCGTGACCGCCACGAACTTTTTATGCCATATTAGTAGGGGAGCTCCCCTTTTTCGATTCATTCCACTACCACTCCGTTCGGAGTGGAGGCCATAATCGTAACCTTTACCAAATTTTTTGTTGCGTTTTGTAAGGCTTTTTTTTAATTTTTATTATTTTTAATATATAAAATATATTATGTGTGGTAGGGTGTCCGGTCGCCTTGGGGAGCTGCCGCGTCTGTAAATATAATAAGAACAACACATAAGTGGGATGGTCGAGCACAATGAGTAGCGACTCTACTCCGATGCTACAAAAGACATAAACTAAATTCAACTACCCGTCACTCTTTCATCAAGGGAAACATCATAGACAGTCCTTCCTCTATGGGAACCGAACCATCGTCAAGAGAGTGCGCTCGAGACGATACGGAACCAACACGTAAGCTGACATCAATGTAGAGTGCACGAGATGCCAGCCGGGGTAAAAAGGTGAGCCATCAACCAAACCCCTATCCCCGATACCAGTAAGAAGGAGCACCATCCTTAGCTCCAAGGTTCGATTAGCAGATTAGCTTTCACCGTTTAAACACAACTCTACAATTTGCCACGGGCAGTTGAATATCATATGTTAGTTAATTCTACTTTAACCAATTCAGTATAAAAAACACAATCACACCGACCACAACACCTAATAAGCAAATTGCTTCCCTTTCAAATAAATCCTGGCAAGTTGCCACGCTACTTAATTTTCTTACTCGTCCACACTACCACGACTTGCACAGCTCGCACAACTTAATACTCTCGGGTATGCACTGATAATGACGCGCCGAAACTACCTGCAAGGATCACCTGCCAAGATCAGGCCAATTCTACATGTGTCGCATATGTGCGTAACATAGGGTGTGAGATAACATGCAAAACCGGTCCGCTATCTTGGCATCGAAAATAAAGTAGCGTAAAGTAAAGTAGGCACTACATATGCGTTTGCAAGGATGCTACGCTACACTCAATATGGAATTTCAAGAATATTTTATGGGTTTTGTGTCGAGAATTTACCTGGGTTTTACATATTTTTATATGAATATATATTCTGCTCGTAGTTTGCGCGCGAGTTACTACTATTCATACATATACACAAAAAGGTTGATTTAGACTTAGTTGATAACTTTTATAATTATATTTTGAATTTTCTCCCATGTCTAGTGCTTCGAAGGATTGCTTGATATTTTTACTATTCCTTTCCATTAAAACGCTATAGTTTTTAATTTTAAGAATCACCACTGAAGAAGGGAGCAACTTACTCCCGAAATATATATATGGAAAAATTTAAAAACTATAGCGTTTTAATGGAAGGGAATAGTAAAAATATCGAGCAATTTTATAATTATGCTTATAACGGTTTATCATCATGTTTGATTCTATTTTTGTTTCTCTCCTTGGTGTGTTATTTTTATTATCATTATTTAAAGTCTATGAAAGTCTAGACTTGATTTAAAGTCAGACTGAAATGCTCTTGATTTTTTAAAAGCAATAAATAAAACATTTTGAAACATAAGCGGTAAATTAAATCTAGTACTTGTGGGTTTCGTTCAATGAAAAAGTGATGAAAAAAGAACCAATCGATTTGAGTTAGTCATGTTTTTTTATTTGATTACTGTGTTTGATAAAAAAATGCTTTTTTCAGTATCAATATTGATAATTTTGCTTTATCATCTAGAGTAAAAGAACAATAAGAAGGATAAGGGATACGAAAAAAGGTTTGAAAATGAACTTGAGTGGAAGTCGCAAAGAAATCATTATTATGAATCTAAAAAGAATTAAGGAATTTGGATTTAATAATATTAATTCGTTTTATAAGATAAAATATACAATTACAACAGGCCGCGAGGTAATACTACTTTAAATAATAATAATGTATCTCTCATAAAAGTTATTGGAATGACGTAATATTAATCGTAACATCTACGGAAGCGTTCATTGATTACGTAAGGATTTTGGTGGATGAGGTGTTGATTGAATATTCACGCGGATCAATTGGTGGGGAGACAGGTTAGAAAGGCTTTTCTACGTTATTTGTTACATATTTTCATATCGATGCTTGAAGGATAAAAGAGCTAACAGAAATGAATGCAGTTTTTGTTATTACATTCACTGAAGAGATTTTGTCGTGTGATGGTCATTTTGAATAAATTGCATGTAAAAAGTAAAATGTATTGCAAATGATGAAGGAAGTACTTGAAATCTTACGACCCCTATATAACATAACTACTATAAACTAAAAAAAATTATTTGATGAAAGCTTTTTGAGGCATTTGATCTTGGAAAGTATTGGCTACAAAACATTTTACCATTCAAAACTTTGATTACCACAAATGCAAGTTTGATTTGATTTTTAATGGTTTTCAAAATTTAAGCAATTATTTCATTAAAGGTAAAACACGGTGCTGTGATGACTATTGAAAATCTGCTCCAATTATGCGAATATTACTCAACTTTGATTGACTTTACAACAATGTCTTTAGAATAAGAGATATGGGGTATAATCATTCGTATGAACCCTTTCGACATGATGACTTTGAATGATTTTTTATTTTTAATTGATTTTTTTTTGTAATCATGAGAAAAACTTTTGCTTGTTTTTCTACAAAAATCGATGAAAATTTATAATTATTTTTAAACATTTAATATTTCGATTGAAAATCAGGTTAAAAATTAATTTTTTATGAAAAATCCCTATTTTTTTGCAATTTTTTTTATTAAATTGAAACACGGCTCCAACGATTTTTTTATTAGCTTAATAACACCACAAAAATGTTAAGATGTGTTTTGATTGACACTTCAATGATGCAAATACTATATTTGGTTCACGAGATATAGTGTATGACATAAATGTCCTTGAAGGTCATGATGACTTTTCATGTTTTTTTATAATTGTTTTTTATAATTACGAAGAAAAGTTTTGCTGGTTTTTTACAAAAACTGTTTGCAGTATACAAATTTGATAAACACTGATTATTGTATTTTGCAAATCAGGCTTAAATTTTATTGTTTGCGAAAAGAATTCCATTTTTTGCACTTTTTTTAACAAAATTAAAATACGGCTGCAACAATATTTTTTTTTTTTATAGAATCACAAAAATGTTAATACGCGTCGATTGATACCTTAATCCAGCAAATTTGATGTTTGGTTCACAAGGTATAGCGCACGACAGAAATGAACTTCAAAGAGTCAAAACATCAAACCCCCCGAAACGAAATACTCCAAAAACGAATCTGCTCTTCAAACTGCAAAGGCGCTTCGATTGACACCTCAACGAAGTCGATACGACTTTGTTTATGTGTGTTAAGCTAATAGAAAAAACTGATCGTGGTTGTCAGTTTTGTCTGTGTATGTGTGTGTGTGTACGTACGTACGTACATCTATTTTCTAAAAATTATTTAAATGTACTCTAAAGACTTCAAAACGGAAAGAAAAGTCGAAAATTTGAATTTCGATTTTCGAGGTGATTACAAGAACTTCCCACATACTGGGAAGTGATGTAGCGATTCGTCCTCCTCTTCTTTTGGGGCTTAGGGGTCCGGTGGGGGCAAGTTTAATTGGAGCCTAGCGCAATATACATGCCAACCTGGCAAGTGCTAAGCTAAACAAGCCGTGAGGTGCGACCCATGAGGTCCACACGATCAACTTCCCAGTAATATCTAAAAAGATATTAAAAATATTAAACCCAATAATAATTATAGAAATAATACTACTTCAAATAATAAAAATGTACTTCTCGTAAAAGTTATTGGAATGACTTAATATTAATCATAACATCTACGCGAGCGTCGATTGATTACGTAAGGATTTTGGTGCATTGGTTTGATTGATTATTCACGCGGATCAATCGGAGGGGGGACAATTTACAAAGCAGTTTTTTCATTAAATTTAAAACATGGTGCTGTGAAGACTATTGAAAATATGCTCAAATTATGCAAATATTAATAAACTTTGATTGACTTTACAACAATGTCTTTAGAATAAGAGATTTAAGGTATTATGATTCGAATGAACCCTTTTTACATGGTGACTTTGAATGATTTTTTATTTATTTATTTTTTGTAATCATGAGAAAATTTTTTGCTGGTTTCTCTACAAAAATTGATAAAATTTTATAAATTTTACATGCATTTATTATTACGATGTGCAAATCAGGTTAAAAATGAGTTTTTTTATGAAAAAAACACTTCTTTCCAATTTGTTTTTTAATAAATTAAAAAAAAACGCTTTAACGATTTTTTTAAAATATAAAAACATCATGAAAATGATAATACGCGTCGATTGACACCTTTATGATGGAAACATTATATTAAGTTCTCGAGATATAATGAATGACGTAAATGACCTTGAACGTATAATGATTTTTTATTTTTATTTAACTTTTTTCTGTAGTCATGAAAAAAACTTTTGCTGGTTTTTTCACAAGAACTATTTGGAGTATCTTAATTATATAAACATTGAATGCTTAGGTTTGAAAATCAGATTAAAAATTTTGTGTTTTTGAAAAAAAACCTAATTTTTTGCACTTTTTTTTTTAAAAAATTAAAAAAAGGCTACAAGATTTTTTTTTAAAAATTTGATAGAATCACATAAATGTTAATTCGCGTCGATTGACACCTTGTTAAAAAAATCGTACGATTGGTTTGCGAGATATAAAGCATGACAGAAATGACCTTCAAACGGGCAAAACAGCAAACCCCCCCGAACGAAGTTTCCCAAAAACTAATCAGCTCTTAAAATTGCAAAGGCGCTTCGATTGACACCTTAACAAAGATGATACGACTTTGTTTACGTGAGTTATGCTCGTAGAAAAAAGTGTCCACGAACGTACACACACACACACACACACACATACATCTCCCTTTCTAAAAACACTTTATATATACTCTATAGACTTCAAATCGTAAAGAAATGTTAAAAATATCAATTTCGATTTTCGAGGCGATTACAAGAACTTCCCATATACTGGGAAGCTAACAAGGAGGTCCCGGATGATACCATCGATATCCGACGCGCCTCCAGTGACATCTCTTTCCCTCGAGTAGTGGCTCAATTGGCCGCCAGGTAGTTTCCTCGCGTGGTTTCCTTCTTGCTCGTTTTCCGTCGGGTTTTCTTCGGGCATTTCGCTGGTGACGTACATGATAGTTTATCTCTCAGGTTGGCGTTATATAAGCGGTTTTCCTCGATGCGCACGAGCTACGCTATCATCGCCCTTACACGACTCACAATTTTTACCAGCATCAAATGTCAGCAACCCCAAATTTCTATTTTTATTCAAATGAAATTGTGAATACCATTTTGTCTATTCATTTAAAATTGTAAATTCTCACAAAACTTAACTTATAAATATAGCCTAATTTCGTGCACTTGCCGGACACATTGCAGACAAATAAAGCACCTGATTTGCACATTTGAAAGCATATAAAAGATTATTTAATGATTGTAATAATTCGTTAGTTTCTTGATGTCATAGCAGAAGCTATGTAGAAATAAAATTTCATTTTAATCGTATTCCAATTTTTTTTTTGACTGGTTACTTACCAGTACCCATAATTGGCACAGTCGTTTGAGCAAGGGCGGAGGAGTGATCGTTGTCAAAGTTTTAACTGTTCATATCGAAGGTTGTTCGGTGTTTTCACGAGTGAATATCGCCCACGGTTCGGAATACTTTGAAAGTGCAAGTGACGAAGATTTCACGCAGTCTGGAAATAACAGTGATATTGGAAGTGAATATCGGTTTTGTTCAATTAGTTTGCATCATTTATCAGCAATAACAATAACCCTAAAATAGCTAACCCAAAAATAAGTCCAATGCAAGCCCGATGCAATTAAAGACCTGCCAAAGTACAAATGTAACCCCAGATGACTATTCAATTTCATCAAGAATGTTGATGAAATTCTCAATCTAGTCGAAGTTACTAGCGGCACACCATATGGAAAACTTTTAAAATCTGACCAACAACCGAAATTTTAAATATATATGGCACATAACTATATTGGGGTCAAATTAAAGAAAATCTGATCCTACACTACGCGGATAAAAGGAACGAAAGCTCGCTTATAAAAGATCTACATAACTTAAACTAAATTCTAAATCAATTCAAACATTTTATAGTGAAATAATTGAATTATTGTTCAGTTTAAATAACCACGTAAATATACACGAGACATACCCAAATGTGATAAGTGCAAAGAAATATCTTTTTCAGACATGTACCTTAAGTGGGCGATGCAGTGCAATGAAGCCAGCATCTTTAGCGGAAGCGGGTGCATACTGTGTCAAGGAACAAAACATTTTCTATTCGAAATCTGAAAACACGAAAAACATTCTTACCCCAAAACAGCCTAATACAACAAAATCAAATCTCGGAAATCCAATTCGAAGATTCTTGAATGTTCCCAAATTTAATACGTCTCAGTTAAACTCACAGAATTTTTCATACCGACCCACAGTGTGTCGTCCTGAACAAGCTAGGTGGACAAAATTATTTTTCGACATTGTTGAATTTATATCAATTGGTTTGGTAATATTACAAGAATATAAGGCATCGTAGTTAATAATACGCTTTATTTTTGAGGATCACCATAAAAAAATGTAATTTTCAGAAAAAAAAATTAATTTTATTTGAAAATATAAAAATACTAAATACTAATAAATGACAAAGTAACCTAAATAACCTAAAAGCCAATACAAGCATTAAATAAATACACTGTGTTTTTCGGAAATACAAATTGAATACAAAGTAATAATAAAAGAAAATAATAGCATTCTATAACTAATCTTCGTCCTCGGAGTCGTCCGAGGTATCAGGCAACTGATAGTCTATCTCATTTTTAGACGCAGGCGTGTGGAAGAGGTCGAGGCTCTATTAAAGGAGCTATAATCAGCTTTAAGACTTCAGGACATAAGTTACCCGTCTTCTTGTTAGGAACTTCTCGGAGGCTATTTATCAGAGGATCCGATGTTATAAGCAACATGGAAAGTAAGTCTCTGTTCCTGGCAATACTTGAATGCTTTCTGGTGTTATACTCCCGGAATCTACGACAATCTTTGTTCCTAGCTTCCTTGGCTTCTTCCAAAAGCTGCCCAATTGGAACAATTGCAGTTTTAATGACTGCTTGTATGAATGCGTTGTAGATTTAGAGTCTACGTAATAGGCTAATGCCTCGTCATAACTTAATTGTCTAGGACTCTCTGAAAAACTGATATTTTCAAAACTTACGAAAGCAATTGGAGATTCTGAACATTCCTTAATTTGTCTGATCACTGTGGCAATGTTTCCTGTCGAACGCACAGCTACTTCCGACGCAGTCATCAATTCCCCAACGAGACACGATTGAACACGGTCTTCAACTCGACGTTTTCTCGTTTTGAATGATGCCTCCTTGAATTCCTTTCGAGGTCATCCAGAATGAGTAGCAACTTGAAATGATGTAGAAGGTCGTGGTATAGTAGTACACACACGGAAATTAATGTCTTCATCTTCCAACCAGCTTTTATACTTAGTCAAGAAACGCGCCTTTGATTTTCCTGCAGCAACCCATTTGGTAGCAAATTTCGACGAATAGCTGGCCAATTTTATTTTGATATCTCTTTGTGAGTCCACATTGATATCATTCAAATGAAATTTAGTCAAAAGAAACTCGAAAACTCGAATGTGTTTTTCAGCCTTTTAATGTTTGAGCCATTCTTCAAAAATCTCAATTTTTGAAATACATAGAATACATGTGCTCTGCAAAATATCAAAAAAATTGGTTTTACTCAATTGTGCTGGCTATTATACTCATTTTTGCCAGCAGAAAAGGTGCAGCTATGATATATATAAAATTTAGTCTGGATACATGTGTGTACATATTATTTACAGACTTTGAAAGTTGCAAAACGACGAAAAATAACAAGCATTTTTCATGTATCTTCAAACAATTTTTTTCATATTGTTTTACTAGCTGAGATCATTTTATTTATATATTTATTCATTTAAAAAATGTAGTACTTACCCTCCAAATTGCGATCCATCACTTAAAACTTCCACACAAATACTCACTGCCACAGTTCGCTGTTTTCCAAAGTATCGCCAAAATATAACTGACCTATGATTCCATTTCACTTACATCATTAGTTTACTTTTCACACTTATGACTCATCACTGTGCAGTCTACGAAATACAAAATCTTGCAATAAGGTGTTTAGAGGTGTTATTCACCTTACTTAATCACCCATTAGTGAGAATTTGGAAATGACTTTTGTCCACCTAGATTGTACGGATGACACACTGTGCGACCGTTTTCGAAACCTCTCGGACAGAGTCCACGAAACTTTCCACAACAAAGACAAAGGCACCCATGGACAAAGCCTCAAGTGCCTACTACTTCACGAGTCCCACGGATATGCCATCCCATTACAACAATACACAAAACGTCGAAGCAGATGATCAAAATTTCCCCCTTACCTCCAACAACCTATCGGGTACTAAGACGTTATTACCCATGTAAATATACTTCCTTATATCAATATATCTTCTCCATTTGAACGACCTTTGAAATTCTTGATCGATACAGAAGAATCTTCGTCAACTCAGAGTACGTGGACACACATGACATCAAACATGTCGCTCCTGTTGTAATAAACACAGTTCTTACAAAACACAGAGTAGAACAAGAAGTCACCTTACCAAATTTTATCGAATTCAACCAAGATGATGTTTGATTACTGTGTTTGATAAAAAAATGCTTTTTTTCAGTATCAATATTGATAATTTTGCTTTATCATCTAGAGTAAAAGAACAATAAGAAGGATAAGGGATACGAAAAAAGGTTTGAAAATGAACTTAAGTGGAAGTCGCAAAGAAATCATTATTATGAATCTAAAAAGAATTAAGGAATTTGGATTTAATAATATTAATTCGTTTTATAAGATAAAATATACAATTACAACAGGCCGCGAGGTAATACTACTTTAAATAATAATAATGTATCTCTCATAAAAGTTATTGGAATGACGTAATATTAATCGTAACATCTACGGAAGCGTTCATTGATTACGTAAGGATTTTGGTGGATGAGGTGTTGATTGAATATTCACGCGGATCAATTGGTGGGGAGACAGGTTAGAAAGGCTTTTCTACGTTATTTGTTACATATTTTCATATCGATGCTTGAAGGATAAAAGAGCTAACAGAAATGAATGCAGTTTTTGTTATTACATTCACTGAAGACATTTTGTCGTGTGATGGTCATTTTGAATAAATTGCATGTAAAAAGTAAAATGTATTGCAAATGATGAAGGAAGTACTTGAAATCTTACGACCCCTATATAACATAACTACTATAAACTAAAAAAATTTATTTGATGAAAGCTTTTTGAGGCATTTGATCTTGGAAAGTATTGGCTACAAAACATTTTACCATTCAAAACTTTGATTACCACAAATGCAAGTTTGATTTGATTTTTAATGGTTTTCAAAATTTAAGCAATTATTTCATTAAAGGTAAAACACGGTGCTGTGATGACTATTGAAAATCCGCTCCAATTATGCGAATATTACTCAACTTTGATTGACTTTACAACAATGTCTTTAGAATAAGAGATATGGGGTATAATCATTCGTATGAACCCTTTCGACATGATGACTTTGAATGATTTTTTATTTTTAATTGATTTTTTTTTGTAATCATGAGAAAAACTTTTGCTTGTTTTTCTACAAAAATCGATGAAAATTTATAATTATTTTTAAACATTTAATATTTCGATTGCAAATCAGGTTAAAAATTAATTTTTTATGAAAAATCCCTATTTTTTTGCAATTTTTTTTATTAAATTGAAACACGGCTCCAACGATTTTTTTATTAGCTTAATAACACCACAAAAATGTTAAGATGTGTTTTGATTGACACTTCAATGATGCAAATACTATATTTGGTTCACGAGATATAGTGTATGACATAAATGTCCTTGAAGGTCATGATGACTTTTCATGTTTTTTTATAATTGTTTTTTATAATTACGAAGAAAAGTTTTGCTGGTTTTTTACAAAAACTGTTTGCAGTATACAAATTTGATAAACACTGATTATTGAATTTTGCAAATCAGGCTAAAATTTTATTGTTTGCGAAAAGAATTCCATTTTTTGCACTTTTTTTAACAAAATTAAAATACGGCTGCAACAATATTTTTGTTTTTTTTATAGAATCACAAAAATGTTAATACGCGTCGATTGATACCTTAATCCAGCAAATTTGATGTTTGGTTCACAAGGTATAGCGCACGACAGAAATGAACTTCAAAGAGTCAAAACATCAAACCCCCCGAAACGAAATACTCCAAAAACGAATCTGCTCTTCAAACTGCAAAGGCGCTTCGATTGACACCTCAACGAAGTCGATACGACTTTGTTTATGTGTGTTAAGCTAATAGAAAAAACTGATCGTGGTTGTCAGTTTTGTCTGTGTATGTGTGTGTGTGTACGTACGTACGTACATCTATTTTCTAAAAATTATTTAAATGTACTCTAAAGACTTCAAAACGGAAAGAAAAGTCGAAAATTTGAATTTCGATTTTCGAGGTGATTACAAGAACTTCCCACATACTGGGAAGTGATGTAGCGATTCGTCCTCCTCTTCTTTTGGGGCTTAGGGGTCCGGTGGGGGCAAGTTTAATTGGAGCCTAGCGCAATATACATGCCAACCTGGCAAGTGCTAAGCTAAACAAGCCGTGAGGTGCGACCCATGAGGTCCACACGATCAACTTCCCAGTAATATCTAAAAAGATATTAAAAATATTAAACCCAATAATAATTATAGAAATAATACTACTTCAAATAATAAAAATGTACTTCTCGTAAAAGTTATTGGAATGACTTAATATTAATCATAACATCTACGCGAGCGTCGATTGATTACGTAAGGATTTTGGTGCATTGGTTTGATTGATTATTCACGCGGATCAATCGGAGGGGGGACAATTTACAAAGCAGTTTTTTCATTAAATTTAAAACATGGTGCTGTGAAGACTATTGAAAATATGCTCAAATTATGCAAATATTAATAAACTTTGATTGACTTTACAACAATGTCTTTAGAATAAGAGATTTAAGGTATTATGATTCGAATGAACCCTTTTTACATGGTGACTTTGAATGATTTTTTATTTATTTATTTTTTGTAATCATGAGAAATTTTTTTGCTGGTTTCTCTACAAAAATTGATAAAATTTTATAAATTCTACATGCATTTATTATTACGATGTGCAAATCAGGTTAAAAATGAGTTTTTTTATGAAAAAAACACTTCTTTCCAATTTGTTTTTTAATAAATTAAAAAAAAACGCTTTAACGATTTTTTTAAAATATAAAAACATCATGAAAATGATAATACGCGTCGATTGACACCTTTATGATGGAAACATTATATTAAGTTCTCGAGATATAATGAATGACGTAAATGACCTTGAACGTATAATGATTTTTTATTTTTATTTAACTTTTTTCTGTAGTCATGAAAAAAACTTTTGCTGGTTTTTTCACAAGAACTATTTGGAGTATCTAAATTATATAAACATTGAATGCTTAGGTTTGAAAATTAGATTAAAAATTTTGTGTTTTTGAAAAAAAAACCCTAATTTTTTGCACTTTTTTTTTTAAAAATTCAAAAAAGGCTACAAGAATTTTTTTAAAAATTTGATAGAATCACATAAATGTTAATTCGCGGCGATTGACACCTTGTTAAAAAAATCGTACGATTGGTTTGCGAGATATAAAGCATGACAGAAATGACCTTCAAACGGGCAAAACAGCAAACCCCCCCGAACGAAGTTTCCCAAAAACTAATCAGCTCTTAAAATTGCAAAGGCGCTTCGATTGACACCTTAACAAAGTTGATACGACTTTGTTTACGTGAGTTATGCTCGTAGAAAAAAGTGTCCACGAACGTACACACACACACACACACACACATACATCTCCCTTTCTAAAAACACTTTATATATACTCTATACACTTCAAATCGTAAAGAAATGTTAAAAATTTCAATTTCGATTTTCGAGGCGATTACAAGAACTTCCCATATACTGGGAAGCTAACAAGGAGGTCCCGGATGGTACCATCGATATCCGACGCGCCTCCAGTGACATCTCTTTCCCTCGAGTAGTGGCTCAATTGGCCGCCAGGTAGTTTCCTCGCGTGGTTTCCTTCTTGCTCGTTTTCCGTCGGGTTTTCTTCGGGCATTTCGCTGGTGACGTACATGATAGTTTATCTCTCAGGTTGGCGTTATATAAGCGGTTTTCCTCGATGCGCACGAGCTACGCTATCATCGCCCTTACACGACTCACAATTTTTACCAGCATCAAATGTCAGCAACCCCAAATTTCTATTTTTATTCAAATGAAATTGTGAATACCATTTTGTCTATTCATTTAAAATTGTAAATTCTCACAAAACTTAACTTATAAATATAGCCTAATTTCGTGCACTTGCCGGACACATTGCAGACAAATAAAGCACCTGATTTGCACATTTGAAAGCATATAAAAGATTATTTAATGATTGTAATAATTCGTTAGTTTCTTGATGTCATAGCAGAAGCTATGTAGAAATAAAATTTCATTTTAATCGTATTCCAATTTTTTTTTTGACTGGTTACTTACCAGTACCCATAATTGGCACAGTCGTTTGAGCAAGGGCGGAGGAGTGATCGTTGTCAAAGTTTTAACTGTTCATATCGAAGGTTGTTCGGTGTTTTCACGAGTGAATATCGCCCACGGTTCGGAATACTGTGAAAGTGCAAGTGACGAAGATTTCACGCAGTCTGGAAATAACAGTGATATTGGAAGTGAATATCGGTTTTGTTCAATTAGTTTGCATCATTTATCAGCAATAACAATAACCCTAAAATAGCTAACCCAAAAATAAGTCCAATGCAAGCCCGATGCAATTAAAGACCTGCCAAAGTACAAATGTAACCCCAGATGACTATTCAATTTCATCAAGAATGTTGATGAAATTCTCAATCTAGTCGAAGTTACTAGCGGCACACCATATGGAAAACTTTTAAAATCTGACCAACAACCGAAATTTTAAATATATATGGCACATAACTATATTGGGGTCAAATTAAAGAAAATCTGATCCTACACTACGCGAGTAAAAGGAACGAAAGCTCGCTTATAAAAGATCTACATAACTTAAACTAAATTCTAAATCAATTCAAACATTTTATAGTGAAATAATTGAATTATTGTTCAGTTTAAATAACCACGTAAATATACACGAGACATACCCAAATGTGATAAGTGCAAAGAAATATCTTTTTCAGACATGTACCTTAAGTGGGCGATGCAGTGCAATGAAGCCAGCATCTTTAGCGGAAGCGGGTGCATACTGTGTCAAGGAACAAAACATTTTCTATTCGAAATCTGAAAACACGAAAAACATTCTTACCCCAAAACAGCCTAATACAACAAAATCAAATCTCGGAAATCCAATTCGAAGATTCTTGAATGTTCGTAAATTTAATACGTCTCAGTTAAACTCACAGAATTTTTCATACCGACCCACAGTGTGTCGTCCTGAACAAGCTAGGTGGACAAAATTATTTTTCGACATTGTTGAATTTATATCAATTGGTTTGGTAATATTACAAGAATATAAGGCATCGTAGTTAATAATACGCTTTATTTTTGAGGATCACCATAAAAAAATGTAATTTTCAGAAAAAAAAATTAATTTTATTTGAAAATATAAAAATACTAAATACTAATAAATGACAAAGTAACCTAAATAACCTAAAAGCCAATACAAGCATTAAATAAATACACTGTGTTTTTCGGAAATACAAATTGAATACAAAGTAATAATAAAAGAAAATAATAGCATTCTATAACTAATCTTCGTCCTCGGAGTCGTCCGAGGTATCAGGCAACTGATAGTCTATCTCATTTTTAGACGCAGGCATGTGGAAGAGGTCGAGGCTCTATTAAAGGAGCTATAATCAGCTTTAAGACTTCAGGACATAAGTTACCCGTCTTCTTGTTAGGAACTTCTCGGAGGCTATTTATCAGAGGATCCGATGTTATAAGCAACATGGAAAGTAAGTCTCTGTTCCTGGCAATACTTGAATGCTTTCTGGTGTTATACTCCCGGAATCTACGACAATCTTTGTTCCTAGCTTCCTTGGCTTCTTCCAAAAGCTGCCCAATTGGAACAATTGCAGTTTTAATGACTGCTTGTATGAATGCGTTGTAGATTTAGAGTCTACGTAATAGGCTAATGCCTCGTCATAACTTAATTGTCTAGGACTCTCTGAAAAACTGATATTTTCAAAACTTACGAAAGCAATTGGAGATTCTGAACATTCCTTAATTTGTCTGATCACTGTGGCAATGTTTCCTGTCGAACGCACAGCTACTTCCGACGCAGTCATCAATTCCCCAACGAGACACGATTGAACACGGTCTTCAACTCGACGTTTTCTCGTTTTGAATGATGCCTCCTTGAATTCCTTTCGAGGTCATCCAGAATGAGTAGCAACTTGAAATGATGTAGAAGGTCGTGGTATAGTAGTACACACACGGAAATTAATGTCTTCATCTTCCAACCAGCTTTTATACTTAGTCAAGAAACGCGCCTTTGATTTTCCTGCAGCAACCCATTTGGTAGCAAATTTCGACGAATAGCTGGCCAATTTTATTTTGATATCTCTTTGTGAGTCCACATTGATATCATTCAAATGAAATTTAGTCGAAAGAAACTCGAAAACTCGAATGTGTTTTTCAGCCTTTTAATGTTTGAGCCATTCTTCAAAAATCTCAATTTTTGAAATACATAGAATACATGTGCTCTGCAAAATATCAAAAAAATTGGTTTTACTCAATTGTGCTGGCTATTATACTCATTTTTGCCAGCAGAAAAGGTGCAGCTATGATATATATAAAATTTAGTCTGGATACATGTGTGTACATATTATTTACAGACTTTGAAAGTTGCAAAACGACGAAAAATAACAAGCATTTTTCATGTATCTTCAAACAATTTTTTTCATATTGTTTTACTAGCTGAGATCATTTTATTTATATATTTATTCATTTAAAAAATGTAGTACTTACCCTCCAAATTGCGATCCATCACTTAAAACTTCCACACAAATACTCACTGCCACAGTTCGCTGTTTTCCAAAGTATCGCCAAAATATAACTGACCTATGATTCCATTTCACTTACATCATTAGTTTACTTTTCACACTTATGACTCATCACTGTGCAGTCTACGAAATACAAAATCTTGCAATAAGGTGTTTAGAGGTGTTATTCACCTTACTTAATCACCCATTAGTGAGAATTTGGAAATGACTTTTGTCCACCTAGATTGTACGGATGACACACTGTGCGACCGTTTTCGAAACCTCTCGGACAGAGTCCACGAAACTTTCCACAACAAAGACAAAGGCACCCATGGACAAAGCCTCAAGTGCCTACTACTTCACGAGTCCCACGGATATGCCATCCCATTACAACAATACACAAAACGTCGAAGCAGATGATCAAAATTTCCCCCTTACCTCCAACAACCTATCGGGTACTAAGACGTTATTACCCATGTAAATATACTTCCTTATATCAATATATCTTCTCCATTTGAACGACCTTTGAAATTCTTGATCGATACAGAAGAATCTTCGTCAACTCAGAGTACGTGGACACACATGACATCAAACATGTCGCTCCTGTTGTAATAAACACAGTTCTTACAAAACACAGAGTAGAACAAGAAGTCACCTTACCAAATTTTATCGAATTCAACCAAGACGGTACCAAAAATTCTGGGTTTTTCAATTCCACGGATACTTTGATGGGCTACTTTGGATGGACACATTTATCGCTTTCGATGCTAAAGTAGACGTTGGTAACAACAGGCTCATCACCAAAAAAACTATATTGCCTTAAACCCAACCTGATGCCATCAAAATATATTATACCTTCCAAATCTAAAACATTGGTTAAACTACCAGTCGATCCTGAAAATGGCGACATTCACACAAAACCCACCAAGGTGAATCCACACTTACTAATATCGGAAGGGGTTTATAATGCCCGTGATTGGCACGCATTAGTCGAAGTAGTGAACCGATCCAAAACGGATCAGACATTGCTGATTGAACAACCCCTTATGGTTCAAAACCTTCGTACACATTACGACCAAATAAATACCTTTAATGTTACTATTAATCTATTGAGAGTTAGTCATTTGATTCAGGAAGAACGTACAGAACTATAAAAAGTTTGTCGGGAATATAACGATATATTCCATCGAGGAGAACAAGATCTTTCTTTCACGAATAAAATCAAACATAACATTAAAACGACCTATGAAATTCTCATATACACAAAATCTTACAGGTATCCCTTTGTGCACAAGCAAGAAGTCCGAACTCAAATATCTGATATGCGTCTGAGCTATTCTCCTTAGAGCCCCCCGTGGGAATAATCCCTAAGAAAAAAAACGCCAGCGGAAAAAAATGGGGATTAATCATCAACTAAATGATAAAACGATTAGCCACAGGTACGCGCTCCCAAATATCAATGATACTTTAGATAAACTTGGAAAATCCATATACTTTTCATTTTTGGACTTAGGCAACGGCTTCGACTAAATAGAAATGGATCCAAAAGATACCTCCAAAACAGCTTTCGTCGTTAAAGAAGGGGATTATGAATAAAAACGCCTCTTCAACTTTTCAAAGAGTTATGGTAAACGTTTAAAGCAATTACAAGGTACAATCTACCTCGTCTTTTTGGACGATACTGTCATTTTCTCTGTCTCCCTGCAAACGCATACCAAGAATCTCAAAAAAGTCTGCAAAAAACTTCGTGATGCAAACTTCAAGGTGCAGCTCGATAAGTCCGAGTTCTTCAAGACCGAAATAATTTTCCTCGGTCATCTTGTTACAATTGATGGGATCAAACCAAATCCAGGCAAACTTTAAACGGTTTTACATTTCCCATTACCTTAAACTCCCAAGGAAATAGAACACTAACCGACTAAGAAGTTAACTATTCAACAATCGAAAAGGAGGTCTTTGCGATAGTCTGGGCTACAAAATATTCTAGGCCAAAATTGTGACAGACCATAAACCTCTCACTTTGTTGATAAACCTGAACGACTCAAACTCTAGATTTGTGCGTTGGAGACTAAAACTCAAAGAGTTCGATAACGAAATAATCTATAAACAGGGCAATTAAAACTCAGATGCAGACGCCCATACCCAGAAAATAAATGAAATCCTCTTCCCGGTAATAATAAAATCGAAATTAATGTAAATGATACCACAAATGAATCAACACAAAGCACTAGAGGTACAACAGTGCACTCCGCAGAAAAAAACTTAGATGATGGAATTGCCACAAACAAGAGTACAAGTCCTATTTAGAAATAAACAACGTCGTATCATCCAAATGCAAGAATTTTCGGAACAGAATATTATCGAATTGTTGAAAAGATTCGTTCCTCCCAACCGTCTTACCATTATCTACAATGCAGATTGAATTTTCAAAATTATTCAGGAAATGTATTCCAAACATTTTTCCGAACCAAAAAAAATCAATTTAGTTAGATGTACAGGAATAGTCAAAGACATTACAGAAAGCAATGAACAAGATGCGCTTATAAACGACTACCATAAAAAATGCAACCACCGGTGTATAAATGAAAGGAAAATAATATTTTCTTTTGAGATGCAGTACTCAAAAGAAAGTATTATTTTCCTTTCATGAAATCTAAGATAACCACAAACAATTG
Source organism: Oxycera nigricornis (assembly GCA_963942545.1). NCBI lineage: Eukaryota > Metazoa > Arthropoda > Insecta > Diptera > Stratiomyidae > Oxycera > Oxycera nigricornis. The sequence continues at coordinate 71,448,083 of OZ012661.1, forward strand.
CGAACAGTAGCAGACATTGTAATATGAAAGACACCCACAAAACCTAAAATCTAGAAAACAAGTAATTTTTAATCTAACTAGAACTATATTCTTCTCTATTCAATCACAATACTTAAGGTCTTCGCTTCTCTTACAAAACTCGGTCTTAAAACCACTTTCCCCCTTTTTCAAACCAGCTTTCAGTCAATCAGCGCTCTCAAAAACGCAACTCACGATCCATCCCATCGTACACACGCTCGCACACTCCCAAACAGCCAGCCGGCCATAGCGATAAAACCAGTTCCCCATACAAAATGAGCGATAAATTTTGAGCTTCTCTAGCTCTCGGAATTAATATACTTTGAGTGGGTAGGAAAACAGCCTGTCCCTGTTGGACGCAGTGCAAAACTGGCTCTTATTTCTTAGAGGCGATCCTATTTTCACGGTACTAGAAAATGAAAGATTTGGCCCACACAGTTCGGCTATTAGCAGTTCAGATGTGAATATTTAAACCTCACAGAAATTAGAACAGTATGCAAATTCAGCTCAGGCAGGTGGTGGGTAAAGATATCGAAGTTTAGTCAAGGGAGGAGATCTTTTATGAAAAATTCAATCTCAAATGTGTTAGGATACTCTTCAGATTAAAAGAGTTCAGAGCGGCCGGTGAGCACCCTATTAAAGAGCTGGAGATCATGTTTGACAGAATGATAGAAAGATAAGTCTCTTTTTTGGTACAAGGCGGTAAAATAAACTTGTCTATTGAATTTGCAGCTTCACCTGAGATTAAGCCTATCTGCTTTATCTTAAGACCTGTAAGTGAATTGAGTGGAGCTTCTTTTGTTGGGTTTATTTCGAACGTGAATCAATCAAATACTACATTTCTCTCTAACGCTGCTATGAAGGAAAAGGCAGATATTTAAAATGGACCCTTTCGTCGCGGGTAGGATAAATTCCACATTTTTTTTGGAAAAGAGATTTTGGCTAGAACGTATAGTGTTGTAATGTGCGATGTAGGAAAAGGCAATGATTTTTATTTTCTGCCACGAGAATTGTGGCGCGATTGAGAGATCGGAGAGATTTAAGGTTAAAAGTCAGGCTTTGATTATGAAAGCTTGAGATCTACAAATTTAAAAATGTTTCAAACGGCTATCGGAAAGTTGTATTTGACGACCCGAAGAACTCAGAATCTTTTATGTTTAGACACGAATGCACATCTGTGGAAAAACTACACTTATACTTTTCCAAAGATTTGGAACAGTTCTTTGTGAAAAAGTCCTTCACCGGTTTCTTCAGCAAGCCATTTGCATGCACTTTTTGCGATAGAGTACTTTTGCGAGGTGGCATAAATGTGATCAAAATTGTCCATACCATCTATACATTCTGACATGTCGGTTTGTGACAAAAATTAAAGAATGTGCAAACTGTAATCGTGTGTTAAGAGGTAACATTACGGGAAGTTTATAGCCCTTGACAGAAGACGAAGTGGTGATTATATATGTAAAAAGATTTTTGTGTCAGATCGTCTTTGTTATATAAGGCATCCTGAAAAAAATCTGATAGCAATTTATGATAATATTCTTTGACTGCGCAAGTACTCAGAACACCTCCTATGGCGATAATTATTTTCTTCATGTTGTCAATGCGATTGTCGCCCAGAATGTTTGCTATAACTGTTATGAAATTGAAATAGTGGTAGAGTGCAGTGTTTGTGGTGTAAGGGAGCATATTTTTCAGTATGAGAAAAACGAGAACGTCGTTGGAAAGTCATCAGATTACTGTGTTAAATCTCGTATTGCATTATCAAACATTTTTTCTGTAACTCATAACCTGCAAAGCTACGACGTCATTTTATAATTTGTGAACTAATACGTGAAAAGATGAAAATCGAACCTATAATGAATGGTACCGAAATTATAAAACACACATGTTAATGTGGGAGAGTAGCCAACATAGACTCTTAAAACTTTCTGGCATTCCCCCTGGCACATTTCCCGAAAGTATTTGAAATCAAAGATCATGCAAAAGGTTATTATCCATATATGTAACTTGAATACAATGGAGAATATTGACTTTGTGTGTAAATACCCACAACCTAATCCATATGGTTATACAGTAATGAAGAAGATGGAAAAGGACAAGTTCTGCGACTGGTATAATGCGCATTCATCAGGAGTTTTTGATAACCGTAAAGAGATGTTGATTAGTCCCTGGCCCGGCTCTGAGCACATATTCTCAAAAAGGAATGCGCCAACCCTCGCATGGCCTCCTTCGACAAAGATAACCATGGGGTCTTAGGGGAACTACACAACGAGTGGAGATTGCGGCTGCGAGAGGGAATCTAATCGCAATGAATCTAAAAAGAAGCAAGGAGGATCTACTCATCCTGGAAGGAAAGTGGAAGCAGTTGACGCGTTCTTCTGTAGGGAAGAAGACCGTAATGTCCAATCGGACGACAACCAGCCTACCCCCACTTCTTTGAGTGGTGCATGCACCAAGGCAGCTATACCAGAGGCGAGTAGCTCTTCAGGTAAGCCTATTGGCGCTAGTGGCAACACCAAGGCAACTACGAATAAGCCGACCCGCATTGTTGCTGGCGCCCCATCACTTTAGGTGTTAAGAAGCAGCAAAACCCCACAGCGGCTTACAGGGACAGAAGATCTGCCTTAAATATCTTCTGATAGATTTACTCCTTGATGGTTTCTCCCACAAGGGCTAAATCTCCATTTAATGGGCAACCGACACAATAGAAGCTCATAGAACCTCCATTTCTAAGCAAACGGCAGCTCATGCAAGATGTAGATACAATGAGGCGGCCCCAAATCAGCTGAGCGCCCAATTGCAGGTCAACAAAAGACCAAGATTGGTCAATCCTGTTAAAGGCAAGAGTTTCAGCGAAGCGGTCAAGGACAGCCTAGTATGGGTGGTCATTGACAGGAGTAGCAGGGACGGAACCATCTCACTGTCAAACAGGAAAATGGTGGAAATCACTCTTCTTTGGGTGTAAAAATTCATACTGCAGGTAAATCCAGGTCTTCCACCAAGTTGTCGTGACGCTGGTGGTGATAGCATGCACGGATCAACGTTCAGCGGATTTCTACAAGCAGGCTATTGCCAGTCTAAGAGTAGCCTGGCCCGGAGCAAAGCTAAATGCAGTCTCCAGGAAAGACATCCCGAATCGGCCTAAGTCCAGGGCATGGATACCAGCCGAGCCATCCACACCGGAGAAAATTGTTGAACTTATCAAACTCACCAATGCTTACCTTCTGGTGGATAATGGGAAGGTAGCCAAGGTGAACGAGCCCAGTAATGGACAACGAGATTCTCTTATAATCCATAATGAGGAGTCGTTAGCTCCATTGGAGTCTAAGGGTGGGGTGATAAACTACGGTTTCTCGGCAATCACCCTGTGACTATACCGCAAGTATCGTACTGGTAAGGCAGTAGAACAACCGAATAAAAAGAGTATGAGTGAGCTGACAGGGGGAAGCATCAGTAGATCCGACCATGGACCCCTCCGAATCAGATCTTCTCTCCGATGACGGATGAAGTACCACCTTGATTGCGAAGTTGGCGAGGGGCTTTCTCCAATCCCTTGACTTGGTTGAGAAGGAGGGGTTGTCCTTATCTGACGGGGAGGTGGAGAGAACCTTGTGTGGTGATGCTGAGGTTTCCCCAGATAAACCGCCATAACTCTAAGGCGACATCCGCTGCACTGCTCTTCCACCTATCCCAAAAAGAAGAGGAGCTGATACTGGCCCAGGAACTTTGGATTGTAACAAACTTGATCTGTGGACTGAACATAAAGGGACACAGGACAGTACTCCTTAGCACATCAGGTAAACCAAGAGGTTCCATAATAATAAAAGAAGGCTTGCAGTTTTTAGTCCTGCATGATTCCAGTGACCAAGACACAGTTGCGATAGCAGTAGAAAAGCAGTCCAAACCCATTTTGGCTGTCTCTTGCTATATGGCGCATGATGTTCTGCCACCTCCCACAACCTGCAAAGGATCACAATGGAAGCCAGTGGTAGGACCATCCCTATAATACTCGGGGTGATCGCCAATGCTCATCACCGTAATTGGGGTAGCACCGGCTCAAATAAACGGGGTGATTGACACTTTGAATTCATTCATCTGCATGACTTAGCCCTAATTAACAAAGGTGAAGATTCTATTTTCATTACGTAAAGCCGTAAAAAGGTTTAGCATATCACTCTTACGAAAGAGCTCTTCCATCAGGCTGTCAAGGCCTGGCACGTTTCACAAGAGTGCTCGTTTTCCGGCCATTTATATAATGTTCAATGTAGTTTTCGACCCTCCAGTAAATCCAACCTTCGGGGGAAGCTTCGGGCTAAATACCAACACGTTTTTGGAGCTGCGCTTGAAGGTGGAGATTAAAGACATATGCGGTCTCGAGGTAATCATTGAGACCCTTACATCTGCCTTCAATGGAGCAAGGGCTGCATGTAGTCCAACGAAGTCTAGGGGAAAGTATAAGCCCCCATGGTGAAACAGTGACATTGCGGAGCTACGGAAGAAATGTAGGAAGTCCTTCAATCGGGCTAAAGAATCCAATGACTGGTAGTTATACTTACAAACTTAAACTGAAGGAGTTCAAATGCTCTAAGAGAAAGGTTAAACGTACCTCGTGGAGAAGTTTTTCTGCAGAAATAGAACACTGCAAGGATGTCAGTCGTCTGAAAAAAGTCATGACGAGGTCTCTCTTATTTTTGAGATCTGTCAAAGATGCAAATGGGATCTGGACCAAATCCAGCTTCAAGACGCTGGCCATTTTCATGAACACGCACTTCCCAGATAGTGAGGATGTGACTGACAAAGCTGATCCACATACGCCTCCGAACTGCCTGTCAACCACTGTGCCTGTAAATGACAGGCTCCTTTGCTGGGCAATCAGCTCATTTCAACCTATCGAATCCCCTGGAATGGACAACATCACACCTGGTGAGATCTAGCATGGAATCAATATAACACTGACATGGCTAAGCGCCATTTTGCAAGTATGTCTATGGATGGCGTACAATCCACAGCGGTGGGAAAAAGCTAAAATAATCTTTATACCTTAAGCCGGCAAGACATTCTACTCCTCAGCGAAAGATTATAGATCTATCAGCCTCACCTCTTTTCTGCTGAAAATTTTGAAACGGCTTATAGAGATCCATCTGACAGCTGCTCTGAAACTAGTCTCCAATGCGCAGCACGATATACAAAAGGGTTGTTGAAATAGCTTTCCACTCGCTCACCAGCTACATCGAAAAATCACTTAACGACAAAAAATATACGCAACCGGTTTTTCTACACATTAAAGGGGTTTTCAACAATGTCAGTTATAACACTATTGGCAAAGCCAATAGTGAATTGGCTTTCGATGAAGCTCCTTACCAGCCAGCAAGCCAAGTGCTCTGCGATTCGATTGAAAGCACTATATCTCTGGCAGGAAGGAGATATGTCCGCTCCACTACTTCAGAGGGAAGATCCCACGCCAGGGAAAGTAGACCTTGCGTTCCCGATTCCCTGCTTTCATCATGATTTCAAGTCAGTCATTCTAAGCAGGGATGACTGGGCAATCGGATGACTGGAATCGGTCGACATCTACACTGATCGTTCCAAAATGGATGGTTAAGTTGGCTGTGACGTTTTCTCAGAACAGCTATGCCTGAAATTATCCTTCCAGCTTCCAGACCGCTGCAGTGTTTTTCAGGCAGAGGTCATTGCAATATACAAGACAGTAGACTGGCTGAGAAATCAGAAAATTTCCATAAGAAACCTGAATATTTTCTCTGGCAGTCAACTTGCTATCCAAGCATTATCCAACGTGCACACCTCACCCATGGTGGTAATGGAATGCCGTACACAACTGAACGTGATGTCGCTACACTGTCAAGTAATTCTTCACTGGGTACCGGGACAAAGTGATATACCGGGAAACCGCGAAGCGGATGCCTTAGCAAGAGCTGGCACTGAGCTCCAGGAGTCACATCCCAAGTCGTGCAACCTCTAGCTTCCATAAAGCTGAGATTTAGGCAGCATTAAATGAAGGCTGCAAATAGGGCCTGGTTTGGTTGGTTGGTTGGAGGAAACTTGCAACACAAGCAGGCAAACTTGGCATGTACTGAGTCCCAGACGCACCAAGCAGCTTCTCAACTTGAGCTCCATCGTGTCCATACTGACGGAGCATTGTCTAATTGGTAGACACGCAGGAAAATTGTGCGTTCCCTTCAACGATTTTTGCCAAAGTGGCAGATCGGAAGAAGAGGAAGAGGCAATTCAATATTTTCTGTGCGAATGCCCAGCCCTGTCCAGGAAACGCATGAAAATCTTAGGCTCACCTTTCCTGGACAGCCTCACGAAAGTTGCTCATTTGGAAATTGGCTGCATAGCCGGCTTCATACGAGAATCGAAATGCTTTTCGCCACCCAGCAGCTAGGTTATATTACCGTCTCAATCTTCTGTGGTATCACAATTTGCCTACTGTGGCCTAGATGAGCCATCTTGTAAAAAATATGGCTGCCACTACAACCTACCCACAAATGTGTTAAGATATTTTGGGAATGATGTCAATATCCTACGTTTGGGGTGTACTCGATTCACAAGGGAGTTTCTTAGTATAACTTATGTTAATCCTTTTGTAGAAGCCTCAAGCCTGATGCTTGTCTTCCGGAAAAACTTTTTGAAAAAATACTATAGGCGTGATACTAAAACAAGGCTACTACAGATTTCAAAATCAGTCACTACTCACCTCTAAATGGTTTGTTTGGTAGTCGAACAAAATACATCGTGACATTTGATCGGCTAATAACAAGGCGAGGTGAAATTAGAGAGATGGGATATGTATATACACGGCTTCGATCCAAACACAAATACAGTTTATGAATTGTTTGCCTACTTTTACCATGGCTGTGCAGACTGTTTTAAAGTGCAGAGAGTTTGCATTAATGAAAGTAATGGTCGCAAAACCTTAGCTCAAAGGAATAAAGCCACACTCAAGAGAACGGAGATGATCAGACGCAATGGCTATAATTTGATAGACACGTGAGGATGGAAGTTTAAGAATTTTTTAAAGTCGCATCCGAAAGAAAAAATGAAGTAAGAATTACATACGAGTATTATGATGAAACCACTTAAACCTTGTGATGCCATTTTTAGTGGCCGTACTGAAGTGTTTAGATTATACCATAATTGCAGAGAGAATGAATTAATAAGATATTTAGACTTTACAAGGCTGAACCCCTACATCAATAAATATGCTCCATACCCCATCCGGAAATATGCCGAAACGGAAACATGACCATGCAGTTGGAAATACTGCCTCTCGCATTGTAGAGGTGGGTGTAAAGCTTAGTTTAAACTAACCAGTTACCCATGATAGTCTGTAATTTTGTTGGAGCTGCTTTTGATGAAGGTTTTTCTACAGGACGGTATTCCACGTGATGAAATCTGATCACATTTTCATAAGTTTTTAATGGAAATATTCGAAGGTTTTTTATAAACTTCTCGCTCGTTATTTTCAGTTTGATATTATCTGCGTAAATGTGTATTAAAGTGGTTTTGGTACATCCCTTAAGATTTCCCGCCTCTACTTCACGTCGTGCTCTATTCTCTAAAGCATTAACGGATTTTCCAGCTGCTTTATGTTCTCCAGAATCATAGATCTATCAAACGAATCCTTTATTGAATCTCGGATCCCGTTTATCTCCGGGCGTTTTACGGAACACATCAATAAACAGACTGACGATATTGTCACTTTTTGAGAATTTAATTTGTACTACATGATCTTTAAGATTAAAAATATAGGAGGTGGGTTTAATTTTGTCTCCTTTTCTCGTAACTTTCGCAAATGATGTACAGGATATGTGTATGTATCAATCATTCCCAGCAATTTTGCATGATTTCTCCTGTCTCTTGGTATCTGTCCTTTTTTATGATCAATAAATTCAAATATACTTTATAAGCATCCTTTTCTTCTTGATAAACATATTGTAAAAGATTGTCATGTAAAGGATTGGCAGGATCGCCATGTAAATGATTGCTCGTCGCAGGAGATTTCTCTGTTGCCTTCTCGGTGTTGGACGCCGAACGCCGGATCTTGTATTTTTCAAGGGAGATCTGTGATTTAGCGCTGTATAAGTAAAGCGCACTTTTAGTGAGGGAACAGGGTTATATTGGGGTACCTACCGGCAAGTTAATTGCCACATGTCTGGCGCAGGATTCAAGATCCAAGCTAGCCGATATTTTTACTAACTTTTTATTTAGCGACTGGTTACGCTATAATTGAGGCGCTTCTAAAGCCAAGTTACGGCTCGAGCGTTTTGCCAAACTACGGCAATAATGAGTTAATTGAAATGAGTCAAAAGTACGCTATGACTATGACTATATTTTCTTTTCTACAATTTCCTTTTATACAATTTTTACAACTTAACATATAATCCCTACTCTAATATTTTTATTCTACTTAATACATAATCCCTACTCTAAAACTGGAAGAATTGAATATAGTAAATTTATTCTACCAATCAAAATATCGATCAGCATTTTTCCATATGACCCAATTTAAAATGCAACACTCATAATAGTCCATGAGTAATGACTACTCAGGTTTCTTCACAAAGGGTATACGTACTTTGTGTGTAAGTATGTCGTACATTGCACCTGCCAACGCTAAGCGCCGCTTAGTCTGGCTCGATCGCGATGGGTTAGTAAAAACATTCATTCATGTGTCTATTTTTAGTGACAACATGAATTGGACTTTCGTGTGAGTAGATTATGTGTAATGCAAAACGAGTATGAAAAGTGAGCATTACAAAGTGATCGTAAATTATGCATTTGTATATTCTACGACTGTTCGTTGACTATTGATTTGTGGGTTTAGTTTATAGTAAAATGCTGATTGATTGTGTAGATCCACTACAATATAAACAAAACTCCTCCACGCTCTTGACTTCACTTGAATCGGGAATTTTACTATAATCTCTTTCATCCGCTTGTAAATTATTTCTTTAACATCACTTAGATAATAGGTGTACATATCGGGTTGCACTGCTAAGTAGAAAGATGATAAAAAAGTTGAAAAGTTTACATCATTTTTATCTTTGGCATAGCTGCTTCTGCGTTATTCTGCATTGTTCCATTTGAACCGTACATAAAGGTAGAATTTTGACACTTTTACTATGGAAGGTGAATTTTCTAAAGCGTGAATTTTTTGATTGTGTTAGCTTCATATTCAGAAAATGGAACGTTTAGAGGTACTATTTTGATGATAGCGTTTTGGCAAGACGACTTCTGTTATTCCGATTTTCCAACCATCAGTTGCAAGAGTTAGGCAATATGTTCTGAAAAGATAGTAAAGTGTTTTCTGGGTAGGTACGCAAAGAACTGTCACTCAAGAGACACACTTAGAACTCATCTTCTTTTATGTTAACAGGCGTTTTTAAATCCTATCCCAATTCAAGTTTGGCACGCTGGAACTCCGCTCGTTTCTTAACCTTAACCGTTCACCTTGTCGTGTGGGTTTTCTTATGAGAAAGTCAGGCTTATATTGAGAGCGGGTTAGACAAGCGGGTATTGATATAGATTGTTTCTCAGGTTCCTTTGTAACTTCAAGTTGAAGCTCGAAATCCGGCCCTACAGCACCTTTATTATCTGCTTCATCCATGTCATTGAAAACATCATCCAGTTCATTAATACTCATATTTGTTGAAACTGTATACTGCGTAATCTCACCATCAGCGGCTATTATCCTATAGTTCTTGCCAGACTTACCATATGCGTCGGCTATACTTCTTCTTATTTTGGGAGTTGGATTTAGACTTTTTGGTGCTTCTCTTGCTGATAACCGCCGCTTTAGAGCATTAGGTAGTTCCTGCTTGAGAAGTGTCGTTTCATTTACTGATTCAAAAATCTCTTCCACTCTTAGTGAAGTTTGCGTAGGCTGCTCATTTTTAAGTACAAACTTCGTCTGAGAGGTGAACCGTCATATGGTTTTTCAAATAAATATATCCTGTTGTCATTTTTATAACTGAATTTATTGTTTGTCTTGCATTTAAAAATTTGATAAGCACATCCCTATACTGATACCATTTCGCCTTATCATTGAGGTTTTTGCTGTTCAGTATCTTATTCATGTTTTTTTCGAGCAGACTCTGTTTACTAGAATTCACGATTGTCTCTTTTAAGTGTTCATATACTTCCGGAAATAAAAGAAGCATTTTATTTAAATGCTGTTCTTATGAAAGTACAATTCCTAGTAATACAGGTGAAAATCCGCCATGTTGAATCAATATCTTTACGCTTTCGCGGAACAGATTTTTTGCATAAGCAAGCTTACGTATACTCTTTTTATATTAAAACAGCCGTGTGAAAGTTTTTATGGATGGTGTGTGGTTACCCTTCAATGTATTGTGAGTGATTTCACAAAGAGTTTTGATTACATCAGGATTGGTTGCTTTCAGAACATACAACATGTGTTTGTTGTCATTCAACCGTTTCATTTGTGAAACCATAGTCTTCCTTCAAACAATCTGGGGAGCAATAACATGTTAAAACTTTTGTTTCAAATATGTCGGTTCAAAATGTAAATTGGCATTTATATACTGTGTTAGGTCTATTATCAAATAGCTTTGAGGTTGTTGAGTTATTTTTTTATATATCCTAATGAGTTTCGGACTGTTTTCAGGGTATATCTGTTTAGCGAAATGGTGAATTTGACCCTTGTCTCTTGGCTTCTTGAAGCATACCAGATACTTACAGTTAAGATAAATATCTCCGAAAAATTTTCCTTGATGGAAATCATTTTGAGTCACCAGAAGGACAAAAAGGTTATGATGATGTGATACTCAAAACAACTCAGATACCTGTCTTGATAATGCATTTAACATCACATCGTGCAGTATAATTAGCATTGGTTGATTCGTACTGTTTGGAAAATCCCCAGGAGTAAAGCTCATATATTCAATATTCTTATAGATGTTGGTATTGCATGCTTCTCAGCATTGAACTAAATAATTTTTTTCACTAATGGTCGTTTCATCGCACCGTTTCTAAGATGATTTTCTATGAATGTTGTTTTCCCACAACCAGACGGCCCAGCTACCATCATTGCTAAAGATTGCTTAAAGTGCAGCATCTTTTTGTGTTTGAAAAAGAGGAACTTCTCATAAAAGCTTTCAGATAACTTTTATTTATGCATTTTTCAAGATGAGTAGTAAACAAATTGCAGATGAACTTCATAGACTCGCACGAAAAAACTTTGAACGTCGATGAGTTGTTATAAGGGTTATTTATGATCTTTGACAGGCAGATCTGGTTGATATGACTGCGTATGAATCTGAAAATCGTGGTTATAAGTTTCTATCGACAATAATTGATGCATTTTCCAAGTACTCACGGGCTTGTTCGTCAAAAGTTAAAATTCCAATGATGAGGCTAGCGCTATGAACTAGTTTTTAAACAAAGACGTGTACCCAGAAATCTACAAACGGATAATGGAGAAAAAATTTTTAATAAAATATTTTGTCAGAAAATTAAACAGTATGGAATAAACCATTATTAAAAAATCAGTGCATCTGAAGAGTTAAATGTGGAAAGGGTTCAGCATAAACGGAAATTATCATTGGCTCAGTCTTCTCAGTAAATTGTTGAATAAATACAACACAACAATGCATCGTACCATTAATATGCAACCTGCCCGTGTTGTTTCATCAAATGAGGTTTATCTACTATCAAAAGTATATAGAAAGCAAAAAGTCACTTCTAAGCCTAAATGTAAAGTCGGTAATCATGTTCGCATAAGCACTCACAAACATGTCTTCAAAAAAGCTACACACCAGACTGGTCAACAGAGATATTTAAGGCGAAGGAAGTAAGGAAAACAGAACCACGTGCAAACTTAATTGAAGATTATCAAGGTAATATCATCAAAGGAGGTTTTTATGTGACAGAATTGACAAAGATCAAACACCCTGATGTTTATCTTGTGAAGAGGATCTTAAAACGTAAGAAAAATTGCGTGTTGGAAAAATGGCTTAGACTGCAATCATCCGACGAGAACGCGCTGTAATTTTTCGCAAAAATAAATAATTCCGAAGAACATGACATAAATTTATCAATTTTCCTTGTGATGCGCTCACATGAATCTCATTTCATTTTCGTCACAACTGTGGAGGCAACATAGCCGGTAAAATACCTCAATGATGGAAGCTTTATCTGGATTTCAGCATTTTCGAAAGTATCTTCAGTCATAAAATTGAAATATGTGGTCTTTAGTACTTCGTTATGCTCTATCAAGAATTCCTTCTCTTGGAGTTCTGCGCAATCAACAATTTCACTTTCTTCTATCCATCTAAGTCTATTGTGGACATGAGTCGCTATCATCTGCACAATTGGTTCTATTGCTGAATTTAATTAAATTGTACGACATTATTTTAGAAAGTAGAATATTCAATTCGGAAACCGAAGGGTTTATATTATTACCACCTTTTTGCCGTATTACTGCGAACAGATTCTCTAGAGGATCTTGAGATAAACGTTTTGTTAATAAAAAAAAATCTTGAAATTCTCATTTATAGCGTTATCTGCTAACATAAAATACCAGTTAATGTTTGCTTCATTCCGTTGAGAAAATAAACAGTTTTTGACATATTTTCGCCATCTACATTTGAAATATACGTTATAAAGTCGTTAACAAAAGTGTGGACTTCATTATCCAGCGTTAAACCACGTTTAAAAATATTTCCATGTTTTAATAACCCGCTATTTAAACAGTCAAAAAATTTATAATTTTTCCCTCAAATGAAGCTATTTCATTTGAATTTCTATTGAACTGTTTAGTTTCAACAGTGGTACGAATGGCAGCACCTACAGTTCAGCTAAATACCTGTGAAGCTAAATTTACGCGCATTTTTTCAAAAGAGTTTGGGTGGATATGTTGAAATGTTAATTTTGTACACATTTTAGTCACTTTCTTTTGCTCACGCTCCCATAATTCTTTTATTACGTCCCAGCTTACACGACCATCTGGTGTACAAATGATAGTATTCAGAAGAAGATTTCTCAAAGATTTAACTAAATGGGGGAATCAAAAAGGCATATTACTTTTTTCCCATCTACATGGAAAAATGGTTTTTCTGTGGAGACTCCTAAATCAGTAAAGCATTTCCTATTATTGGAACCCTGGTCACACGTTACGACTCTGATTTTAAGATCTCAACTTGAAAAAGTTTTTATGTTTTCTTTCAAGATTTCTTGTAAGTTGTAACCTCTAATTCCAGAGAATGTTATTGTTGTTTTTTGATGTTCAAATGATATCCAACTTCTTCTTCCCAAAATATTAATGAATAATGTAAAGCCTCGTAAGAACGATGACTGTCTTGAATTGTCTGCAATGTAGTGTATCTGTGCTGGATCCGTATATCTCGATGTTCATATGCTTCGCTTAACATAAAAAGTGGAACTTCGTTAACGGTTTGTGATCACTTGCTCTCCAGATAATATTTGGTCTGCTTCGATGATGATTATGTAGTTGTAGTTTTCCAGTCTGCATGGAACGGTGGTGAACAACTGGTTGTGATTTCACAAAATTGATTCCAAAGAGTTACATTACCATCCACACATATGCCTTGCACATGTAAGTTAACACCTGAACGCGGAACCCAAAAATGCTGAAGACATGGCTGCACTACTTCCTCGAGCGATCGATGGAAAAATTACACATTTCGCACAAAATGCACTGTAAACATTTCTAGAATAGGTGACAACATTAATTGTGATAAAAATTAGTTCAGTTTGATTTGTAACGTTGAAAAATAAAGAGCAGGTTTCAGCCCTGAATTATATTTTTTTTAAACGATTAATATTTGATTAAATTAACTGGCGCCCGAACAGGGACCGCTTTTCGTGCGCGTGAAGAGTATTTTGGATAGACCAAATTATTTACCCAATACTTAAGTCTACACTGGTCCTAACATCCTGCTGAGACTGGCAGATTATCCATATACTCTAGTTCGTTACAAAATCTGCAAAGTTTACAAGAGTTAGTGAACGCGGCAGTTGTGACGCAACAAACCAACACGAGCAAAAACCAAGTTCCGAAGCACGTGCATCTAACGTATAAGGCCCCCAAGTAGCCTTCAAAGATAACCACAACCAAGGCAAACAGGACCTCGCTGAAGGACCAGACAGCTTTATCGTCAGGAAAAGCGGTCCAAGGACAGAATCATCCGCGAAGAATCTACCCAAGGACTCGTAAGGTTCCAATTATTCAACCAAGGAGAAGAGCAATCATGGAAATCGTAGTTATACTGTTAATGTAAGTGACTTCGTAGTCATACTGTTAATGTAAGTGACTTAAGATTTCATGTAATCAAAATCCGAAGGTTTAGAGTTGTTTTAACTATCTTCAAAAATTGTTAAAATTTGCAAAGTTTTTTACCATAAAAAATAAAACAACCAGATTCATTCAAACAACATTTTATTAAAATAAATACATTCAAACAATATTCTATTGAAGTTTCATACATTCGAACATTATTTGCTTGATATTTCGCATATTTAAATAATATCTTATCGAAATTAAACATAGTCAAATAAGAGTTTACTGTTGTGAAGTGAAGTGAGTGTCTGCAATCATCAAAACCGAAAAGTGATTCTGTGCCAACTAATCGTGGAAAAGTGATATCTTGATTTTTCTTAAATATGTCTAATCCCAGTAGTTTGGTCCAACCAGCACGACTTAATCTTGATAGTCTCGTGGAATCCCTGCCTAATCTAGATCCCACTAGTAATGTACCAAATAACGAGAAGGTACAAACAATCACGCGAGTAGTCGCGGAAACCCTTCAAGCTCAAGGGAGGCAATTATTCAGTTCTTTCATGAACCCAGCATCCGACATAAATAATGATGTCGATGTTCCAATCAACGTTGATACAAATGGGAATTCATCAGAAATGGATAAAATCCCAGATGTAGTGAAAAGTTTGAGGACTTTCTCTGGAGAACCGGGAGAACTCAGTTCTTGGCGAAAAAGTGTTGATCGAATACTTCAAATATACGATCACCTCAAAGGTACACTGAAGTATTACGGAATCCTGATAATAATATGCAGCAAAATCGTAGGTCATGCAGATATCGCATTAGAATCAACTAATACCCCCTAAATTGGACTAAAATTTCAAAGTGTCTGACTCTGCACTACGCAGACAAAAGGGATTTAGGTACCTTAGAGTACCAGATGACCACAAGGTGCAAGGCCAAAATACGATTTCACAATTCTATCAGGAGGTTTAAAACCACCTGTCACTCATCCTTAACAAATTAGGCTCAATAGAAATGGGCCAAGATTCAATGAACATCATGACACAATCCTATCGCGGTAAGGCGCTCGATACCTTCGTGAGAGGACTAAAAGGCGATTTACCGAGGCTACTGAGTATCCGTGAGCCAGTTGATTTACCACAAGCCTTGCACTTGTGTTTCAAACTCCAGAATATGGACTTTTGCGCCCAATACGCGAACACATCTAATCCCATATCGCGAAGAGCACATCCTAACATTCCGGCCCCAATTCCTCCTCGTAGAATTACAACGAATTTTCCTGGGCCAAAATCGATTCCTGCTCCGAGACGTGAGTTTCATCCAGAGTTGCTTCATACACCTCAGGCTTTACAGCAACCACGATTCTATCAGCAAAATTTCCAACAGCCTCAGCATAGGGATTTCTATAATAAATTGCCCCCACGACCACCGCGAGGGCCAGTACCCATGGAAGTAGACCAGTCTATAAGGTCACCTGCTGTGAATTATGCCAACAGGCCGCAAAACCAACGGTGGCTCCAAAAGCGCCCCCCAAGAACCTTCGCAAAAAGCTCACGTACCAGCTAAAGCACAACGAGTGTACTACGCCGAACCTGAACAAGATGGCGACGTCACTGAAGAACAATAAGAAAAGGATATGAGTCAGGAAGACGAAAGTTGTGAACAGTCTTTAGAAGACTACATGAACCCAAGTGAGGAGCAAAACCAGGATCTTTCCGAACTCCTAGAAAATATCTATTTTTAGACTAAGACGCTCTTCGCTTCCATATTTCGAGCAGATTACAAGAAGCGGAGAGCTGCTCAGATTTCTAGTGGACACTGCGTCCAACAAAAACTACGTACAGCCCCGACATATGAAAAATCCACTGCTTAACAACAAGTATTTCTTTGCACATTCTGTAGGAGGCAGCGTCAAAATCACGCACCACGCGTTCGTAAATTTATTTGGTCCGAATACCAATAAAATCCATTTTTTTATCCTTCCGAGCCTAATCTCATTCGACGGCATCATTGGTAATGACACACTTAAGCAACTTAAGGCAATCATCCACACAAATGAAAATTTCATGATTCTTCACCCCAATTTATACATCCCGCTGAAACAGCACATCTCGGAAGCAGTCAACAATATATGAGGATAGCACACCTCAACAAAGAACAGTCTGCTTGATTAAAACAAGTCATCCGAAATTGCTCCAGATTACTCTCAGAACCCGATGAAAAGTTAACTTACACCACCACTGTTAAAGGACAAATACGCACAACAAGTAACGAGCCTGTATATTCCAGATCCTACGCCTACCCAATGGCTCTAAAGGGAGAAGTTGAAAAAGAAATAAGCAAACTTCTCGAAGACGGTATAATAAGACCTTCCAAATCTCCCTACATTTCGCCAGTGTGGATAGTCCCCAAAAAAACTCGATGCATCTGGCGAGTAAAAGTATCGGATGGTGATTGACTATCGCAAGTTAAACTCAGTTACCATTGCGGATAAATACCCGATACCAGAGCTAGGCGAGATCCTGGCTTATCTCGAAAAAAAAAACAAATATTTCTCCATAGTCGACCTCAAAAGTGGGTTTCATCAGATTCCACTTAGAGAACGCGACATACCCAAAACAGCCTTTTCCATCAACAACGGAAAATTCGAGTTCATACGTCTTCCGTTCGGGCTAAAGAACGCCCAATCAATCTTTCAAAGAACTCTCGATGACATTCTTCGAGAACACATAGGAACGCGATGCTATGTGTACATTGATGATATCATCATCTTTGGAAGAAATGAAGCCGAACACTTTCAAAATCTGGAGAAAGTATTGAAAACTTTAGAATCTTCCAATATGAAAATTCAATTAGACAAGTGCGAGTTCTTTAAAAGCGAAATAGAATTCTTAGGGTTTGTCGTTAGTAGCGACGGCATAAAAACGAATCCCAAAAAAGTCCAAGCAATTGCTAACATGCCCTGACCTAAAACATTGAAAGATTTGCGGTCAATCCTAGGAATGTCGGGATATTACCGGCGTTTTATACAAGACTATGTCAAGATCGCGAAGCTCTTGATTTCTCTTTTAAGAGGGGAAGATGGTTGAGTGTCCAAAAACAGAATCATTCATCCAGATCCAAGAGCCATAAATGCCTTCAATACATTAAAAAAACTGCCTTATTTCCAAAGAAGTCGTACTGCCTCATCCCGATTTCGAAAAAAGAATTTCAGCTGACAACGGACGCTTCTGACTACTCCATTGGCGCCGTCCTTTCTCAGGAAAGCAAACCAATAGTTTTTCTCTCCAGGACGTTAATGAAAACCAAGGAGAATTATGCTGCCAATGAAAAAGAGATGCTTGCCATCATATGGGTACTCAACTCATTGCGGAGCTACCTTTACGGATCCCGAAAGGTGAAAATATATACCGAATATCAGCCCCTGACCAATGCTCTCAGGAACAAGAACACGAATAGCACGAACTCCTGGAGGACTATAACCATGAGCTAGTGTATAAGCCAGGTAAAGCTAATGTCGTAGCAGATTCTCTTTCGAGACCTCCGAAGTCAACATTAGTTAACTTCCTAACTCCCACGGTTCATAGCGATGAAAGTTCATCACACGATCTTATTCACACAGTAGAAACGCCAATCAAGGTCTTTCGGAATCAGAGTATTTTAAAAATTGGCGATGAAGATAGCTACCAGATTCAGAATCCTTTTCCAAATTACTCTAGGCACACATTTATCAAACCGCAGTACAGTAGCAACGATATGATAAGCATTTTTAAAAGGTATCTCGACCCAAACACCATAAACGGACTTCTAACCAGCGAAGAAATTATGGGACAAGTTCAAGAAATTTACCACAACCACTTCAGGAGTTACCAAATGAGATTTACGCATAATAACCATCATCATTTGTAATACATTTTACTTTTAACATGCAATTGAACCTATTTTTGACTGCATATACAAAATTTTTCAAGGCCAAAAAGGCCCCGACCGATTGATCCGCGTGAATATTCACTCTGTCCTCATCGACCAAAAACCTTACATAATCAATGGACCCTCCCGTAGACGATATGATTCATATTAACTCATTCCTCTTACTGCTATGAATACCTCTCATTGTTGTTACTTTAAATAGTATTATTTTTAAAATTATTATTGTGTTAAACCCTTGAATACTAATGTTAGTCGATTCGACTAACAACGATCAGTTTTTTTCTGTTTCTTTCTAAGGAATTCACCGATTGAGTTCTTATTTTCTATAAACTTAGTTGCCAATAAGACCCTCATAAGAGTGATCACGCCGTACCGGTAAGTTCTGCAATATTCGAAATTTTTCCTACTTGT
This sequence comes from Oxycera nigricornis, assembly GCA_963942545.1. NCBI lineage: Eukaryota > Metazoa > Arthropoda > Insecta > Diptera > Stratiomyidae > Oxycera > Oxycera nigricornis. The sequence goes on from OZ012661.1 coordinate 71,466,729, forward strand.
TAGCCCGAACGACTAATAATTATTATAAACGTAACTTTTTTGATGGTTCCATAATTTCTATAATTTCGAAATTTTTGTTGGGTTTATTTTATTTTTTAGTGTTAAAATGGCTACTTCTCGAACACGCAGTGCTCAAAAATTGTTGAAAGACGATTTGGTCCGATATTTGAACGAAGGCGATTCAAGCAGTGACATTGCTTTGACATTGCTCTTATACAAACCTAAGCCTACTAAAGTTGTATACTTGCTTTCATCTTGTTCAGAAGAGGGAATTGTGAATACAGAGACAAAGAAGCCACACATGATTGAATTCTATAACCAAACGAAAGGCGGAGTTGACACTTTCGATCAAATGTGCTCCAATATGTCTTGTAGTCGGAAAACTAATAGATGGCCAATGTGTCTCTTTTATGGAATTCTCAGCATGGCTTTCATAAATAGCTGCGTCATATATTGTGAGAATAAAGTAAATGACAAAGAAAATCCATTGAGTAGGAGAAAATTTATGAAAGAATTGCACATAGGTCTTGTAAGCCCCTACATGAAGAAACGCCTTTCTGTTAAAACATTGCATAAGAGACTTAGAGCTAACTTAGAAGACTTGATGCCTGGAAGTTCCAGAAAAAGTAGCGATATATCCACTTCTGACCCTGAACCAAAAAAAAGAAAAATTTGCGCCTATCGCCCTTACAAAATACATCGAATGACTAAGGCGACGTGTTATAGATGCTTGAGAAGTGTATGCGGTGAACACAAACTGGACGTGTGTGTTAATTGTACCAAATAATTTAAAAAAATATTTATTTACAAAGCTTATGTATCCCTAAAGCAGGTTTAAATTGAAAACAAGATTTTTTTTATATTTTTGTTAAACTTTTTATTACTACTTGATAGGCTGTTGGTTTTGATCTCAAAAAAGTACTAAAAATGTGAAACATGTTTTATTTTCAATTAAAAAAAATTTTAGTTTTCTTCTTCTTTTATTCTTAAGAGAGTTAACAAAGCTACTTCTTAAAAGTCTAATATACCAATATTATCAAGGAATTTGTCTTTACATGCATTGTTACGCCTATAATTTTGCGTAACGTTCTCCACTACACCGTAGCCGATCCTAGCCACGGTTCGGGCAATCACACCCGGCTTCACCCGCGAAGAGGGGTGTGGGAAAATGTATTTTAAAAAAAAGGGCGCCACCCGTTTCCGCGCCGGGACTGCCCTGTCCGCGAATCCTGAAGCGGGAATCGGATTCACAGTGACCCAAAACCACCGACCGAATAGGGGAGCACAAGAAAAAAAGCCAGGAACGCGATTTCCGCCTCGCCACTTCACAAAATCACACAATTTATCTCAAATTCAAGCACAATTTATTTTGAAAAAAACCTAACTAAACGCTAACTTCTAACTAGCTACACTAAATTTACTTACAATTCTTCCTTCTTATTCTATTCCTACGAATTCTCCTTCAGCGCGTTGTCCTCCACCCGCACCACCAGATCGCCTTAAAACTCAAAACCGCAGCTTGCACCACACACCGGCGTCCAAAAGAAAACAATCGTCCAAAAGGAAACAATCGTCCAAAAGAAAGCAATCGTCCAAAAGAAAACAATCGTCCAAGCGAAAACAATCGTCCAAGCGCTCGACGTCCAGCCAACGCCCAACTTCCACCCGCGGTCGACGTTAAGAAGCCCCGTCAGCTGCTCCCGCAATGCTATTTAAGCCAAAGCCCAGTCCCGTTTTTGTGTCGTAGGTCGATGGCCACTCCGCTGGGCAGTTGACCCCATCGCAGCTTTGAAAAGCTTGGGGAACTGGTTTCGTCAGAGGTTGTGTTTCGACGCGGGGCAAAGCTGTGAAAGCTGTGGGATGCGATTGAAGCGCGGTGAAATACTCATGGCGGTCGTTAACCATGTTGAATTGCCAGTGCCAATGGTTGTGGGTATCACTGGCGCATAGGGGACTCCATTGGGGCGCATCGTAGACCGGGCGGGGTCTGGACTTGGATCCACTGCGCGATTGGGTGATCGTCTCGCGCGCATGGTCATGAACACTCCATCACAGCCTTACTACCTACATCTCTATATTTATATAATTCAAGCTCTACTCCTAACCATATAATGCAAACCTCTACTTCCTAACAATATAATTCGTTAATAACAATATAGTTAAACTTAATAACAATATAATTCAAAAATTGGCTTGGTTGCGTGAAGTGGCGAACGTGACATTAACAATTTATTCAAGACAGTGTTTACCCGCACGGTGGTTTGGGGTCTTCAAGGACAGGGCAGACCCCTATTCTGCCCTTATGGGTTGTGGGTCGACCACGTTGCGTGGCGAACGTAACAGCATTTTAAAAAGAGTTAGTCGAAACGACTAATGATTAGTATTTGCGTTCGAAAAATATGATTAGTATACTAGGGTTAATGTTTTTGATGTTTATCTAGATATTACTGAGAAGTTGACCGTGTGGACCTCAAGGGTCGCACCTCGCGGCTTGTTTATGAACATCTCAGAAGATTTCAACGGTCAATTAATGAACCATACAAGAACCCGTACAAACACACACAAAAACTTGCATCAAAGTCAGTCCGGCGTTTTAGGGGATCAGTTACATAATACAAATAACGGTGTCAAATTTTTGAGTGCATTTAGTGTAAGGGTTCGTAAGATTTCAGTTATTTCCTGCTCATCTTGTGTAATATTTTATATTTTTTTCATTCAATTGAGCAGCGATTATTGACTGCATATTGAATGATTTCATAACATCAATTGCAAAAGTTTTTAGCATTTTTAATGCAGTTATAAAATAATACAAGACTTAAGAAAGATGCAACGTTCCAAAATGGCCAATAAACAAATATAAATTGGGTTTTTTTTACTCCTAAATGTCCTCCGTGTGGCGTGTCGTGATATTCTTGTATCAACTGATTCTGTATTGTTGCATCGTTTACACTCTTCGGGGTTTCATATAACATTATACTCATATTTTTTACTTTGTTGCAACATATTAGTTGCACTCTTGACTTATTATTTTGAATATATCATCGTTATTTGATAACGCTAATTCATATATATTCATCTCGAGAGTTCCATCTAACACCACCACAGTTTCAAGTCCGTCATCCCTAGCAGAGATGACTGGATCATGGAAGGAAATAGGACACAGGAATCGGTCGACATCTACACTGATGGATCAAAAATGGATGGAAAAGTTGGCTGTGGTGTTTATTCTGAACAGCTAGGTCTGAGACTATCCTTCCGGCTACCAGATCACTGCAGTGTCTTTCAGGCAGAGGTCATCGCAATACATAAGGCAGTGGACTGGCTGAGAAATCAGAAAATTTCTATAAGAAATCTCAACATTTTCTCCGACAGTCAAGCTGCTATCCAATCATTATCCAACGTGTATACCTCATCCAAAATTGTAATGGAATGTCGCACACTACTGAACGCGATGTCGCTTCACTGTGAAGTGACTATCTGCTGGGTGCCGGGTCACAGTGATATACCTGGGAACTGCGAAGCTGATGCCCTAGCTAGAGCTGGCACTGAGCTCCAGGATTATACACTAACACCCCAAGTCGGCCATCCGTTGGCCTCCGTCAAGCTAAGTTTCAAGCAGTATTATATAGAGGCTGCGAACAGGGCCTGGCTGCTGGAAGAAACCTGCAGGACAACCAGGCAAACTTGGCACGCATTGAGCTCAAAGCGCACCAAGCAGCTCCTCAACACGAGCCGTGAAACATTAAGTTTCATCGTATCCGTACTGACGGGACATTGTCTCATTGGCAGACACGCAGAAAGACTGGGTGTCCCTTTCCACGATTTCTGCCGCAGCTGCAGATCGGAGGAGGAGGAAACGATCCAACATTTTCTGTGTGAATGCCCAGCACTGTCCAGGAAACGCATGAAAACCTTAGGCTCACCCTTCCTGGACAGCCTCACGGAAGTAGCTGATTTGAACATTAGCTGCGTCGCCGGATTCATACGAGAATCGAAATGGTTCTCGTCACCCAACAGGTTTTAGTGCCGCTCCCTATTAAAATGTGGTATCACAATGGGCCTATCTTGGCCTAAGTGAGCCGCCTTTTGACAAAGGGGGCTGCCACTACAACCAACCAACCAACCATCCATCTAACAACTTTTCCATGGTGGATACCCATATCGCACTGGACTTATCGTTGCACATTCTAACATTCGATCTAATTGCAACTTTATCACTACAGTATACAATGACTTCGTCGCTTGTTCTGACGATATCGAATTTATTATTTTTGCGCAATATAAATTTCAACTTCATAACTTTTCATACTTCTGATATTCATGTGCAATCCCAGGCTTTACTTGATCATCGGGCTCATCTATTGAAGTATCTTATATTAAATTGTCTGTTTTCTGTTTTGCAGACATACCCCTTGTTATTGCCAACACTTTTTTGACTTTTTCGTCTCTCTCTGGAGGAATCATTGTTTCTAAAATGTCTGAATCTAGCTTGATGCTCGATAATGCGTCCGCGTTGCAATTTATTTTTCCTTGTTTGAATACAATCTCGATATCATAATCCGAGAGGTCTAATCTAATAATCGTCAATTTGGATGACGGATTTTTGTGAGTAAATAATGACACTAGAGGTCTTTGGTCAGTAACCACAATGAATTTTCGCCATAAAGATAGGATCTAAAAAAATTTATCCCCCAATGTATTGCAAGTAGCTCTTTCTCAATTATAGGTTTGTTGATGTCATGTTTTAATAGTTCACTTGCGTACGAGATGGGTAGATTTGAACCAATATCACCTTGGGAGAGTATCGCTCTAAGGGCATAACTAGATGCGTCTGTCGTTAATACGAATGGTTTCTCAAAATCGGGATATTGTAAGATGATAGGTGAGATAAGTCTCTCCTTTAAAGTTTCGAAAGCTTTCTGACATTTCTCGTTCCAAACAAAATTTGCATTTTTCTTTAACAGTTCATTTAAACATTTTGCTATTTGCGCGAAGTTTGGGATGAAGCGTCTATAGTAATTGCAAATACCAACAAACCTACGTACTTAATCTGCGTTTTTCGGGGAAGGATAGTTTTTTATGATCTCATCTTTAACAGGACCGGTTTTTATACCTTCATCAGTTATCAGATGGCCTAAGTAGACAACTTCTGGCCTCAAAAATTTTCATTTCTGTGCGTTCAGTTTCAAATTATACTTCCGCAGTCGTTGTAGCACTTTTGTTAAATTTTTGTTATGATGATCGACACTACAACCAAAAATAATAATATCGTCAACATATAGAAATGCTTCTGAACTTAAATCGGTCAATGCTATCGTAAGCATCCTTTGAAAGCTGTTGGACGAAATCTTGAGTCCAAATGGTAATCGCTTGAATTGGAAATGACCGTCTCCTGTAGAGAAAGCTGTTAAAGGTCTAGAATTTTCATTCAATTCAATCTGAGGAAATGAGCTTGTCATATCTAGAGTAGTAAAATATTTAGCTCGACCTAATCTTTCTAAATCATCGTCTAGCCTCATCAATGGGAATTTGTCGTTTATTATTTTGTTGTTCAAACGACGGAAATCTACAACTAATCGCCATTGTTTTTTATCACTAGAACACTTTTAAGGTACTACTAAAAGTAGTAAAAGTAGTACGGACTAGTAGATGGTTCTATGATATCATTTCGCTCTAATTCTTTCACTTGGTCATTAATTTCTTCCAGTTGAGCGTGTGGTAGCTTGTAGTTTTTGATGTATACAGGTGTACTGTCAGAAAGTTCAATATGTTCTGAATTTTCTCCCATGTTTAGCGCTTCGAACGATTGCTTGATATTTTTACTATTCCTTTCCATTAAAACGCTATAGTTTTTAATTTTTTCCATATATATACATATTTCGAGAGTAAGTTGCTTCCTTCTTCAGTGGTGATTATAATGGAAAGGAATTGTAAAAATATCAAGCAATTCAATATGTTGTTTGTAGAAGTTGTTGACTGAGAGTTTTTCGCCTTCGAGATGAAACACATCTTGGTACTCTTCGATTATTTTCATTAGGCTATTCATTGTTCTCTCGTCCTTGTAGTCTGATCTAATTGTTAACTTCCCAGTATATGGGAAGTTCTTGTAATCGCCTCGAAAATCTAAATTGAAATTTTCAACTTTTCTTTACGTTTTGAGGTCTATAGAGTATATATAAAGTGTTTTTTAGAAAGAAGTATGTATGTGTGTGTGTGTATGTACGTACGTACGTACGTACGTATGTGCGTTCGCGGGCAGTTTTTCTACGAGCATAACTCACGTAAACAAAGTCGTATCGACTTTGTTAAGGTGTCAATCGAAGCGTCTTTGCAATCTTAAGAGCTGATTCGTTTTTGGGAAACTTCGGTCAGGGGGGGGGGTTTGCTGTTTTCACCCCTTGAAGGTCAACCATGTTATGCGCTATATCTCACGAACCAAACATGCGATTTTCATAATTAAGATGTCAATCGACGGGTATTAACATTTTTATGAATCTATCAAATTTTTAAAAAATCGTTGGAGCCGTTTTTTAATTTTTTTCAAAAAAGTGCAAAAAATTAGGGTTTTTTTCAAAAACACAAAATGTTTAACCTGAATTTCCATCCTAAGTAATCAATGTTTATATTATTTATATACTCCAAATAATTCTTGTGTAAAAATCAGCAAATTTTTTTTCATGTTAACAAAAAAAATTAAATGAAAAATAAAAAATCATTAAACGTTCAAGGTCATTTACGTCATTCATTATATCTCGAGAACCAAATATAATCTTTCCATCATTAAGGTGTCAATCGACGCGTATCAACATCTTTATGAATTTTTTCATATTTTAAAAAAATTGTTAAAGTGGTTTTTACGATTTATTAATTTTTTTTTAGAAAAGTAGGGTTTTTTTCATAAAAAATTTCATTTTTAACCTGATTTGCACATCGTAATAATAATTGTTGAAAGTATTTATAAACTTTTATCATTTTTTGTTGAGAAACCAGCAAAAAATTTTCTCATGATTACAAACAAATTAAATTAAAAATAAAAAATCATTCAAAGTCACCATGTAAAACGAGTTCATTCGAATCATTATACCTTAAATCTCTTATTCTAAAGACATTGTTGTATAGTCAATCAAAGTTTATTGATATTTGCAAAATTTGAGTAGATTTTCAATAGTCTTCACAGAACCGTGTTTAACTTTAATGAAAAAACTGCTTTGTAACCTGTCCCCCCTCCGATTGATCCGCGTGAATAATCAATCAAACCAATGCACCAAAATCCTTACGTAATCAAATGACGCTCGCGTAGATGTTCGGATTAATATTAAATCATTCCAATAATTTTTATGAGAGGTGCATTTTTATTATTTGTAGTAGTATTATTTCCATAACTTTTATTGTGTTTAATATTTTTAATATCTATGTAGATATTCCTGGGAAGTTGACCGTGTGGACCTCATGGGTCGCACCTCACGGCTTGTTTGTAGTAGCTTTCGCAAACGATCTGGATTACTTTTATATCCCTTGCTGTTCTTTAATATATTATAGTTTGAGAGTGGTTCAGTATCTATTTCGAAGTTCTTGATGTTGCATGGTTCATTATTTGTATTTAGTATTTTAATGTGGCAGATACCTTTAGACGGTACTATTGAATTTCCTACGTAGACTCCTTTTTGTATTTCTTTATTGAGTACTATACTGTCTTCGCTTCGGTCTAGGTCGATCGGTACTATAGCCTCAATTCTTGCAGGAACTCTAAAGTTGAACATTTTTAACGGCTTCGTATTCATTGGTATTGTGACCTCATCATTGTTGATTATAAATAAATAAATTTAAACATGTTGTACCAATGGACTTTATCGTTTCTTTGGTTATTCCAGTAAGGTTGCATATATTATCTTCATCTATGTACGATATTGTGTTATTTATTTTAAATATAGATATATCTGAAAAGTCAGATATGTTTTGGTATTCGTGCAAAGTAGCCTGATAAAACTTGGGCTAGATGTGGATACTTTGTAAATTTTAGTGGTTTTGTATCCTGTTAATCCGGTAGGGGTTGTTACTTCTTTATTGGTTATTCCTGTCCGGATGTCTCTTCGTTTCCCTGCTCGTGAATGACGTTGATTCCTCTATTCATGTTCATATTACCATTGTTGGGCCGATTTTTGTTATGTCTGTTTCTAAAATTATTGTTATTTCTGTTGTAATTATTTCTGTTATTCGCGTTATTTCTATTAAAGTTGTTCCCGATACTGCGCTGATTGTCGTCGTACCCTCTATTATTATTATTATTAAAATTGTTTGGACTAAAGTTTCTGTTACCATTATTCCCGATTCTATTCGTTCTATTGTTATCATAGTTTTGGCCATATGCCTGGCTGTGTTGCCTTCCATTAGAATTGTTGTACCTGTTATTTGACATCACATTTCGCTCGTTTCGCGTATTGTAATGTGGTATATTGCTTCCGGTGTTTACATTGCTCTTCTCTAACTCCATGGTCAGAGCAATGGCATCGGCTAGTGTTTGTGGTCTAGCGCCAAAAATGGTATTTATGTCGTGCACACCATTCTTAAATATGTTGCGCTGAATGAAGTGCGCACATTGTCTGCAAGTTTAACGTTGTAGACGAAATCGATTAGTTCTGGCTTTGATGCATCATTTAATTTCTTGTCTATATATTAGACAATTTTTATAAATGCGTTTAATTCCTTTGCTTTACCCTCAAAGGATGGGATAACTTTCATCGCCATATGAAGTTCGAAATTAGCCATCTTGTCATCGTTTGTCTGATTATCTACACCATTAATTAGCATACTCATTAATATATAGTTTAATTCTTTTGATGCCTTGACGAAACGTATTTTCAAGTCTAAATATTTATCAGAATCTGATTTTGCGAATTCTTTCCTTAAGGTTTCTTGTATTTCTTCCAAACGATTTAGTTTTTCTTGTATTGTCTCTGGTTTATATGATCTCTCTAAACCTTTACTTGCATTAGACAAAAGTTTCTCTGTTTCAATTAATAATTCTTTAATTTTGTCCATCAACTGATCAATAAAAAATTTTTTTTTTCACATAACGTTATAAGATTTTATACATTTATATTTCTACTCAACTGTTTCTTAACATAATTTTTGTTATACTTTTTGTATGTAATTACTATTATTATTGCGATCACGAAGATTATGGTCGTGGTCGTTGCCTGCTGGTATTCTTGAAACGTTGACTGGTTCACCGACTTGCAGGTGCCCATGTTCGTGTTTTTGAATGTTGTCGACATACGATCTCTCTAGTTCCCTCAGCTTTTGCACAAGTTTCCTTTTGTTGTCGCCCCTGCTATTGCTATCAAGCGGTATAGGTTCGCCCGCTCGATCCTGAATCGCACCCTCTTTCCACTTCTAAACTTCCTCTTCTCCTTGTTTATCAGCGGTGGCGGTTGCTTTTTCGCTATCCTCTTGCGGTAGTCCTCTATTGTGAGTGGCGTCGGTTCGATTGCTGCGAGTTCTTCTCTTCCTGTTGCCTTGTATGCTGGTGCTCTTGCTGGTGTACCAGGGGAGTATCGTTCCCACATATCCTCAAAACCTTCCATTATTGGTCCTAAATATCGGCAGGATCGCCATGAAATAAGTTTCGTTGGTTGGGGTCATTATGTTTTATTAAGAGGAAAGGACTCACCTAACGTTCGGCGTCTAGCGCCAAAGCTGTTGGCATGCCTGAGCTGCTTATATTTCTGATACGGCACAAGCGCCACAATGAACAAACAAAAAGAAAAAGGATGCCGATGTAGGCAGTCCGGATTCTCTACTATGAATGTTGTCTTATTCCAAAAAATTTTCTTCTTTTATACAAAATCTTAGCCTAATTTCTATTTACAAAACATTAACTTGATATTTATTTTTAATTTTAATTGTTTTGTAATCATTGGAAAAAAAATTCTTATTTTTTAAAAAACGATTGAGAGTGTAAGTTTTTTATATATATTGATTACTATGTTCTGTGAATCAGCTTTAAAATTTTCTTTTAATAGGAAAAACATATAATTTTTTGCACTTTCTTTTATTAAATTAAAAAACCGATACAAGAATTTTTTTTAAAAAAATTGTCAATATCTTACAAATGTTAATGCTACGGATAAAGCATGAATGAAAGCTGAACCTAGGTTGAACCGGTTAAACCGGGGATTATCAAGGCTTGGCGGCTAAATCCCGAAGGCTTTCCAGCACTTCCACCCTTAACCGGGTAAAACCGGGTCTAACAAATCCTAGTCGGTTAAACCCCGAAGATTTTCTATCTCTTCCACCTTTAACCGGCTAAAACTGTTTCTAACCAGTGCTAGTCAATCAAAGCCCGAAGCTACGTTATATAAAGCAATATAATATTAAGTAATACATAAATAAAAGTAAACCAAAAATAAAGACATAATTTCTATTTATTATTGCAAGATCAATTTGAATGACATATAGAGTAGCACAAAATATTTGCAGCTTTGCAAAAACATTTTTTTCCGCTTTTTTTTACAATGGCACTCAGAAAATAAGAACGAATTACCCTATATCGTAATAAATACCCCTATCAGACCTTTGAAATTTATCTTAGACATAGGAGCAAGTGTTGGTATCATAAATGAAAATATTTGTGCACCTAAATTCTGTTCTTCTATGCCGCCATATGTATCAACACATTTAAAGACGGTGTAATATGTAAAACACAAATTCGAATACATTGTTTTCAAGAATGTGGATCAAACGTTTTTTTAGAATCTTTACGAATCTCATTTTCAGATACATTTGATTGCCTTACAGGCGATAATATTTTGTTTCCATTCAAAGCAAATACCAACTATGAACACAAAGCCATAACCTTAAATGAACGGGCAGTCCCATTCTACTACAATTTAGAAAAAGAAACAATGCATAATTACAATAAACACTTTTATTATCGATCTTTCATTAGATTTGATCAAGGATCAATCTGGAAATACGCACTGATCATCTTATTAGTCAAGAATGCAAATAACTTCAAGCTCTTGTAAAAGAATTCGATGATATATTTTTCAAAGAGGGAAGCAACCTCTCTTTTACGCACGTTATAAATCAAAAGATAAGAACTAAAACGGACGAACCTATTTATACTAAAAACTACGGGTATCCCCATGTATATATGTATATAAAGAAGTAGGCAAGTAGGTTCAAAACATGTTAAAACAAGGGATTATTCGAAATAGTTCTTCATATTCCTTCCCTACCTGGTGAGAAAAAATGGCGTATTGTAATCGATTATAGAAACTAAACGAAATTACAATTGAAGACAAATTTTCCATTCCTTGTATAGGTGACATCCTTGATAAACTCGGACGATCCATTTTTTTCACTACGTTAGATCTTGCTAACGGTTTCCATCAGTTAGTGATGGCAGAGGCCGACGTTCAAAAAACCGCATTTTCCACAGGCCAAGCACAATTTTTTCGCATGCCATTCGGCTTAAAAACGCGCCTTCAACCTTTCGGCGCTTAATGAATTCGCAAAATCGAAATTTCTGAAACATGCAACCACATATCTTCGCCATTTTATTTAAGCAAATGGATTCAAACCAAACCCTTTCAAAATTAAAGCAGTCCATGAATTTCCAATTCCAAAAACTTCCAAACAAATGAAGTCTTTCTTAGGCCTTGTTGCTTTTTATCGAAAATTCAACAAAGGTTTTGCTATGGTAGCTGAATCTATGACGTTACTTCTTAAAAAGAATTCGAAAATCAAACCCCATATCACTTTATAAATTTCAAAAAATGGATTTTTTGGCATTTTTCGACTCCTTCGAACTTCAAAAACGACTTCGAAAAATAACTTTTAGAAATTCGAAAGTTTAATTATATAAATAACGACTTTAAGGGTGTGCGTGTTTCGGCGCTTTGCAGATGTTGGATCAGCTGTCGGCCGCGTAGCGTCTCTTTCATTCCCCCTCTCTAAGATACCGGTTTCTTCTTCCTACATTATATTTGTAATGTAAAATGAGGAAAAGAAACTGGTTGGCGAACGGTATCGCTCTGAAATTTCAAGGCAAACAGGTTTGTACCTGTTGACCCGACGGACGTGAAGTCCCTGGGACGAAGCAACGGACCCTTCTGATGAATTTGGGTCTGGGCTCTATCTGGCTAGAGATTCGATGGCTGCTGGCAGGCCAGCTCAGTTTGGTGCGTAACGTCGTGGGTACGTTTCTCTAGCAGGTTCCGAACCTCATTTACAAAGATTCAGCCCGATACTTGCCCGATTACGAAATTTTATCCACAAAAAAAATCCAAACAAACATCATTCTCTAAGTTGAGGCTATACCTCCTACTTTACTCTACAATGTTCCAAAAAAAGCCCGCGCGCACCGAGAACCAGAATACCGCTATCCAAAACCTACCCGTGAGAGTAAATACATCATCTTCTTTAATCGCGATTCGCGTAATCGATCCGACGATAGACGAGAAAGAGAAAAAAAACCTACTTCGGCACGAGCAAACAATTCTCTTGGGCGGCAGTGTCACTCCCGCTTAGAAGCCGAACTTCAGCGGAGCTTACCAGGCGCAGATGTGTCTACCTGGTCCCACCGTACCTCGACCCAGCGCTTGCGCAGTCACATATTTCATGCACGCTAGGTTCACCTAATACTTAAGGGCTGTTTACATTTTGTTTAGTGCTTAGTGCGAGTGCGAGTGCAAGAAAAGTGCGAGTGTAAGTGTTTAGTGCGAGTACTGTCCCAAAGTGTTTAGTGGGAGAGTGCGAGTACGAGAAACTGCAGAATATAATAAAGGAGTGAATTTAGTGGCGTTAGAAATTGAACAAGAAGTAGAATTGGAACGTACGAGATCAGGGAGGATGTGGGAAACGAAATGGATAAGCAAGAGGCCAATTTACGGTGCAAGCTACCAACTTCTAAAAGAATTAGCTGTTGAGGATCCTGCGGAATATTATTATGCACTATGGATGACTGCCAACTCATTTAATGAGTTATTAAATCTTGTTGCACCTACAATACAAAGGTCGGGTACATTTATGAGATGTGCATTGCCGGCCAAGGTTTAACTACATGCAGTCTTGTACATGGTTGCCAACGGAAGCAGTTTACGAAGCATACAGCACTTATTTCGGGTACCAAAGTCAACACTCTGCAAAATTATCTCCGAAGTATGTGATGCTATTTACAACGCATTGAGAGATTATATTAAGGTAAAAACAAATTAAAGCACAGTCATTTTAATAGTTATATTCATTGAGCTGAGTACAAATACAAAGTAAAATATATTTTTAAATCTCCGTGTTACCAAAAAAAAGTTTTTTAAAATAAAAAACAACAAAATGAATTGTTAATTGCGGAAATAAAGATAATATAAAGAACTTCAACTTAAATACAAGAATTTTTTAAACAGTTTGATTGAAAATATATTATTGGCTCTGGCTGTTTTGCTTTTAATTAATATTGTAAAGTTTGGTTTTGAAAATACAAAACATTATGAATTTTAAGATTTTTATTATAAAATAGAATGTTACCAGTAAAGCTAAAGTGACTGCGTAATCGCAATCTTATTTGTACAGCGCTAGGCGCCTATTTATCCCTCACTAAGTTCGACTGCGTGTTCGCAATCTTGTTATGATTCAAGAATCTCAGGACGAGCCGCGATAATGCGCAGACTATAGTCAAGAAATTAAATGAACGATTTCCTTACTATCTAGATGTCTTTTATACAAATTTTCTATGCACTAAACTTACCAACTAATTAATAAATCAATTCCATTCTCGACACATCCACTTGAGGACTATTGCTCGCTAAGCAGATGCAATCCCTTTTCTCCTAGTCATAAATTCTTCCTAGTTCACATGGATTGTCAACAGACCACCCACAACACAGGTTCACACTGCGAACGATCATTTGCAGCCGTGTCAATACTCATATTGCATCTTGGCGTGTGCCATATGTTATTCAATTTTATGTTGCAGTAAATTATGTAAATTATGATGTTACGTTACTTGATTCAATTTTATGTTGCAGTAATTTATGACGTTACGTTACTTGATTCAATTTTATGTTATGACGTGGTAAGATAAGATACGTAAATTATGATGTTACGTTACTTGATTCAATTTTATGTTGTAGTAATTTATGACGTAGTAAGATACGTAGTAAGATACACTACAATATTAATTATTTTCAATAGATGATACAGCCTGAGCCAATAAATCTTTATTGATTGCTGTTGATCCTGCTACAATTTCATATTGTGATATAGTGTTTGAAGAGTGTAATCTAACAGTATCATCAATTTCAATGTTTTGATCCTCTATAATAGAAATAGAGTTTGGTGGTAGTGTAGGAGTATAGTTTGGTGATGTCATGAATGTGGATGTTGGTGATGGACTTTGCGCATATATATTATCACCGTAACCCATTTGTTGCAGACGCAAATTTGACAGGTAATTTTGTACAAACATTTGACCTTGTATCGCTAAATTCAATGGCATGTTTTTGAGTTCAGCAGCCACACTTCTGCCAAAAATATCAAATTCATTATCAGGGGCAGCTGTGGGTGTGTTGATAGCGTTGGTAACATTTTTTACTTTCGTCACTATACGATCAAGGTCACGTAATGTCCTTTTGGTGGTATTGTTGAGTCTTTCGTTATTTCCTTATTTTGGGGAGTATTAATTATTTCGTCATTTTCAGCGTGATTGGATATTGACTCAGATTCAATACTTTCTTCATGTTGTTGAGATTGTGGAGATGGTAGCTCCTGTAAAATAAAACACATGTTTTTTTATTATAGGTACCTAACAACACTGAATCATAGAAAGCAATTGAACGTGGTTTCAAAAATTCATGGAATTTCCCTGGCTGCTGTGGTGCAATAGATGGCAAACATGTCACCATTAAAGCACCAGTTGGGGCTGGAAGTTTTTACTACAACTACAAGAAAACAAATAGTATTTTTCTAATGGCTGTGGTAGACGATGACTATTGTTTTCCATATATTGACGTTGCAATGGTCGTGTATCAGATGGCGGAGTGTTCAGCAATTGTAATTTTAGTCACGCTCTGGAAAATAATTTACTACCAGAAGGTCATGTTTTAGTAGGAGATAATGCGTTTCCTTTGAAAAAATACTTAATGAAGCCTTATGGTGGAAACAACCTAACATATAAACAAAAGGTGTTTAATTTTAGATTATCTCGAGCAAGATGAATTGTAGAGAACGCCTTCGGCATTTTAGTAAGTCATTTCAACCTGATAAGGTGGTAAAAATAACTAAAGCCTGTTGCGCAATACATAATTGGGCGAGGAAGACTAAGATGCCCATAAAAGTTGCTACAGTCGACGTAGAGGACGCAGAAAGTAGAAACACTATTCAAGGAAACTGGAGAAAAGTGCCTTTTGATGGATTCGTTTTCATCCCTTGGAGGATGCAGAATAGGTCATCTTGAGAAGCACGAAACATACGCGACAGTTATGCTGATTTCTTTTTGGGAGAGGAAGCTGTTTCTTGGCAGTCGCGATTGGTAAACTAAGTTACCTACGAATAACATAACCAGTGTAAAAAAAAACAATAATATCAAAAATTGAAAAAAAACCACGACGATTTCATTTTAATGTTGGAAACATTTCTACTGCAGCCATATTGAAACAACTGATGCAAGAACCTACTATGAGATGATAGGTAGTTTTTGAGAAAACTGGTCATAGACATACAAACACCCATAAAACATGTCAATAAATACTTACCAAATTACTTTGCGTTTCCCTGCATTGCACATTTAGCAGTTTCAAGGTATCATCCAATAATTGAAACCATTTAATATGTGGAACATAAATTTCATCGGTACCAGCACCAGACCTTATACTTGAAAAATAAATAGCGTTGTTCTTATGGCAGTAGCAGACGATGACTATTGTTTTACATATTTTGATGTTGGCTGTAATGGGCGTTTATCGTATGGTGGAGTTTTCTCCCATTGTGACCTTAGTCATGCTTTGGAGAATAATTTCCTGTCATGTCATGTTCTTGTGGGTGATAACGCGTTTCCTCTAAAAACATATATGACGAAACCATACGGTGGAAACCAATTGACATTTAAACAAAAAGTTTTTAATTATAGACTATCTCGAGCAAGGCGAATCATAGAAAATGCATTTGGTATTCTAGTAAGTAGATTTAGGATTTTCGAAAGGCCTCTACCATTTACTCCCAACAAAGTGGAAAGAATCGTAAAGGCCTGTTGCGCCCTGCATAACTGGGCGAGAAAAACCAAAATTCTCCCACCAGTCTGCACTGTCGATATGGAGGATACAGAGAATGGAAATGTAGTTCAGGATCCTGGAGAGAAGTACCTTCAGATGGACTCGTTCCACTTCATATGAGAATGCAGAATAGATCATTTCAAATTGCACAAAACATACGCAATAATTATGCTGATTATTTTGTAGGAGAAGGTGCTGTATCTTGGCAGTCACGAATGATAAATTAAATTAAAATGTGCTTCATAGATATTATGTATTTTGTAGTCATTTAGATAATAAAGAAAATAAAATAAAAAGTTTTTACTTACCAAATTACTCTGTGAGTCCCTGCACTGCACATTTATAGCATTTAAAGCGTCATCTAATAATTTGAACCACTTTATTTGTGGAACATATACGTCATCCGTTCCAGATTTTGAACTCTGTTTGATTTTTTTAACCTCTTGCGAATATGTAGACCTTAAGTTTCTTATTTTAATATAAACTTCTTTACTTCCGAACCCCGGAATATGCATAGCTTCACTTATTTGAAGAAGTGCTGCTTCTCGCGTCCCTTTATTTTTGTACGTGGGTTGTTTACAATTGTAAAGACATACATGTTTGAGATACTCATGCAAAAATTTAAACGTAATATCTTCGGTCCACTTTGCCATTTTCCACTTTAGAATCAAATACAAGCACCTCTGCGACGCACTAAACACTAACTAAGTAAACACTAAACTAGCGTGTTCAAACGTGCTTAGAGCGTAGACGCTGCGAGTGAATTGGAAGGAGGGTCGCGCGAGACGTCACTACTCGCAGAAAAATAGAACACGCTCCTAATCATTCTACTTCACTGATTATTAATCACTCGCACTAATCAGTAGCGGCTTACACGTGTTTAGCCCTAATCACTAAACACCTGCACTAATCACCTGCACTCGCACTAATCAAAATGTAAACAGGGCTTTACCTTGGCCGAGTTATTCCTTTATCTGCAAGCAGTTGCGGTCATTAAAGAGGGATAGCCCTCAAGGAAACGCTGGTTATTTTAGTTCATTGTAACTTTATTACCTCTGGAACCGCTAGATTAGTATATATACAAGAAATATCCAATTTGTAGAAAAGACAAAAAAATCAAAAAAAAACATAAAGATTACTCACCCTTTAGTCCTTAGTAACGACGAGCGCTCTTCATCGCGGGTCCTAAAGTTGGGTTTAGTAAAATTTTAACTTTAAAAATTCCGCATTGCAATTCCCTATACTGTACATTAAAACTCGGGTTGCAAAAAAAAAACAAAAGGAAACAAAAAAAAAAGAAACATGAAACAAAAATAACAGAAAAAATATCAAGTTAATAATGCAATGTATATGAACCATCTAAATAGAGCGAAATGAGGTTGAGATAAAATTGTTGTAAATCCATATTTTAGCATTTCCAAAAAAGAATATTATTATCAATCAAATTTGTTTTTATAGCTTAGTTGTGTTTATGTGTTACATAACAGTCAAAAAGATAACATTTATTTTTGTTTGGTCAGTTGTTACCACCTTCCTGTGGTTCGTCGCCACCCCCTTGTTTACAATAATGAATGAAGATGAAGCGACGATGGCTGCGATCGGCATTTGCATGAGTATCAATTAAATTGCATCCCTTTTTCTGGATCCTGGTGTGCGCCTTCGCCAAGAGTTATTTGCATTGATATACGAATTTGATCCCGCGCGTGTGGTTAGGATTCAAATTAATTTTGACCACTTCACAGCAATCTCATATCACTCGTATCGTTGAATACAACACTGTTCAGAGATCAAAACTAGATTTTTCTGTTCAGCTGTGACCGCGAACGAAAACAAATGGCAGAAAACTTGAAAGTTTCCAAATGTTGCGATTACAAAAGTAGAACACACGTGTCTTAAAGTGCCTCGAAAATAATGATTCGAATGAAATTACTATTTCTTATGTTTGTCCTTTCGAAGGACGACTGTATTTTGTTGACCGACAAATGTTGCACCGAGTTCACCGTGAGATATACTTTCTTCTGGTCGAAAGGAGCAGAGCACATGTGCGGCTTGGAATGAACAACACTTCCACTGAATGAATGCGTTTCCTTCGATCCTTCACTGCCGTCCTAGCTACACCTGGCGTTAAAGGGTTAAATGTTTTAAAAATTGGGATTCGCGCCTAACATCAATTGTATATTTTTTTCGAATCTTTTGGGACACACATGGCCTCCATTATATAGTCTATATAAATGGCGTGCACTTTTACTCCTTTAGTGAATAAATTTTGCACGTGTCCAGCTTCAACTATTGCATGTTTCTTCAAATTGATCTTACTAGGAAGTGACCGTCTTTTCAGAATAATGCCATTTAAACCATCACTATCACTATTCCCCTGATCGGTAAGATAAGCTACTACCGTACATTCACAAATTCTAACCGTTAAACACACAAATTTTAGGTTATGGGGATCTATTATCCAGCGACGAGTCCCGGCAAAATTTGTATGTGCACATTCGACGAGGCTTTGATGCCTAAGTTACAAAAGTGACCAATTAGAATCGATTATAAGACAAACTGAACAAGTGTTCACATTTCAATCGGTTTGAAATCAAATCTAAAATCAATTGATTTGCCTCGAAGCACGTGACGTTTTACTCAGGAACCACACGAAAATTTTCCTAAACTTTCCGGAGATATTCTTCGTTCCGTCTTCACCCACGTATATCTAACGTTCGCTTTTTTTTCTTTCTGCTCGAAAAATGCATCACTTCCACAGGCCATGCGCCCCGATCAACCGCTCTAAATCAACTCCCCGGTCCAATCTCGTTGCTAGCGGGATCCCTGTTTTTTCGGGGCCTACCACGACTGACCAGTGACTGAAGCAGTGGTGGCCATCCCAGCGGCTGTGCAACATTACATATATGCGGATTTTGTACCATTGCTTAGTGCTAATTTAGACTTCTACATATCTTTTGCGTATTTTTGAACAATGTCTAATTTTTAATTTTGCAAAAAATGTTTATTAGCAAAATGGAACAAAAACTTTGAACACGTTTTTCGCAAAACAAAGTTTTTTAACATCGCATAGAGATAATCTCCGGTCCTCCGGATTTTCGAAAACTTTGATACGTTTTATTTGGTAGAGTATATTACACCGTAATCCACCAGAATATGACCAAAAAAATGGAAAAAAATATATTGGCGTTAATAAAAACTACGAAAAGGGTCGATTGTTGACATTTTTCCAGAAGTCCGCCAGATTTTCAACTGAATTTTTTTAAACACTGCTGGATTACGGTGTAAAAGACCCTTTTTTTAAAAGCGTAGTTAAAAATTTTTGTTTCAGATCTATCAATCCATAGATTATCTCCCTGCCGTGGAGTAACGATTTTTTAAGAGTGTAGGTATCTTGCTTTATGACATAGTTTATTAAACTTGGAGTAAGAAAATTTATACATATTCCGTATGAGATTTGTGTACGACGCGACAGCTTACGCGAGAGTCTTCCGCACGACACGGTGGCTGACGAGAGAGTGACTCTATAGTTTTACGGCCATATTGCACGAAGGAGAATTCCTCGGTGCTGCCATAGTGCAATTATATTCTCGTCCTGCTACAGTACTCTTCCCCAAGTGACGTTCATGTTGGCACAAAAGTCACTGATTGCTTAGCCTGGTTTCGTGAGCGTGAATACGTTTTTAAAGCTTGTGTGCTTGTTGTTGGATCTACGAGGTCTGGATTCGGAAGATGTGCTGGTTTCAATCTTTCCGTGGTGATTGTCGTACCTTTTTCGCCCATGCGAATTTTAAAAACGGCATCATTGATTCTTTCCATTATAAACTTCCCAGTATATGGGAAGTACCTACTTGTAATCGCCTCGAAAGTCGAAATTGAAAGTTTCAACATTTCTTTACGTTTTGAAGTCTTTAGAGTATATTTTAAGTGTTTTTAGAAAGAAGTATGTATGTGTGTGTGTGTACGTACGTGCGTTCACAGACAGTTTTTCTACGAGCATAACTCACGTAAACAAAGTTGCATTGCCTTCGTTGAGGTGTCAATCGAAGCGCCTTTGCAATCTTAAGAGCTGATTAGTTTTTGGGAAACTTCGGTCGGGGCGGTTTGCTGTTTTGACCCCTTGAAAGTCATTGCTGTCATGCGATACATCTCGTGAACCAAACATACAATTTGCATACTTCAGGTGTCAATCGGCGCGTATTAACATTTTTGTGAATCTAACAAATTGTGAAAAAAATTGTTCGAGTCATTTTTGATTTAAGAAAAAAATTGCAAAAAATTAGGTGTTTTTTTCATGAACATTAAATTTTTAACCTGATCTGCTAGACCGAGTAATCAATGTTTATAAAATTTATATACAACAAACAGTATTTGTAAACACAACCTCAAAACTTTTTGTCATGATTACAAAAAATATTAAATAAAAAATAAAAAAATCATTAACAGTCATTATGACCTTCAAGGTCATTTTTGTCATTCACTATATCTCACAAACCAGATATAATATCTCCATAATTAAGAAGTCATTAGACGTGTATTAACACTTTTGTGATGTGTTTAAAATTGTTTCAGATGTTTTTTAATTTAATAAAAGAAAATGCGAAAAATTAGGTTTTTTTTTCATAGAAAATTATTTTTTAATCTGATTTGCACAGCACATTGCGCATAATAATATCAGTTTTTGAAAAGAAATCAGCAAAAATTTTCCATGATTATGAAAAAACTAATGTGATGTTACTGGAGTAACTGTTACCGCATCGTCGCTCTGTCGCTTCCGTTGCCTATATTCCTCTAGGCTGATACGAGGTATATCTCTAGAATGCAACCTTTAAACTGTTGTGGGCTCGATAATCTCCGGTATACATAAAGGCAGTGAGTCTACCACATATTTGGCGCAGAAACAAAGTCTCAGGCTGCCGATATGTCTACTTGTTTAAATTGCCAAGAACAGAGGCAATTTATTTTCTGCCGAACTAGAAAGGCAGTCTTAGCTCATTTAACTAGAACTTAAGAACTTTGCCGCTTTGCCGCTAAATAAAACAGCAACTTTAGTTCCTTGATCGTGGATTAATGAGGATAAGCCTAAGCCCAACTCGTTCTTTTATTGCGAATTTTCTTAAACTAATACATAATATATCCCTACTCTAAATAACTAAATTAATAAACAGAACCAATCACGCGCGCCGTATTTGGTTCTCACGGTAACGTATTTCCTGTTCCCCAATCAATATACATATTCCATACTATTCAGTTGTAATCATGAGCTACATTTATTGCACTTGAATGCATATGGCTAGCAAAGGGCAGTAGCCCGTACCCAGAACAACATTAATTAGATCAGTATTTGAAACACTTGACCATGTCTTCAAGTATGCATGAGTTATTGAGGTGGGTCGTGTCTGAGTTCATAGCTAATTATCGATTGCTCATATGTTGAGTACAGGGGTACTCTATGAATTTATCGAAAAGTAGGAAGTGCATGTAAGAAATGTATGTATGATTGGTGGCTATGATGATGTACGGTTTGTATATGTACTACATAGTATGTATAAGTACTACACCAAATTAAAAATAAAAAAATCATTCAAAGTTACCATTTAAAGAGGTTTCATACGAATGATATTACTCAATATCTTTCATTCTAAAAACGTTGTTGTAAATTCAATCTAAGTGTTTCAATAATCTCATAATTTGAGCAGATTTATAATAGTTTTAAGAGTGTTTTTATTTTAATAAAACAACTGCTTAAATTTTGAAAACCAGCAAAATTTGCATTTGTGGTAATCAACGCTTTGAATGGTAAAATGTTTTGCTGTCAATACTTTGCAAGATCATATGCTTTAAAAAGCTTTCATCAAATACAAAATTGTAGTTTTTAGTAGATTTATTCTTTAGTAATTGTAAGATTTCAATTATCCCCTTTTTACTTTTTACATGCAATTGAACCTATTTTTGACTGCATATTACCTATATATTTTTCAAGACCAACAGAAAATAAGAAATAATCATCAATCTCTTTTACCCAAAATCGTGAAAAAATATAAATTCAGTGATTATGCCGGACTGATGGCAATTTTGAACGCAACTATTCAAAATAGCCATCACGCGACAAAATCTTTTCAGTGGGCGTAATAACAAAAACTGCTTTCATTTTTGCTAGCGCTCTTTTGTCCTTCAAGCACCGATATGAAAATGACAAATAACGTAGAAAAGGCTTCCACGGATTGATCCGCGTGAAAATTCAATCAAATCAATCTACCCCCATTCACCAAAAACCCTATTTAATCAATGGACGCCCCCATAGATGATATGATTAATAATCATTCATTTCAATTACTGTTATGAGTACTATCATTATTATTATTCAAAGTAATATAATTTTCAAAATTATTATTGTGTTCAATTTTTTGAATGTTTATGTAGATATTACTGGGAAGTTGACCGAGTAGACCTCAAGGCTCGCCCCTCGGGGCTTGTTTTATAGGGTTTCGAATAAGGCTGCTGAAGAGGTTTCCACACTGCATCTTGTCTCACGAAAACATAAGTACAAGTTGAGAGGTCCTTGAAAATGAATGGAACGTCTTGACGATGATGTGTTGCTGGAACCGCAAGCAGATCTTGCATATCACGACGAAGTTTTTCGATGAATACACTCGTATCTACTGGACTGTTTTCTCCAAGGAAGTATTCGCCCGGCAAATGTAGCTACGTTCCGTATAGAATTTCTGCTCCCGGAGCTTGCAGATCTTCTTCATGCATAGTACGTAGGCCCAGGAGAACTGTGGGAATTTTTTTCTCGATCCAGCGAGTTGAATTATGCCACCGTAAGGCCGATTTTAGGCTTCTGTGTAATCGCTCCACCATCCCATTTGAAGCAGGGTGGTACGCCGTTGTCCTGATTCTATGACTTTCAATCAGATTGGAACAAAAATGATTCGAATTGAGTTCCATGATCCATCGTTATTGTTTCGGGAACTCCGAATTTAACTATCCAGTTGGTATATATTGCCATCGCTAACGTTTCTGCGTTGATTTTTTCTATGGGTATGGCTGCTGGCCATCTAGAGAAACGGTCTATCATAGTGAGTATGTAGGATTTTCCTTGCACATACTAGGCCAAACATACTTCTTGTGCAGTTGCTTACTTTTAGCTCGTCGACTCGGATGCGATAAGTTGTGGACTTGCTTGAAAAGACGGTTTCGAAGTTTTGCAGGAACGTATGGTCTGATCTCACCATTAGATGTATCACAATAAACGATGTTTTATTGGATTATGATCGTCTGTAACTACAGGGCAACGTTAGATGTTAGAAGTTGCTGGAGCCTAATTGTACCTTTTTGAGCATTGAGCATTAATATTTTCACAGCGAGATAAAGCATCCGCGACAGAATTTTCCGTACCCTGTATGTGGATAATCTTTGTTGAAAACTGCGCGATGTATTCTAATTGCCGTGCTTGGTAAGGCGACGCTTACTCCGATCGTTGTATGAAAGCAAATATTAACGGTTTGTGATCCGTTTTGATTGTGATTGTCCTGCCTTCGAGCATGAAGCGAAAGTGCTTGATGCTTCCATAGACAGCTGAAAGCTCTCTGTCGTACGTCAAATAATTGTGTTGCGCTGGATTCAGTTTTTTGAAAAGAATCCTAAAGGTTTCCAAACACTATCTTCGTATTGTTCTAAAACAGCAACATTTGAAGCGTCTGCCGACAAAGCCTTCAAAGCGTCGCTTTTTCGATGTGCCAGTAAATAGGCTTCACTGATTAGGCTTTTGCTTGCCTGAAAACCCTGTTGCGATTCGTCTGTCCAGTGAATGGATCGCTTATCTCCTTTTCGCGAATCTGTGACGAAATTATTTAATAGTGCTAATATTTGGGCAGCATTTTTCAAGAATTGCCGATAAAACTTGAGCCAAATACCCAAATAGCGTCACAACTCCAATATGGTGGAAGGTTTTTTGTAATTCTTGACCGCCTGTATCCTGCTGGGCAATGGTTTAATCCTGTTGCTGTCGATCGAATATCTCAGATACTCTACTCGACTAGGTCCAAAAACAAATTTCGATGGCTTAACTTTCAACCCAAATTCGCGAAAAGTTTTTTGAGATGTTAAATCTGTTCGCTATAATCCCGCGGTGCCACCAAAATATCGTCCACGTATATGAAACACAAATCCAATCCGCGCAAAGCCGTATCCAATATTCCTGTATATGAGGAACAGGATAGCGGTCTAGGGTAGTCACTGAGTTTAGACGTCGATAATCACCACACAGTTACCAAGTGCCTGATTTTTTCATTACCAAATGCAGCAGACTGGACCAAGGACTGTTCGACGGTCTGCAAATGGCTTTAGAGATCATACAGTCAAATTTTCTCTTTGCAGCTGCATATTTATCGGGCGGTAATCGTCGTGGGCGTTCTTTAATCGGAGGATGTGTAGTGATTATTTGATGATACACTCCATGTTGCTCCCCAGAGATGAAATCCAACGAAGTAGTAGGCTCTGGGTACTCTTTTAAAAGTTGTTGGATGCCGTCGTCATGTACTATAGATGTAATGAGACTGCAGTTATCGGCATTCAATTTTCCAAAGGTATATAACTGCGAGTTGCCATTGACGAGACGCTTGTTTTCAAGATGTGCTAGAAGATTGAAAGATCGAAGAAAATATGCTCCGCTTATAGCTCGTGCTACATCAGCTTTATGGAAGTACCATTCCGTGCGTCTACGTATTCCTAAGTCTATATTTAAGAGCTGCTCACCGTATGTGTTGATGACTGTATTATTTGCTGCATACAGTTTTAGGCTGGATGGTGATGTCCGTTTTTTAAAGTCATTTCGCTGGATAACTGAGGCGCCAGCACCTGTGTCAATCAGAAATAACGGAATGTCGATCGCTGCTTACTAAACGGTGTCTTTTTATCTCATCGCCGACCACAACACCACTGGACGACGACTGCTCTAGTTTTCTGGTTTAACAGCGTAATTGCGTGGTCTCTGGCATTTTTGCGTTTGGTCCTCATGACGATGATAGTAAAAACAAATGCGTTGAGTATTTTGAGATCGCTGTCTTGTGAATTTTGACGTGAGCAGGTGTTCAGTTTTTCAAGCTCTTCTTCGATTTTATGGAGACGCCGAGTTAATAAGTCGACTTGTTGTCCTGAATTTTTCGGTTGCTTGGCTGAAACTGAAGGCCACGCATTGTACTCAGCGAATATTTTATCCGCCATTTCTGCTAAAGCGTCTGTGTTTACATGAGCTGTAACCGTCAAAATGGCGCAGACACGAGCAGGAAGGCGACGTAACCCGAGCGAACGTATAGTGTTATCAGAAAGCTGATCACCAACTAGTGACCTCATTTCGCGTACTAACTGTGATGGTTTTTTGTCGCCTTATTCCAATTCCGTCAGCACTTTTGTGAGTTGACTTTTCTTTGAGTCGGCGAACCGTGCAATTAGCTCTCGTTTGATTGCCGTGTACTTTCCGCTGTCTGGTGGCTTTTCCACTATATCTGCGATTTGTTCTAGAATAGCTGAATCCAATGATGCGACAATAAAATTAAATTTCGTCGAATTTGTGACGATCCGGTCGTTTTTAAATTGCGTGTAAATTTGCGCATGAGTCACCGTTGCCAAAATGGCGTCAATTTTACTTCATGGATAGCGTCCACGTTGCTACTATGACGTTCGTTCTTTTGAGTTGACGTGTTGATTTTGTGTCGTAATATGCGTCCTTGTGTTCGTGCCCCTGTTCAAGGGACGCCATTTTTGTTGGAAACTATAAATGCCGCATTTGAAAGTCTTTGGTGTTGAAAACACGCGATGTATTTTTCACCTTTATTCGTTATTTACACGAAGCGGACGTACTTTTATATGTTCTTTGAACACGGAGTCACCATTTGTAGGTATCTTGCTTTATAACATAGTTTATTAAACTTGGAGTAACAAAATTTATAAATATTCAGTATGAGATGTGTGTACCACGCGGCAGCTTACGCGAGAGTGTTTCGCACGACGCGGTTGCTAACGAGAGAAGGCTGGATCCTTTTTGCGACCATATTGCACGAAGGAGAATTCCTCGGTGCTACCATTGTGTAATTATATTCTCGTGCTGCCTCATTTAAGCACCCTCTATAAAAGAGAATAATAAATAAAAAATAAAAATCATATTATTTTTGTATTATTCAAATATGAAATAATACCTTAAAAAGGTTCAAGTCAATATATAATATAGTATCTGAGAAACAAATTCTTGAAAAATGGTATTTTTTTCGCCTTTTAAAGGGGACTGGTACCATGAAGGAAAAGAAAACTTTGTAGCTGATGCACTCTCGCGCATTTCGGTGTGAACGGTATAAGTTACCCGGGTGAACAGATATAAAATCAAAGAGCATTACTAACGACAGAAAATCAGGCGAATGATATATGTTAAACTGATGCAACAGTACATAGTGCTGAAAACGATAACCTCCACTATATCCAAATATCTGAAGTACCCCTAAATCTTTTCAAAACCAAATTTTTCAGTTAAGCAGTCACATACAAATTCAATTAAACAAAAAAAGTTCTTCGATGATGGCTGCTTCCTGTTAGCATTTAATTCGAGTGCAGCTAACTCATGCGACTCGAGATGTGAGAGTTTTTCAAGGTATCAGTAAACTTTAGACGGCGAAAAAAGATCATTTTTGAAGCATTTGTTTCTCAGAAATTTTATTATTTAGTGGCATGAATCTTTTTTAATAGTATTATTTCGTATTTGAATAACACAAAAATTTGTTTTTTTATACATTATTCTCTTTTATACAGGGCGCTGAAATTAAGCTCTAAAAAATCGTTACTCCACGGCGGATAGATAATCTTTGGATTTGTAGATCTGAAACAAAAAATTTAAACGGCCCTTCAAAAAGCTAAGTCTCTTACATCGTAATCCACCACCATTTTCAAAAAAATTAGTTAGAAAAAATGGCGGATTCGTGAAAAAAATGTCTAAAATCGACCTTTTATCGCAGTTTTTTTAACGCCAAAATTTTTCTTCTTCAAGTTTTTGCTAATGGACGAATTAGGGTGAAATAATATCTAACAAATAAAACACGTCAAAGTTTTTGAAAATTGGTTTGATAGATCTGAAGATTATCTATGTGCCATGCTAAAAAACGTTGTTTGCGTAAAACGTAATTAAAGATTTTGTTTCATTTCGCTGACAAATATTTTGTGAAAAATGAAAAATTTGACATATTTAAAAAACACCGAATGGATATGTTAAAACATGCAATAAAGTCGCAAATTTAATGTATATAGAAGAAATCGGTATTTTAGTGAAGGATAATGAAGGCCGACAGCTGATCGAATATCTGCAAACAACCGAAAACAGGCAGACACTCAAAGTCGCGATTTATATATTAAACTTTAGAATTTCGAAAATATATTTCTGGAGATCATTTTTTAAGTTCTAGGGAGTCGAAGTATCGCTGGCGAGATTTACCACACAGATCAAATTTTACTCGAAAGAAACTACGTATAAATATCATACCTCCTCGGCTATAACTAAAGATCAGAAAGATTTGGAAACTTGAAACTCAAGTGACTTGATGAAGATCTTATGAGATCTTTGGGAAAGTTTTCAACATAGTTTGTGAACGGAGAATCGACAAAAGAAGTCTTACAAAGCTACGTTGCATCACATACTCAGGTAGTAAGCCTTGAAAACATATTCCTGAGAGGAGGAATGAACACAGTAGAGATCATCAAGACGTTAAGGAGGTATATTATAACAAAAAGGTTTTTTTCAAAGTGTTTATCTCTCCGATCGTTTACGTCAAAAAATCAGAAAACCGCCATGCGTCATAGCCAACACAGATCCGGCCCAAAAGATTGGCGCTCATTGGGTAGCAATCTACTTCCCCAAAAAAAAAAGACCAGCTGAATATTTTAACTCGTTTCGGAAATATCCAACTGAAAAACACTTCAAACAAGCCGCGAGGTGCGACCCTGGCATTCCACATGGTCAACTTCCCAGTAATATCTACATAAATATTGAAAATAATAAAGACAAAAATAATTATTAAAATGATACTACTTTAAATAATAATAATGAGAGGTACTCATAACTGTAACCGGAATGAGTTAAAATCAATCATATCATCTACGGGAGCATTAATTGATTACGTAAGACTTTTGGTGGATGAGGGGTGGATTAGTTTGATTGAATATTCACGCGGATCAATCGGAGTTGGTGTCAGGATACAAAGTCTTTTCTACGTTATTTGTTATTTTCATATCGATGCTTGAAGAACAATAGAGCGCTAGCAAAACTGAATGCAGTTTTTGTTATTACGCCCCCTAAAGAGATTCTTTCGCGTGGTTGCCATTTTAAATAGTTTTGTTCAAAATTGCCATGACTTCGGCATAATCATTGAATTTGTATTTTTTCACGATTTTGCATCAATGAGACTAATAAATATTTTTTTATTTTCAGTCGGTCTTGAAAAACATTGAATATGAATAATCAGTTTCATTG
The DNA here is from genome assembly GCA_963942545.1 of Oxycera nigricornis. Classification (NCBI taxonomy): domain Eukaryota; kingdom Metazoa; phylum Arthropoda; class Insecta; order Diptera; family Stratiomyidae; genus Oxycera; species Oxycera nigricornis. The sequence continues at coordinate 71,495,508 of OZ012661.1, forward strand.
CATGCGAAAAGTGAAATGTATTACAATAACTATGGAGGAAGTAATTGTAATCGAATGAACACTAAAGAACAAAACTACTAAATCTACAATCTTTTATTTAATGAAAGCATATGATCTTGCAAAGTTTATTAATTTTATAAAAAAATATTATTGGGCTATATAATTCAGGTTAAAAATTTATTTTTTATGAAAAAACCCGAATTTTTCGAAAAAAAATAAATTTTTGAAACATTAATTACTGTGTTTCGCAAATCAGGTTAAAAATCCCTAGAAAAACCTTATTTTTTGCACTTTGCTTTCATAAATTAAAAAACGGCTTCAACGTTTTTTTAAAAAATGTGATTGAATCACAAAAATATCGGTACGCGTCGATTGACACCTTAACCTAGCAAATCCTATGTTTGGTTCACAAGATATAGCGCATGACAGAAAAGACCTTCAAAGGGTCAAAACAACAAAAAAAAACCCGACCGAAGTGTCCAAAAAACTATTGAACTCTTAAAACTGCAAAGACGCTTTGATTGACATTTTACGTGAGACATCTTATGTTCGTAAAAAAAACTGTCCACGGACGTCCGTAGGTTTTCTACAAAACCTGGTGGCTACTGCATGCAATCCTCTAGAATCGTACTAGGGTTCAATGTGTTAACTTTCGAAGCAAAAATTATTTTCGGTTGCACGAACGTTTTCCAATATCAATAACATACGCAGTGTGGACTTCAGCGTATGAAGAAGACTTGAGAAAGTTGAGAAACTAGAAGCGATATCCGCAAAACCAGCCGCGTTTTGACAAATCATTCCGGATACGAGTAGGTGAAAGCAGTAACAAATTGAACACCGTTTATCTATTCAAGCTGTTTGAGATTATGGACTTTTTCAATCTTGTAATGGAGAGTTTTATCAAGAAGCTCCTTATGTGCATACCAATTATTCCCGGTTATTTTATGAAATTCCATTTTGTGCGATGTTGTTTTTAATACAGTGGGTTTATAATAAATATCATTTTTCATACGAAAACATATTCTTTTTATTTCTAAAATACATAAAATGCATTAGTACATATAAATGTTTAAACAATTCTGTGTGTCGCATCTAGTTGTAGGAGGAGCTGTACAATGAACTGGACGAGCTGTCGTGAAATTTCTATTTTCGATACCTGATTCGATTAACCTGAAAGGTATTGGCCGTTGCTAAATAGTTTCTAATAAATTTCTCCTTCGCATCACCTTGCTCATACATCGTGCAGTTATAGTATTCCTGCATGATTTCAGGCAGCTTAATGTAATTGCCGTTGCCATCACTCAAACTGAGCGCGTTTATGTGAGCGAACTCGTACTGATTTTGTTTTCGGGCCTCTGCTGATAAGTCTTGGTATGAGTATGGCAGTGCAAAATTATGCACGATATGTTGCACCGAGCCAAAAGCTAATGTAGCTAGTTTTTTAACGAGTTATTGTTTATTATTTGCAGTTACAAACTGTATATCAAAAATAAACTCAGTCATAAGAGCTAACGAGTTGTCCTCAGAGAATAAAAACTTTCTTTTCAGTTTTACGGTATTTTTATATTTTTACTTTTCACTTTTTACTCTTGTGTTTTGGTATATGAGCTAACAACTTGATCAAATGATCTACAACGACAAACCTTTAATCGAAATTAAATTGCAAGCGTTTCTTTTCGACCTTGCTAACAACAGTTCCAGGATGTTTACGCTTAATCTTATGATCATTCTTCACATAAACTTCGACATATCGACTGAAGTCAGTTACCAACAATTTCAGACATTCAAAATTCACCTTTTCCGAATTCTTAAAATTTAGAGTTATTCCCTTACACTTTGTAATATACTCAGCTCGATTTCCTATTTCGCTCTTTAGACTGTAAGTTTTAGGGCCAGTAGTTACATATTCTGAAATGTAGGCATTTGGACCGAAGTTTTCAATCTCGTTAATAAAATTGGCTAGAAAGTTAATTGTGAAGGGGATCGAAGAAGTTCTATCATCCACAAAAGTTAAACTTTCAGTGTCACACTAAAATATTCTTCTACCAACCTTTTCTAACGCTTTGTTTTCTAACGCTTTGTAGAGTCTAAGCCCAGCTTATGCTGTAGTATAGGCAGCTATAGGTATGTCCATGTGTGGCGAATATTTCATTTTCTTTTTTTTCCAAGTGACCCATAAAGTTTCTTTAGACACTGGTAATAAGGAACAGATCTCTATACCAGGTGTGTGAATAAAATCACACCATTCTTTAAAACTATCTACTACAGTGGTGTTAGTGCGATTTTCCATTTCCCTAAGATAATACCTTCCTTTATAGGATATGTCTTTATGAATCTATCTTTTTCTTATTCCGTCGTACACTCACTACCCTACCCACAAGCTTTTTGCTTAATCTTCAAGAAATTGTTGACGTATTCTGTAAATAGTCCTCCTGTGTTTGTATTGGGTTCATAGACTATATATATACCAGTAATTTCCCGCCCATTGTCATAATGTTGAGATCCTTCCCCTCTATTTTCAGATGCACAAATGTTACATAGTGCAAAAAACAGCTTTTGATTTTTCTTGAAGGGTAATACGGGTAGGAATAAATTTTGTGGAGGTACAATGCAGGTGATAAAACCATGCATTAATAGTATTTCCGACTTTATGGGTAGGTTTGCGTTTCTATATATTTCCAGAAGACCAATGGGGTATGGAGCATATTTATTAATGTAGGGGTACAGACTTGTGAAGTCTAGATATCTTACTTATTCATTCTCTCTTCACTTACTTACTTACTTTTACAGGTATCTTTGGATCGTCGTGAGCTATCTTCAATGGTGGAACGTGGCAGGAATTTTATTCCAAAAATATATGATCAATGTTGCTGTTGTTTGAAGGGTGTCGCGATTTGTTAGAGCATAGAATTTCTACTGTAGTTTGAGGTAAATTGAAGATTATGAAGCCACTTCATAAGACATAGAGTCTTCAGAAGTGTGAAAATAGTTGCGATGATTCTAGAGCGATATGATGAAATATCAATCAACAGTAAATGTTTTTTCAGCACCTGCTTTTGTGTGCGACTTATCGTATATAACGCATACATCTTTTTCATTTGCAAATGTACAGTCTGGAGAATTGCGCAAGTGCTCGGCCTCCACGTCAGAGCGTGAGGTAAATGCAGACATTACCAATGAGAAGAAGTAGCATTTGACATAATCCTTAACGCTAGTGTGGAAGAATCCACTGCGTGCTAATTTTACTACTTTCATTGCATCGACAGCTAGGTTGGATATGGTTTTTATGCAATCAGATTCACGTCTTGAAATCAACATGGTGGGGCACTTCGTACATGCTTCATGCAAAAACCAAATGAAATTGAATAAATCAATAGTTTCTATTCTGTATAATACCACTTCACACGACTCGCACTGCTATCCGTAATCCAATCAGCATTTGCATAATTATTGTCTGCTCGTCGACGCAACAGTGGCTTGGAAATATGAATGACAGCTATCATGTCACGCTAATAGCGCACATGAAATTCCAGATCCAATCTTGATAACTGAAATTCCGATAGTTTTTGTCCTTTTGCACGCTGAACGACAAAATTGTTTCTTGGCTAATAATTTTTTTCAAGTACTGCGACGTTAACGGTTTGAGCATCTAAATTTTAAACTTGGCGTTCTGCAGTATACAGGTTACGGCAAAAAAAATTGGAAAAATGAAAGATTATTTTCGATGATAATTTTTATTGCAGAAATGGAAAAGTTTGCAATTTGTTCAATTTGATTGTTTATATATATATAATTGATTAACTCAACATAGTCTACCCCTGCTTCAATGTCTGTCTCCATTCTTCGTCTAAAGCATTTGCAAGCCCGTTTTAACGCATCACTGTCCATATCGGTGAATTCCGCTTCAATAGTAACTCTCAATGATGTGACCTTTGAATGCCTGGACTTGTTGGTTATCCTTTCAATAGCTCTCTATACATAGAAGTTCAAAGAATTTGAATTTGGGCTGTTAAAAGGTCAAGACTCTCTGGAACAAAATATGTCGACGTTGTCGGACAACCAATTTTGAACCAAATGTCATCAGTGGGAGGGCGCTTCCTGCTGGAAAACATACGGCTTCACCACATTTGCCAGTTTTCACAAATAAATTTCATTTGTGATATTTTCCCCTCTGTTGAAATTTTTTTTAGGCATGATATGAGCCTCACTGACTACAACGCTTAGCAGTTTTGTTCTGGGAACATCTTCAGGGTCATGGAAGAGCCAAAGGTCATTTCTTCAATTGATTTTTACATAGACATTTAAAAAAAATCGTCTGAAAAAAATCTGTTGCGTCTGGCTGCATTGTTTGTTAAAAAACACAAAAGGCGATTGCTGCGTTCAACTCGCTTTTTCTTGGTGGCTTCGGAAAGCATCTGTCAACTGTATAAGACTTGTAGCGAATATTCTCCTCGACAGTTTGACGCATAGTTTTTTCATGACAATTTTCGGATTGACTGTCCTGAATACCTAAAAATCATCTCATGAGCCCGTTAAATGATTTCGGGATCCCTTACCACGCGTTTTTTCGAGTATGTTTTTCTTGCCAGTGTTGCAAAACCTTTGCTGGACTTATCCAATTCATTATATTTCGCGAGGACATCATACACAGTCGATCTCGAGTACCTGAAAAATCGAATGATTTTTGTTGCAGAGCGCCCAACGCGAATACTTTCGGTAATCGCGGTTCTTCGGTTATATTAAGCATTGTCGAAGCTATGACAGCTTAGTACACGCATCAAGCAATTCTTGCTACGGAGTATAGGGTATTTCTAGGAGGTATACAACTTTCGATAGAAATATCTGTCATTGCTGTGAAACATTGCCGTCATTTTCACATAATGGATAATTCACTTTGGCAAATTACCTTGTAAAGACTCACACCTGAACAACGTCTCGATGTAGTGGAAATTTATTTCCGAAATTTGTGTTTAGTACTCCAACTTATAGAACACTTCGTGCAATTTATGGTGGCCGTAATTGTCCATCTGAGCAGCTCATACGCAATACGATGGAAAAATTTATACTCACGTATAGTCTATTGAATAATGTTCATCCAACATGAGTTTTCACAGTGCATATCGAGGTAGCTACCGCTGCTGTAGAAATTAATGTGACTGAGCATCCAAATTTATCGATTCGACGCCTTTTCATCAACTTGGTCTCGTCCGCCTACTCTATGAAAATTTTTGAGGAGAGCTTATACGACCCCTATACGACCTAGCTAGTGCAGCAATTGAAGACTATGGATTATCTTTTGCGTCGTACGTTTGGCCAATGGGCTGAAAATATGTTAGAATTTGAACCGCATTTTTACCGTCAAATCATTTTCAGCGATGAGGCTAATTTCGGGCCTGCCGGATTTCTAATCTTATTTGGCGAAATTTTAGCTCAAAAAATTTCAATACTAACTACATCTTTTCTCCATAGTTTGAATCTTCAATTGCTGAGCAATTGTTGCAGGACTGAAAAAAATGATTAACCATGAACCAGTTTTGTCCTTCAGCATGCAATAGGACAAAAACTATCGGAATTTCAGTTATCAAGATTGGATCTGGGGTTTCATGTGCGCTATAAGCGTGAAATGATAGCTGTTATTCATATTTCGAAGCCACTGTTGCATCCACAAGTGAACAATAATGATGCGAATACTGATTGGATTACGGATAGCAGTGCGGGTCGTGTGAAGTGGCATTAAGTGTAAGTGAAATTCTTAAAAAAGTTCATTTGCACAGCCTAATGCCTGAAGAACAGTCTCCAACAGTTTTCAGTTCAATTTAACTCCATATTTACTGTAATGTAACACAAAAAATTACGCTAAGATATAGAATTATTACAGGATTTCGATATCACAATTATGTGGCTAGTTTGCAAAACATGTATTGTGTTACATGTGACATACAAAAATATCACTGACAATAATAGGCAGATAGAAGGGACTTCGAAGTAGTCGAGCATATTATTTTGTAAAAAAAATTCAGGAACGACTAGTTACGACATTAAAATAAAATATAAATATATTTAAAACAAATTCGACATAGAAGAAAACTCAGTAATTTTCATACAAAGAAAAGAGAATTTAATTTAAATGAAAATGGCAAAAGATTTCATGTTGATTGTCAAAAAAAATTTAAATAAATTATTTGGGTTTCGATTGCATTCAAACAGAATATGAATATATATAAAAAGTGTAATGAAATGAAAGTTACGAACGATATTGCTTCGAAGTTTCGAAGCAGCAAGACTTTCGTCTTGTTGGTCTCAATGTACGTTAAGCCCCGGGGACGAGCCAACGGACCCTTGTGTCGTTCAGACGAATTTGGGTTCGGCCTCTACCTAGCTAGAGGAGTGATGGCTGCTGGCAGGCCAGCTTAGCTCGGCGGGTAATGTCGTGGGTGCGTTCTCTAGCATCGGTCCGGAATCTCATTTCCAGAGATTCAGCCATCAATTTGCCCGATTGTATACCGACAAAAAGAATTTACCAAATAAAACAAAACAGACTATCCATACTGTGAAGCTATACCTCCAACGTTACTTTACCAACGAATTATCGTGCGCATACCGAGATAATACCGCGTTCAAGACCTACCCGAGAGAGAAAAAATCCTCTACGTTACTTCGATCTACGAAACTCCGAAACTACTCAAAAGAAAGGCAAGAAAAGAAACGAAAGAGTACCGCGTACAAAAATAATCTTTCGGGTGACCGTGCTACTCTTGATTAGAAAGACGGGCTTCAGCGGAGCTCGCCAGGCACAGATGTCGCTGCCTGCGCCCACCCTATCATGGCCTAGCGCTTGCGTGTCAAAATGTGTTGTGCGCACTAGGCCCACCAAATACTTACCTCAGCCGGGTTGAACCCTGTTCCTTAAAGCCAGAAGTAGGGAGGACCCTTAGGGAAACTCTCGCTAATTAGGTTTTATTTATTCCATGTCTATGTTTTTCCAACCTGCCTTTTTTAATTTATGATTAATTTTTCTGGATTTTGATCATGGGTTTATGCATTAAGATAGATAATTAACCAATTTTCATCAATCATATTTATGTAAACTGATTAACAAACCAATGTTTCGTATATTCAATTCAATTCCTTCACTTTCCGTGGATATTTATAAACATGCATCAAAGATATATTTGTTCGGTTTAATTTGAAAGATAAAGAAATAAAAAAAATAATAATTTTACTTTATACTCTAAAAATAGTTGATGTGCTTTACTGTATATAGAAAAAAAACATTCAAAGCCAATGAAAATCATACTCATTAGCAACAGTGCAGATAAAATTGACACCATCGATTTTCCTTGACAAGAAAAACAACAACAAAATATTCAATCTTAACATATTCTTTTTGGTTTTCAATTAATGCAAGGTAAATAATCATTTCAATATATGCAATTATTTATATTTTTCACTGTATTTCTGTCACCATTCGCCGTTTTCGTGATATCTTCGCTTGGGCTACATAGCATTTGTAAATTATTGTAACGAGCCTATGTATTTGCATTTAGGTTATATGTATATATTCACGGTTTTCTTATTCTATATTTTTGAAACTTATAAATTATTTCTAAATACTTACTGAATCTTATTTTTCGTGGTTGTTCAATAATCTGTTCATGAAGGACTCTTTATCTAGTATCTAACTTAGAGTTTAGCTTGTAAATTAATTTTTAAGAGTGAAGTATTTTTGGATATTTTTCTGTTTTATGCAATGTTGTGTGTTGTGAATATACCGATTGAAGTTTAGTACATAAAACTAGCGAAGGACGATTTTTTTGTAGATGAAATGCCTAATTAACTATTTCAGGACGCCTAATGCTTTCCTTTCATTAATTAATTAAGATACTTCCCGAACTGCTTGATGGTTTGTTCATAAGTTTCCCACGCAATCACATCGCTCTCCTCCCTACAATTTTCGGTGAAAATTTTCATCTGCTCGAGAAAATGCATGGGTTCAAAATTCGATTCAAAAATCACTCGACGAACTAGCTTGATTCCAAATAACACTGTCATTCACTCCGGTTCTCAAACAAAATTTCAAAAACACGCGAAATCAAAGGAAGGGCAGAACTCTCGATCCACGTCTCAATACATTTTTCACATGGTCACGTCGCAATGCTTCAGTTTCCCCGTGTTCAGACATAACAACACTTGGAACTGAGTAGTCGTAAAAATTTAGCCTATAAAACAATGCTTTGAAGTTCACTCATAAAAGCAGAAAAAGTTTGAATCAATTGTTAGACTCAATGTTTGATCAATTGTTAGACTCGAATCACATTTTCACATTTTCACTTACACGAACTTTTCTTCTTCAGAAAAACCCCGAAAAGTCCACCCGTTCCTCGAAACCTTCCGTCTGGGTGACGAACATCAACCCGACTTCATTTTTTCTCTCTATCTCCAGCAACTGTCTCCCGATCCGATAACAGTTCTGTCGCTAGAACCGGTCGGGTAGCTGCCAAACCAGATTGTCGGGTTTGAGCGCTGTAAGCTGGTCTCCGAGACGACATGCTTGGTGTGCAAGGTTACCGCAGTGAACCAAAGCTATTTCTTTCATGCCGTGCGCCATTACAACACAGGCATAAGGGCGAGTGTTTCAAGAGCATTCATGCCTGAGAACCTTATGCCCGAATGTCCTTCGTGTGGTAAATTCCCAAGGCCTTGTTGTCGTGGCCCACTACTCGAAACATGCATTGCCATGTTTACTTGCTATGTTGGCTTTAAGGAATTTATTGTCGAGTTTGGTGTTGTGATGATCCACATCCTTACTTCGACCAAAATTCCGGATGTAGACTGTATCTCCTACTCTAAAACGAGGCTCACGGGAGCGCAGGTTATAGACCCGCAGCTGAGTTTGTGTGGCTTTTACCAAACGGGCTTCCGAACTGAGGGCCATTGTCAGAGACGATAGTTTCGGGAACTCCGATCAAATCATCTTCTAAGTAAGACGTGATAAGTTTTGCCGATGAAGCCCGGATAAGTTTAAAAAAGGGAATTTGGACAGATGATCCGGGACTACTAGAATTAAGTTGTGGCCTGCTAAAGATCGAGAGTATGTTCCAAGAAGATCGATGTACAAACGTTGAAATTAGCGTTCCGGAACAACTGTAGCATGCATTGGAGCTCGAAGAGTTTGGTTGGGCGCTTTGGTCATTTTACAGACGTCGCACAACCTGACATACGTAGTGACTTGTTTGCTCATGGATGGCCAATTATAGAATTCTTTGAGTCGCCTGAGCGTTTTCCCGATACCCCCGTGAGAATTTAGCAGATGGTCGTGTGCTCGCTGTATTACGGAGGCAGTCAGTTCGTCTGGAACCCAAAGTTTTCATGAGTCTCTGTCTTTAGAAATGTCACCAGTGGCATACTGGCACCGTTTGTACACGAATACCTCCAGGACTCGAAAATCCAGTAACTGAGCTTGATTGTTAGAGATTTGTTTCGCAAGCTCTTGGTATTTTTCGCCATTGAAATGTAGAGAGGAAAGATCAATTTCTAAGGTGGTGGCAGAAATCTCGTCTAGTTCTAGACCCTCCGGGGAAAATATGAGCGATAGCGAGTCAGGCACCTACATTTTGGCTTCCCTTGGGATGGTGAAGTTTAAGCCCTGGAGTTTCAAAGCCCACCTGGCCAACCTGCCATGTAGATCCGTGAGCGTCATAAGCCATTGTAACGAGACATGATCCGTGATGACCTCTGCTTCATGCCCTTCCAAATAGGCTCGGAACTTTTTTATGGCTAATACGGTTGCCAGAAACAGATCCTGTTCAGACACGTGTAATGTACTTAAATCAATATATATAATGTACCAAAACCATATGACTTCACCATCCTATGCACACGCCTAAGATTATGCAATTCATACGCTGTGAGTACTTATGGGAACTCAAATCAAGCGTTTTAATTAAATCAACTCGTTCATAAAATTAGAAGATCATATCAAGCTTTTTGATTAAATTGACTCAATCAAGAAAACAAGCGTACAATGACCTGATTAAATTCGAGTGCATCAATTTGATGCAATATTGATTACTCAGCAAATTCACAGCGTGGGAATGCAAGATAATCAATAATTGATAACAAAATAGAATTAAAGTAGGGATAAGATATGTTATGAAATTAGTATATAAGAAGAATGATCGAATAAAGAAAATCAGTTTTGTAGTTACAACCAGAAGGTCTGCTGTTTTATTTAGCAGGTTGCCTTCTAAATTCGGCAGCACTACTACAAAACCATTTGCCTGTTAAACTCGGCAACTTAGTAAAATATCGGCAGCACGGACCATGGATGAACCAGCGCCAATCTTGCGGCAACCATTGAGCTGCCTGTAGGTATCCCCGAATTCCCTTTTCCTCAGGCAATTAATTGATCTTAATCAATTAGAACCAGCAATCATTCGAAGAGGATTTCACTCTTCGAATATAGACAACGAAAGCGCTGCACGCCGTCTGTCTGCGAACGTACCCCACCTCACGGAATCAATGTAAAAACACAACATGGCGATCCTGCACCTCACGATTCTGCGGACAAACAATTAGAAGACGGGGAAATAGCAGAGCTGCATACGCAAGAGGATTTCAACAGAGTCTTCAACAAATGCCTCATCCGTACGGAGAAATCCATACTACCCATAGACATCAGTAGGCCATGGAGCCGAATACACAAGCTACACTACCAGGACCAAAACCAAGGAACATAGAAGAGTTCGCCTAAACATGAACAACGCATACAAAGGAAGAGAGGCGGCAAAGCATTCAACGCGAGGAAGGAAAAAGCACTTCTGCATCGCGTAATAAGTATTTCAACCGGCGTTATTGTAAATAAATTCAAAACATAAATAACCATAAGGCAAAATACTTTCAATTAACACGTCCCCATAAATACGTCTTTGCTTTCTACACAACAATGGGCAACAAATGTAGCACGGTGGAAAACATTTTCCTAGTCGAAAACAAACAGTCAATTAGCACTTCGGTCTTTTTCGTAGTGATTATCTTTGTTGCATACGCATACAATAGCTTACAAAAGAAATACACTCGGAAAGTAGTGGATAGAAAGAAATATTGTCCTAAACAGAAACAATATTTAAACGCTTTAAAACCCATAATTCCATCACAAATGTCTGTAGAAAAACTAGGGACATTGATAGCAGAACTGAAAACTATCTTAACAAATCTAAAAAAGACCAAGAACTACACGGTCAAAACTTTAAAAGAAAAGCTCGAACAAGCTACAACACTTGAAGATAGAGGCAATAGTATATGCGAGAATATTAAGGAAGGAGAACACCTGCTATACAAAAAAAACTTTAAAAAAATTTCTAGAGAATTAACTCGATTCTCACTGAACGGCTAAACGCCGAAGGCATCTCTTTAAAAATAGACGAAACTTCAATAAAATTAAATAAGATGGCAGACTTCAATATAGAAACAGCGTTAAAAACTATACCTAATTTCGACGGAAAGCACAGAGAATTAGAAACATTTTTTACAATAGCCGTTGAAAAAAGATTATCACAAGAGGGTAAAACTGAGCTGCTAGATTTTATAATACATGTAAAACTACTTCTAAATGTCCGCATGTTATTAAATATAGCGTCAATCAAAACCATAGCAGAGCTAGAGACGGAATTAAAAATCAGGCACAAGAATCCGAAAACAATCCCCCAAATACATACTGAGCTAGCTAATATAACACAAAAGAGGTTACCGGTCAACCAGTACAAGGACAAAATACTTAGTCTTGGCAATGACTTAAATCAGTTACAAGTCAATCAATTAGGTACAAATGATATTCAGACTGCTAGGCATACTTTTAAGAGCATAAACGACACATATGCCCTTACCGTGTTCAAGAATGGTCTGAACGACCAGCTAAGAAATACTGTATTCGAGGCACGATCTCAAAACTTTTCCGAGACCACCACGTTAGCTGCAGAAATTGAAAATACAGAGGCACAACATTCCAGTATCCTCTACATGTCCAAAAACCACCAAAGATACAATAATAATCAGTAGAATAGACCAAGGTATAATAACAATAGATACTTCAATAAAAATTGGACAAATAATAGACCGAGAGACCGTTTTAGGAGAAACACATTTGGGAATAACACCCAGCGTCATTTCAACGATAGGAGAATCTCTATAGAGATAACAATGCACACGCATCAAATATCAATCTCAGAAGTAACAATGCTAGGACTAACTTAAACAGTAACCAAAGAATACGAATAGTAGAGGACCAGGGAAACGAGTCAGGCTTCCGAGAGGATCAAGTCAACATCCCGGAATCAATATAGAAAAAAAAGCCTATAGAAATATAGATTGTAGATACAAAGAAATGCACAAAATATACAGAATAACAGATAATAGCTTTAATTACGTAAAACTATACAATAAAAAAGAAATCAGATATGTAAAACTTCTGATCGACACAGGCGCGGACATATCAATATTTAAAATTTACGAAACCAATTGCATAAAACATGATCTACGTACAGAGAACAAATGTAAACTCACGTGTATAACCAACGAAACAACGATGTCCTTAGGAACAATTAAATTAGAGTGTGACGTTGAAAATACTATAATAAACAACATTTTCCAAGTGGTAGACGAAAGATTTCCAATCGAAACTGACGGCATAATTGGCAGAGATATGTTGGTCAGATATTTATGTAAAATTGATTACGAAACATTTACCATATCTTTCAGTACACGCGAAAACGACGTAATATTACCGATACACACTAAAGAAATCAAAATGCGACAAATAACAATCCCTGCAAGAACAGAAACAATAATATCAGTAGATATACACAGGACAGAGGACAGTATAGTTCAAAGTAGGGAGATCGGTAAAGCAATATTTTTGGAAAGCAGCATAATTCCGGCAAAGGGCATATGTCACGTGAAAGTACTAAACACAAATGAAAAAGACATGGTGATAAAAGATTTACAAGCCGAGGTAGAACCTCTAAAACACTATCACATAGTAGAAACACAAAAGGAATTTGACAAGAATCGACTGAACGAACTGCTAAAAATCATTAACACAAACAGCCTGGACGACCAGGTCAACAATAGTTTGCTACAAATTGTGGAACAATTCCAAGATGTCTTTCACCCAGACGGTGAATACCTCACGAAAAATAATTTCTAAAAACAGAAACTTATCACTTTCGATGAAAACCCAGTCTACCTTAAGAATTATAGACTACCTCAGACTTAAAATGAAGAGATAGCTAGACAGTAACGAAAAATGGAAGAAAACGATATCATAGAACCATCAATAAATCCTTACAACTCACCACTATTAGTAGTACCCAAGAAAAGTGCGAATGATGAAAAAAATCGATTTTCTAAAATCGTCGATTTTAGAAAATTAAACGATAAAATCGTAAACGACAAATTTCCACTAACAAGGCTGGAAGACGTACTAGACAAATTAGGTAGAGCGAAATACTTCTCAACACTGGATATAAGTTCGTTCCACCAAATAGAGCTACACAAAGCCTCAAGACCATTAACAGCCTTTTCCACCGGGGATGGACACTACCAGTTCAAAAACCTTCCTATCGGGCTGAAGATATCATCAAATAGCTTCCAGAGAATGCTCACCATCGCTCTAGCAGGCCTAAGCCACTCAACATTTTTGTATGTAGACAACATCATGGTTTTCGGATGCAGTATAAAGCACCACAATGACAATCTAGTCAAGGTTTTTCAACGATAACGCAACTACAATCTAAAACTAAACGCAAATAAATGCAAATTCCTCAAATCAGAAGTTGTTTACTTGGGACACCTCATAACATCCGAAGGAATAAAAACAGACCCAGCCAAGCACGACGTGATCAAAAATTACCCAATACCAAAGAATGCAGATGACGTTAGAAGATTCGTAGCTTTCTGCAATTATTATCGTCGTTTTATCCCAAACTTCGCAGGAACGGCAAAGAGCCTAAATTCCCTGCTTAAGAAAAAAGCACCGTTTATTTGGGAAGAACAACAACAAAAAGCATTCGAACTTCTAAAACAAAAACTAACTACGCCACCGATACTCCAATATCCCAATTTCTAAAAACCATTCATCCTAACAACGGACGCATCAAATTTTGCACTGGGAGCAGTTTTATCTCAAGGAGAAATCGATGCAGACTTACCAATCTCATATGCAAGTAGAACTCTAAATAAACACGAGTTAAATAGGCCCATCATAGAAAAAGAGTTATTGGCAATACATTGGGGCATAAACTTTTTTAGGCCGTACCTATACGGACTTAAGTTCATAGTGGTATTTGACCACAGGCCATTGGTATCGTTATTTACGCATAAGAATCCGTCCTCCAAACTAACCAGAATCAGACTGGATCTGTCCGATTATGATTTCCAGATAATATACAAAAAAGGTAACATAAATACCAACGCCGACGCATTGTCGAAAATAGAACTTGATTCTGATATGCTCAAAACTATGATCCCTCCTATGAACGATGAAAATAAAAGCAAAAAACTAATGGTGATTACTAGAAGTACATCTAAGAAACAAGCAATAAGTGAGATGACAGAAATTAACAACAAAAATAAAGGGAATGATAACCTTAATGTGTTTAATTGTACATCACTACCAGACATAACAGGGGTATTAAAATTGAAATTCAAGATGCTGCCCAACAATAGTGAAAGAACAAATTTGACGCGAAAAAGATATAACATGGATGAAAATGTTAGCATAACGCGAGAAAACAATAATATCATTGTGTACTGTACCGATAAAATGGTCGAGAAATCCGTTTCCGTCAACAAGTTACAGGTAACAACTAGTAACATCGTCAACTATGACACGAAATTAGAGTTAGCTCTTTCTATTGAAGATTATATATTCAAGTATGTTCAAAAAGATGAATTTAAAGAAATATTCAACGCGTCACAACAAGGAGCACACGAAAAATTAAAAATAATGCTGTATAAACCCCCCTCAAAAGTTCATAGTGAAGAATAACAAAAAGAACTCATAAATGAGTATCACAATTCGTCACACAGAGGTCATGTAGGAGTACACAGAACATGTCTAAAACTAAAACAAATGTACTGCTGGAAAAATATGAATAAAATGTTAAAGGAATTCATGAACAAATGCGAAAAATGCAAAACGAATAAAATAATCGAACATACAAAAGAAAGAATGACGAAAACCGATACTCTGTCCACCAGCTTAGAAACAATCAGCGCAGAAATCGTTAGTCCCTTGCGAATCTCGAATAATTACCGCTATATCCTTACAATACAATGCGAATTGACAAAATTTGTAACCGCGATACCTTTAGAAACTAAAGAAGCCGCAAGTGTAGCAAAAGCAATAGTAAATAGTTTTATATTAATATTTGGACATTTCAAAACATTAAAGACAGATTTAGGAACCGAATTCACTAATAACCTATTGAAGGAAATATGTGCACTTCTAGACTTCAAACAAATATTTTCGACCCCATACAATCAGGAAACGCTAGGAGTTGTAGAAAGGAATCATCGCGTCCTAAATGAATACCTATTGTCGTTTGCTAATGACAACAATTGGCATGGATCCCATTCTACACTTTTTCTTACAATACAACACCACACATTGATACAAACTACACACCATACGAACTGGTTTTTGGCAAACTCTCATACCTACCTTATGATATTTTCGAGAATACAGAAAAGCTATATGATCTAGATAACTACACAAACGAACTACGTCTTCGACTAAAATTTTCTTTAAATAAGGCCAAAGAGCTTATTGAAAAAACGAAAATCGCAAGAACCAAAAAATACTGCTACAACAAACCCCTTATTGCTAATATAGGTGACCTAGTTCTCTTAAAAGTAGAAAACAAACGCAAACATCAAAAACGTTACACAGGCCCTTATCAGATGTTAGAAAGAAAAGACGTCAACACATTAATTAATGTTGATAACAAACCAAAATGGGTTCATAACAGACTCAAAATGTATACAAAATAAAATACAAGAAAATAATACCTATTACATATTGCAATCTACGTGTTATAATCAATTTTACACTACATTTATCTATACAGGGTGTTTCGGAGTTGATGGCATTAAATGAAACCACGGAATCCTTGAAGTCTTTTGAGCAAAAAATCATACGAGAGGGGGGTGGTAAATCGGAAGGGGTTTCGAGATATAAGGGGGGAGTAACCACGCTCCTCACCCACGACCTTGCACGTGTAAACCATCATAACTATTTTATTGTTATGTGTAGACTTTTGAAAAAGGATGCGTTTGATAGCCTGTCAATGTATCTTTTTAGAAACGTTTTAACAAGTGCCCACAAAGCTGCCAGTTTTACATGAAAAAATGAGAAACTTAAAACAACCGGAAAAAAATTGCTAATTTTGACTTTCGCGACCGTGTTAAACGCTAAAATGATGTATTAACCTATAAAAATTATTATCGTGACAGAAAGCCTTACTTTCTGCTTGAATACTTCCGAAGAAAAAAGTTGCCAATTTTCCTTCGTTTCCTTCAAAAAATAGAAAACTAAAATTTTGTGAAATTTTGCCGACTTACTTTATTTTGGAAAATAATAACTAAAGATCCAAAGTAACAATTTATTTTGAACTTATCATTAAACAGCAGTATTACTGTATTGCTTGTGATCACATCAACTGTTCAAAGTGTCTTCCTACCACAGAAATGCAAAGAAGAGCTCTTTTCTTAATTTCTGTGACTACATCGAAATGCATGAGTTCCTCTCTTATTTTTTTACTAGCTGCCTCAATTATTAAATCTAATTCTTGAACTGATGACACAAGTGTCCTGTACACTTCTTGCTTCATTGCACCCAACACATAAAAATCAGGGATAGTTAGATTTGGAGACCGGGGTGGCCACCTATTTGGACCATTTCGACCTATCCACCTTCCTGGATAGTTTGAGGCAAGCCAATGGGTGATTTGTTGGCCAGTATGGCTTGGAGCACCATCGTGTTGGTAATACATCCTGTTCAAATTGATTATTGGTGTATCTTCCAGTAAAGCTGGCAACTCGTTATCCAAAAAATGTAGATATCCGGCAGAATTCAGCCTATCCGGCAAAGGGAATGGCCCAACTATCCTACGCCCCAGGACGCCTGCCCACACGTTTCTGCTAAATCTACGCTGTGTAGAGGTGGCCCTGGTTACTCTGTGATTGATAATAGCCCAAAGATGGCTGTTGTGGAAGTTGTTGACACCATCCCTTGAAAAATGTGACTCATCGGTCCATAAAATGTTACTAATGAAGTTGGAGTCTGTTCGATCCCGTTCGATAAGCCACTCACAAAACTCCACTGTTTTCACGTAATCCTCGGGAAGTAACTCTTGCACGGGTTGAAAATGGTAAGGGCGCATCCTTTCCTTGCTTAAAACTCTCCAAATTGTGGTCGCCGATAAGCCCAGCCGCAAAGCTAGCTTGCGAGTTGATACGTCTGGTTCGTTGCGTACTATGGATAGTATGCGCTCCTCCTGATCGGCGTCCCTGGAAGTTCCTGGTCGGTTGTCCAAACGCTGCGGTTGGAAACTTCCAAACTCTCGTAAGTTCCTATGCAGTCTCATGAAGGTACTGGTATCCGGTAATCGTCGGGTCGGATACCTCGTTTGATATTCCTCCTGTGCACATGCGGCATTGCCATCGCAAAATCCGTAAATGTAATGCATGTCAACATATTCCTCGTTGGTAAAGTTAGCCATGATTGTATATGTTTAGAAATAAGCACTCCTTGATTCTTTTCAATTGACGCTTCGACTAAGTTATGCAGCATTTCAACAAAACATTTATACCCTTTTGTATTATCAGGTGCTAATTATTAAACATTAACTTTATGCCATCCCCAAAACGTTGGATTTTAATTATCTCAGCTTAAAAACCCTTCAATACTAAAGCAGGTCCAACAAATAGCATGAAGAAAACCAATCACTCAAAAATCTTCTCACTGTGGGATTATGCCAGGTAGATAATAAAATTTTATGACGTTTGGCTAATTCCGAGGGATTACACAAATTATGAGTTTTCTATTTTTCGAAGGAAACAAAGAAAAATTGGCAACTTTTTTCTTCGGAAGTATTCAAGCAAAAAGTAAGGCTTTCTGTCAAGATAATAATTTTTATAGGTTAATACATCATTTTAGCGTTTAACACGGTCGCGAAAGTCAAAATTAGCAATTTTTTTCCGGTTGTTTTGAGTTTCTCATTTTTTCATGTAAAACTGGCAGCTTTGTGGGCACTTGTTAAAACGTTTCTAAAAAGATACATTGACAGGCTATCAAACGCATCCTTTTTCAAAAGTCTACACTTAACAATAAAATAGTTATGATGCTTTACACGTGCCAGGTCGTGGGTGAGGAGCGTGGTTATTCCCCCCCCTTATATCTCGAAACCCCTTCCGATTTACCACCCCCCTCTCGTATGATTTTTTGCTCAAAAGACTTCAAGGAGTCCGTGGTTTCATTTAATGCCATCAACTCCGAAACACCCTGTATATTGTAATCAATTTTATATTATAAGCAATTGTATATCATAATCATTAATAATCCATCTAATAACTACAATAAGCTTTGTACAGTCATAAGATATCCACAAAATCTGCGGTGTGATAGATATTTAGTTTGCAAATCTACTATGTATATTTTTAACTTAGGATAGGGGTGTAATGTACTTAAATCAATATATATAATGTACCAAAACCATATGACTTCACCATCCTATGCACACGCCTAAGATTATGCCATTCCTACGCTGTGAGTACTTATGGGAACTCAAATCAAGCTTTTTAATTAAATCAACTCGTTCATAAAATTAGAAGATCATATCAAGCTTTTTGATTAAATTGACTCAATCAAGAAAACAAGCGTACAATGACCTGATTAAATTCGAGTGCATCAATTTGATTCAATATTGATTACTCAGCAAATTCACAGCGTGGGAATGTAAGATAATCAATAATTGATAACAAAATAGAATTAGAGTAGGGATAAGATATGTTATGAAATTAGTATATAAGAAGGATGGTCGAATAAAGAAAATTAGTTTTGTAGTTACCACCAGAAGGTCTGCTGTTTTATTTAGCAGGTTGCCTTCTAAATTCGGCAGCACTACTACAAAACCATTTGCCTGTTAAACTCGGCAACTTAGTAAAATATCGGCAGCACGGACCATGGATGGACCAGCGCCAATTTTGCGGCAACCATTGAGCTGCCTGTAGGTATCCCCGAATTCCCTTTTCCTCAGGCAATTAATTGATCTTAATCAATTAGAACCAGCAATCATTCGAAGAGGATTTCACTCTTCGAATATAGACAACGAAAGCGCTGCACGCCATCTGTAACCGAACGTGTCCCACCTCACGGCATCAATGTAAAAACACACGGTGTAATTGCACTGGGCAGGGTTTAGCTTGGGTGACATATACGCAACAGGAACTTCTGCTCCGTCTGCAGTCTTCTGCATCAGCACTGCGCCTAGTCCATGTTGACTCGCGTCACAATGTATAGCAAAGGGGCGTGTAAAACCGCGGCTGTGCAGAACTGGTGCTCTAGAGCGTCTTTCAAGTCGTGGAAGGCTCTGAGGCTCACATCAATTTTCGCTTCCGTGATAGAACGTCCGTGAGTGCGGTAGATAGAGCTGCAAAATTTGGTACAAAGCTTCGGTACCAAGCGCAAATTCCAAAAGAACGTCGCAACTGCTTTATGAATGTGAGTCGCGAGAACTCCGTTATGGCTTGTACCTTGCTAGGATCTGTGCAAATCATGTCGTGACCAATTATGTGGCCCAAATATCGTACTTCTTTCATGAGAAACTCGCTCTCCTCAATATTGATAGTTAGTCCGGCTTTCCGTAAGCATACTGCAACTTCCTGAAACAGCTGGAAGTGCTCACTTAGTGTCTCTGTGATCAACAGGGGGTTATCTAAGTAGACGAAAACCTGGTGGCGTAGGTGTGCTGGGACGACCTTATCCATCAACTGTTGCATCGTTTGGGGTGCATTGCACAGCCCAAATGGCATGGTGACAAACTGGTACAACAGACGGCCCGGTACGCTGAAGGCTGTCTTCTCCCTAGACTTTTCATCTAATGGGATTTGGCAAAAGGCATCCTTTAAGTCGAGGCTGGTTATGAACTGAGCTTTTGGAAGTCGACTTAGTATCCCATCGATGAGTGGTAGGGGATATGCATCCTTTACCGTAACCTGATTCACTTTCGGTGCATCCAGACACAGTCTTACTTTCCCTGATTTGACTACCAAAGTTACGGGAGATGACCAACTGCTTTGGGACTCCTCAATTACCCCCATCGCAAGCATTCTGTCCAGTTCGACATATATTAATTTTTCCACCGCCAGAGAGATGAAGAAATGCCGCTGTTTTATAGGCTTGTTGCTTTCCACATCAATCACGTGTGAGATTAAGTCCTTCTCTAGCATGGGACGGAAAGCTGGCGATGACGAAATTGAGAATGTCCTGTTGAACTGGTGTTATAGTATGACGATGACTCTCTGGTTCCAGTGAGTTCACCGTCGTGGGGTTTGAAGTTGTTGGGTCGACAAATAAGTAAGCCGCCAGGTTGAAAAGCCTCATAAAATCCACTCCCAGATTCATCTTTTGGCTCAGGGAAGGGATAATCACGAATGATTAGGTTTTTGTCTTACCACGGAAGGTGATGGTACTTGTGGCTTCACCTACTGCGCGATGTTGGGTGCCGTCAGATGTCTTAAGGCTTAAATGAAGCTTCTCTACGCGGTGTCAGTTGCTTTCAAGAAACCTCTTCGCGAAACCGGCGTCGATACAGCTAACGCTAGTCCCAGTGTCAATTTAGCCACGAACTTTTTCTTCACCAAATAGAGTGACATAGGCATGTGAACGGAGGTCATCTGTGGGCCAGTCCACTATAGTGGCCACAAAGTAACGTCTTTTGGTGCGCAGGACATTCTTCCAGAAGCACCACCTCAGTCGACGGGTGGACCTCTTCGGAGCCGCTGAAGAAAGCTCCCCCACACCAAAAATACGCTGTCTGGCTCGACGATATTCAAGCAAGCGCACGTGATAAGGCTTATGTTGCATGTAGTTGCTGTGGGCCCGCGGATAAAATAGACTCTCTGAGGGAGGTGAAAGATTATACTGAAGATTATCTTGCAGCAAGATGCGGATAAGATTAGCGTGGTTATTTGAGGTAAAGTATTTCGTTTTCGGTTCCGAACTACTGGAGGGTACAGGGGCTTCGAAAGGATTTATTTTAAGGGCCGGTACTAAACAAGGGGTGACCTCGGATGTTGGTGAGGCCTCTCCGTTCTCCAATTTTTTCTCTGTATACAAAACTCACATTTGGGTTTGCATACACCTGCTTTCCCACATTCATAGCAGAATATGGTGCGCTCAGCTTCGCACTCATCGTAAGAGTGTCCTGCCTTCCGACACTTCCAACAATGACGTTGATCCTTTAGTTCTGATAGAGTTTAGTTTGGGGAATTCCTATCAACAGGTGCTTGCTGCATAATAGCAGGGAAAGAGTTCAGGGAGAGAGTTCGGGTGATAGGGGCAGTGGTCAGTATCTAACTCAGGAGACTAATTGTCGTGGGCCAACATGGTGTGGTGCTTGAGGACGAAAGATACCTCGCTGAGCATCTAGATTTTCCTGTCTTCGCGCATAGGTGCGCAGCATCTACACCGAGGTAATTGGAAGATGCAGCAGGTTGTAACGTCCATTTGCAAGTTCAATCACAGTAGCTCCGTCAGCTCAACATCGGCTACGGGAGACGTCAAACGGCTGGCAAGCTGGAGAACACTGTCGCAGAGCACATTAAACGGTTCGTGTACGCCCTGCTTTGGGCTACGAATTAGCCCCCGGACTTCTAATTCATACATATTGTCTCCCGCAACGCCTGGCAAAATGCCTGTCATTCCATATATTCCGCGCCACGTAAGTACCTACAGTAACAGTCCGCGGCTTCTTCTACCAGCAAAACCGGCATAGCAAGCTGATATTTCATCTAAAGGTGTTTCAAGTTAGTGTGCGGACCTGAAACTCTACTGGGAGAGACCCCTATCTGCCGCTTAACTTCAGGTTCCACCCTTGGATAATGGTTAGGGCGCGATTCCTCTTCTGTCGAAGGAGCCGCAACTTCTCTCCGATTTAACAAGGTGATCGGTTTTAGATCTCTGGGATTGCAGAGCTTCCGACACAAAGGACAGCTTGGATTGTCTCTCATCCATTGCTTCATGCACACAGCGTGGAAGACGTGAGAGCAAGTGGCTTGCACGACTGGCTCCTCTCTGACGTACTCACATGTGCAAATTTTTGGAGAAAGTTTTTTTTATAAATATTTTATTTATAAAATGGACACTAGTACACAATATAATATAAAGAGGGAATAAAAGGTACTATGTGAACTGCACTGTTGCACAGTCGAACTGGGACTGGAGTGTTATTTCAACGTTTTCTTTGAAAGCTCTGTGTGCGTAGATTTGTGCGCATATCGTTGTATACTAACAGCCTTCCTCAACGGTAAGCATACATGTTAAACAATCACGAATCAACATTTTACTGCCATATCTTTAAGCTTTATTCTGCCAAGTGCTTTCGTTAGCATATCTGCTGGCATTTGATCTGTAGGACAGTATTCATAATTAACAATATTTTGATCTTTTAAATCTTTCACGTAATGAAATTTTGTGTCGATGTGTTTTGTCCTGTTACTAATTTTTTTTTTATTATTTATTTATACTAGTTCGAGGCAACTGTGGTTGCCCTCATATATTGTCATTTTTGCTGAGAGTTTTCCTTCAAAATCTTGAATTAAACGGTGAATCCATATAGCCTCTTGAGATGCTTCTGCAAGTGCAATATATTCTGCTTCAGTTGATGATAATGCAACGCCAGCTAATTGAAGCTCCAAAATATTGAAAGAGGTAGCCGCTGTTGGACTTACGATCAGTTTTATTTTCGGCCCAATTTCCCTCGGCGAAACCAATAAAGCCTTCTTCTTTATTACCGAGCCGCAGTTCATATGACGCTGTCCCTTATAGATATCTAGCAACTCTTCTTGCTTCATTGCAATCAATTGTGTTTATTATGCTGATTTAAAATTGTTACACTTGCTGCTATATCTGGTCTTGTATTTACTGCTAGGTATAACAACGCGCCTATTAGTTGTTGGTATTTTTCACTATCTGGCATTACTGATTCGTCTTCTCATATTTTAGAATATCCTTGGTTTAACGGCATATTCGAAATTTTTGCATCTTGTGTACCAAATCTATGTAAACCCTTTTTGATATACTTTGATTGTTTGAGGCAATAAATTCCGTTTTCATTTCTGCTTATTTAATAATCCAAGATCGACGATTTGAAATGATTCTTTAGAAAATGTGAAACTTCATCTATTTTTATTAAACTTTTAGCTGCGATGAAAATGTCGTCTACATAAATAATGAGATATATAGTCTCTCCTTCATCAATTTTTACGTGGAGACATAGATCTGCTTTGCTCTGAATAAACCCATAGCTTCTGAGTAAGCTGTTGAGCTTATCATTCCATACTTTTGCTGCTTGCTGTAGTCCGTTAATGCCCCTTTTTAATTTGCATACCTGATTTTTATTTACACCTTCATGTCCCTCTGGTAACTGCATGTAGATCTATTCTTCAAGATTGCCGTGGAGGAAAGCTGTTTTTACACTGAAGTGCTTTATTGTCATGTTCTTATAGCCTGCGATCGCTAAAAGTGTTCGAAAGGTCACTTGGCGCACGACTGGTGCAAAACCTCATCATAATCCATACCGTATTTTTGAGGGAAACCTCTTGCTACCAATTTTGCTTTAAACCTTTCTATGCTGTCTTATGCATTTTTTTACGTTTTAAAGACCCATTTACAAGTAACGAAATTTTTACCTCAAGGTTTTTTTACTTTCTCCCACGTTTTGATTTTAGCCAACGAGTCGATTTCTTCTATCATAGCCTTTTTCCACTCTTCTTTATGGGGTCCAGATAAGACTACTGTTACATTTCTTGTTTCATCCTCTTCTGCTGCTGCAACCTTCGAAGTAGCCATGTAATAGTCCGGTGGCACACTTTTATCCGATCTTTCAAGGCGTCGAATCAGTTCTTCATTAGTGACGAAATTTTGAGGCGCATCATCACCGTTTTTTCTGTTGGAATCATAACTTGAGCTGGTACCTTCATCAATTGATTCATCTGATAGAAGTTCATTTTTAACGTCCCTAACTTCATCAATATTTTCAACAATTGTGTTCCTTGAGAAATCGAGGCTGTAGATAATCCAGTCATACTGTTTTTCTTCATCCTGTTTGCTGAGTTTATCGCAAAAGCTCTGTGTGCGTAGATGTGTGTGCATATCGTTGTATAATAACACAAATAGGGCATATAACGTCGCTGGGGCGACTTTCTGCAAGCGGACTGTATCTAAGCGACATTTTAATTCTTCTAGATTTGGGACAATGTTATTATGGTCGAGAGGAAAAAAATTATGTATTTTTTTCCTTTCAAGTATCCGAGAGCCTCCTTCTGGCTTTAAGGAGCAGGGTTAACCCTGGCTGAGGTAAGTATTTGGTGGGCCTAGTGCGCACCGCACATGCTGACACGCAAGCGCTAGGCCATGGTAGGGTGGGTCCAGGCAGCGACATCTGCGCCTGGCGAGCTTCGTTGAAGCTCGTCTTCCTAATCGAGAGTAGCACGGTCACCCGAGATATTGTTCTTGTACGCGGTAGTCTTTTGTTTTTTTTCTTGTTTTTTTTTGAGTAGCTTCGGAGTTTCACCCGTTAATCAAAGTAACGTAAACGATAGGTCTTGAACGCGGTATTATTTCGGTATGAGCACGATAATTCGTTGGTAAAGTAACGTCGGAGGTAAAGCTTCACAAGATGGATAGTCTGTTTTTTTTTGTTTTGTTTGGTCAATTTTTTTTGTCGATCGGTAATCGGGAAAATTGATGGGTGAATCTCTGGAAATAAAATTCGATATGATGCTAGAGAACGCCTGCCAGCAGCCATCACTCCTCTAGCTAGGTAGAGGCCGAACCCAAATTCGTCATAACAAAACAAGGGTCGGTTGCCTCGTCCCTGGGACTTAACGTCCATTGAGGCCAACAAGATTGAAGTCTTGTTGCCTTGAAATTTCGAAGCGACATCGTTCGCCAACTAATCGTTTCATTACAAAAATGAAAAAAAGAAAAGAATTATAAATCGAAATCGATTAGAAGTAAAACATATGATGAAAGTCAATAATGAAATAAGTATGTTTTTTACTGTAAACCAAATTAAAAAAACAGTTTAATCTTTTAAAAATAATTTTAGAATCCTCTTGAAACTCTGAACTCGTAAGGGATCATTTTTTCCTGATTATGCATGATTTTTTTCAAAAAGAATAAACAATGTTTAGAAAAAGATTTTTTTAAATAGCATCCATATTCGCATTTTAAAAATCATACTATTGAGAGCATAGCTTGTAAAATTTTAAGATGTAAGAATCACCGCAATTATGAAATTTGAATCAAATTCAAGGATCAACATGATTGAAGATTCCTAAGTAACCCAACGGATCGATTTAACGTTTTCAATATAGTATGCAATAATATTGTTTTTAATATGTATTAAAGTTTGAGGATATCAACTGTTTTGTTATTTAATCGAGATGAAAATAGCGAAATAATTTTTGATCAAATCAAATCTCGCTTCGCGCTGTAGCACCACAAAAAAGATGATAAACTGTTTATAATATTTCATAGTGAGCTTAACCTTTTATTTTCCAACCGAAATTTTGTATTTAAAATTAGTGATTTACTTTTTACACGACAGAAGAGCCAAACTTAATTTTTACGATTCTGATATAGATACAATAAAAAGCTTTCTGTTCTGTACCGATTATGTTTTCCGATTTTTTTGGCAACTTTATAGATGTTAAATGGAATGAAAGAAATAACTAAACAATTTTCATTAAGAAACATTTAAAAATCATTTAAAACAATAAGCTCTAAAAAATCGAAACATATTTAGTTGAAACACATTTCAATGTAAGAGTGTGACAAATATTATTAATTCTTGAATGAAATGACAAATATTTTTCTTTGAATGAAATTGTTTGAAGAACTTTATTGAATAATCGTATTTGAAGGATTTTTGAATATATTCTTTTGCAGAACAGCCTGTTTCAAAGAAATGGTTCTGTCCATATAAAACCTTGCAAAAACACTTTAAGAGTTCCATTAACGCCATTGAAAAACACTGCTTCTAATATTGGAGACCGAACTAATCAACAGAACAGTTTTCAATTCACAGAGTATTTCATCATTTTTTGCATAGGATCTATTCACGAAATAGGAAAAGTTAGAAGATATTTCAATATTTTTCAAATAATTCTTGAGTGTAAAAAGACAATCATTTTTGAATATCTCACAAATATCATAGATTAAATTAAAAATTAAAGAGTATTTAATTAAGTAGAGTTGTTCATCAAATATTAAGTTTTAAAAAATCAACTCTTTTGTATCATTCAATTTCTTTTAAATAAATTAAACTAAATTTCAAACACTGAGCTTTCGTTGCTAGAATATATCTGTTTCAATTCTGACTATTGCAATATTTTATTTTTTGAAAACACTTCGTTCCATCTTAAAACATCATCCAGAATAGAAACTATTGATTTATTTAATTTCATTTGGTTTTTGCATGAAGCATGTACGAAGTGCCCCACTATGTTGATTTCAAGACGTGAATCTGATTGCATAAAAACCATATCCAACCTAGCTGTCGATGCAATGAAAGTAGTAAAATTAGCACGCAGTGGATTCTTCCACACTAGCGTTAAGGATTATGTCAAATGCTACTTCTTCTCATTGGTAATGTCTGCATTTACCTCACCCTCTGACGTGGAGGCCGAGCACTTGCGCAATTCTCCAGACTGTACATTTGGAAATGAAAAAGATGTATGCGTTATATACAATAAGTCGCACACAAAAGCAGGTGCTGAAAAAACATTTACTGTTGATTGATATTTCATCATATCGCTCTAGAATCATCGCAACTATTTTCACACTTCTGAAGACTCTATGTCTAATGAAGTGGCTTCAAAATCTTCAATTTACCTCAAACTACAGTAGAAATTCTACGCTCTAACAAATCACGACACCCTTCAAACAACAGCAACATTGATCAATTTTTTTGGAATAAAATTCAAATGAATTTCACTTTTGATGTTTATCATTCATTCATTAGCTTAAGCAAACAAAACCGGCTTCCTGCACTATCAACCTAACATCATGTCAAAAACAATATAAACAAAAAAAATATATAATACAGTACATATCAAATATATTTTTCTTTCATTTATTCTGCTTAGTCACGCAGGTATCAAGCAAATCTTTACATTTCTTCACACATTTATTAACTTTCCAGTATATGGGAAGTTCTTGTAATCGCCTCGAAAATCGAAATTGAAATTTTCAACTTTTCTTTACGTTTTGAGGTCTATAGAGTATATATAAAGTATTTTTAGAAAAGGAGATGTATGTGTGTGTGCACGTACGTACGTATGTGCGTTCGTGGACACTTTTTTCTACGAGCATAACTCACGTAAACAAGCCGCGAGGTGCGACCCTTGAGGTCCACACGGTCAACTTCCCAGTCATATCTACATAAACATCAACAACATTACAACAATGAGAGGTAATAGTAACAGGAATGAGTTAATATGAATCATATCGTCTACGGGAGGGTCCATTGATTATGTAAGGTTTTGGTCGATGAGGACAGATTGAATATTGACGCGGATCAATCGGTGGGGGCCTTTTTGGTGTTGAAAAATTTTGTTGGTTTTCAAAATTTAGGCAATTTTTTTTTATTAAAAGACTATAAAAACTATTAAAAATCTGCTCAAATTATGCAAATATCTTAAAACTTTGATTGAATTTACAACAATTTTTTTAGAATAAATGATATAAAGTAATAGCACTCGTATGAACCCTCTTTACATGGTAACTTTGAATGATTTTTTTATTTTTAATTTAGTTTTTTCATAATCATGGAATAAAATTTTGCCGGTTTCTCTCCAAAAACTGATAAGAATGTATACATTTTATAAACTGGATCACTGTGCTGTGCAAACCAAGTTAAAAAATATTTTCTATGAAAAAAACCATAAATATTCGCATTTTCTTCTATTAAATTAAAAAACGGCTAAAATGAATTTTTATAATGTTAAAAACTTCACAAAGATGTTAATACACGTCAACTGACACCTTAATGATGCAAATAATATATATGGTTCGTGAGATATAGTGAATGATAAAAATGACCTTGAAAATCATGATAACTTTTAATGAGTTTTATTTTTAATTTAATTTTTTACGTAATCATGAGAAAAAGTTTTGATGAAGTTTTTGCGAACATTGTTTGGAGTACATAAATTTTATAAACACTGATTACTAAGACTTGACAATAAGGTTAAAAATTTTTTGTTTTTGAAGAAAAACCTAATTTTTTGCCCTTTTTTTTAAAAAATTTGAAAACCGCTCCAAGAATTTTTTTGAAAATTTGATAAAATCACACAAACGTCAAAACGTATCGATTGACACCTTGCTCAAAAATCGTATGTTTGGTTCGCGAGATATAGCGCATGACAGAAATGACCTTCAAACGGGCAAAACAGCAAACCCCCACGACCGAAGTTTTTCAAAAACTAATCAGCTCTTAAGATTGCAAAGACGCTTCGATTGACACCCCAATCGAGTCGATCGGACTTTGTTTACGTGAGTTATGCTCGTAGAAAAAACTGTCCACGAACGTACGTACGTACGTATACCCACACACACACATTCGTCTCCCTTTCTAAAAACACTTTATATATACTCTATAGACCTCAAAACGTAAAGAAAAGTTGAAAATTTCAATTTCGATTTTCGAGGCGATTACAAGAACTTCCCATATACTGGGAAGTTAACAAAGTCATATCGACTTTGTTGAGGTGTCAATCGAAGCATCTTTGCAATTTTAAGAGCTGATTAGTTTTTGGAAAACTTCGGTCGGCGGGGTTTATTGTTTTGCCCCTTTGAAGGTCATTTCCATCATGCGTTATATCTCGCGAACAAAACATACGACTTGCATCATTAAGGTGTCAATCTACGCGTTATAATATTTTCGTGAATCTATCAAATTTTCAAAAGAAATTGCCGGAGCCATTTTTTAATTTAAGAAAAAAAAGTGCAAAAAATTAGGTTTTTCTTCAAAAATAATAGATTTTGAACCTGATTTGCGGAACGAAGTAATCAATGTTTCTAAAATTTATATACTCCAAACAGTGCTTGTGAAAATACCATCAAAACTTTTTCTCATGATTACAGAAAAAAAGCCGCAAGGCGCGACGCTTGAGGTTCACACGGTCAACTTACCAATAATACGAGTATATATACAAATAATAAAAATATTTAACACAAAAATATTTATGAAAATAATACTACTTTAAATAATAATAATGATAGGTACTCATAACAATAATTGAAATCAGTTAATATCAATCATATCATCTACTGTAGCGTCCATTGATTACGTAAGGCTTTTGAATGACAAAGGAGCGCTAGCAAAAATGAATGCGCTTTTTGTTATTATGCCCACTGAATAGATTTTTTTCGCGAGGTGGTCATTTTAAGTAATGTTGTTCAAAATTGCCATGACTTCGGCATAATCATTGAATTTGTATTTTTTCACGATTTTATACAATGACACTAATAATTATTCCTTATTTTCAGTTGATCTTGAAAAACGTTGAATATGCAATGTGAATAATATATTTAATTGGATGTAAAAAGTAAAATGTTTTACAAATAATGATGGAGAACGTAATTGAAATCTTACAAACACAAAGACCAAAACTACTAAAAACATTAAATTTTTTATTTGGAGAAAGCTTTTTAAAGCATATGATCTTGCAAAGTATTGACTACAAAACATTTTACCATTCAAAGTTTTGATTAACACAAATGCAAATTTGATTGAAATTTTGATGGTTTTCAAAATTTAAGCAGTTTTTTTATTCAAATTAAAACACTATGAAAACTTTTCAAAATTAGCTCAAATTATGCAAATATTATAAGTTTGATTGACTTTGCAACAAAGTCTTTAGAATAAAAGATATGTATGATGATATTCGTATGAATCCTTTTTACATGGTTGCTTTGGACGATTTGTTATTTTTAATTTAGTTTTTTTTTTCCAGAATCATGCAATTTTTTTTTGCTGGTTTCTATTGAAAACTGATGGGAATGTATAAATTTTACAAACACTTACTGAGCTGTGTAAATTAGGTTAAAAATTTATTTTCTATGAAAAAAATTCTAATTTTTCCCATTTTCATTTATTAAAATAAAAAACGGCTGTACGGATTTTTTTTATAGTTAACAACATTACAAAAATGATAACACACGTCGATTGACACTTTAACGATGCAAATGTCATATATGATTCGTGAGATATAGTGAATGATAAAAATGACTTTGAAGGTCATGACGACTTTTAATGCTCTTTTATATTTAATTTAATTTTTTACGTATTCATTAGAAAAAGTTTTGCTGGTTTTTGTTCTAAATATTGTTGGAGTATTCAAATTTTATAAACATTGATCACTGCGTTTTGCAAATCAGGTTAAAAATATATTGTTTATAGAAAAGACTTAATTTTTGCACTTTTTTCTAATAAATTAAAAAACGGCACCAACGATTTTTTTAAAAAATTTGACAGAACCATAAAAATGTTAATACCCGTCGATTCACATCTTAACTATGCGAATCTTTTGTTTTGTTCGCGAGATATAACGCATGACAGAAATGACCTTCAAATGGTCAAAACAGCAGATCCCCTCAGCGGAAGTATCCCGAATAATAATCAGCTCTTAAAATTGCAAAGACGCTTCGATTGACACATCAACAAAGTCGATATGACTGCTCGTAGAAAAAACTGTCCACGAACGCACGTACTAACGTACGCACGTACACATACACACACACACATACTTCTTTCTAAAAAAGTTTATATATAGTCTATAGACCTTAGAACGTAAAGAAATGTTGAAAATTTCAATTTCGATTTTCGAAGCAACTACAGGAGCTTCCCATTTACTGGGAAGTTAATAAAAAAAAAATTATTAACAGTCATCATGGCCTTCAAAGTCATTTCTGTCATTCACTATATCTCACGAACGGCATATAATATTTGCATCATAAAGGTGTCAATAGACGTGTATTAACATTTTTGTGAAGTTTTTACCATTATGTTTTTTGTTTCAGCCGCTTTTTAATTTACTAAAAGAAAATGCGAAAAATTAGCGTTTTTTTCATAATTTTTTTTAACTTGATTTGCACAGCTCAGTAATAAATTTTTATAAAATTAATACATTCTTATCAGTTCTTGAAGAGAATCCAGCAAAACTATTTTCCATGATTATGAAAAACCAAATGAAAAATAAAAAATCATTCAAAGTTATCATGTATAGAGGGTTCATACGAATGGTATTACTTTTTATCTTTTATTCTAAGGAAATTGTTGTAAATTCAATCCAAGTTTTATAGTATTTGCATAATTTGAGCAGATTTCTAATAGTTTTAACAGTGTTTAGTTTTAATAAAAAAACTGCTTAAATCTGGAAAACCAACAAAAATTTCAATCAAATTCGCATTTGTGGTAATCAACGCTTTGAATGGTGAAATGTTTTGTAGTCAATACTTTGCAAGATCATATGGTTTAAATTGTAGTCTTAAGTAGATTTATTCTTTAGTAATCGTACGATTTCAATTACTTCTTCATCATCATTTGTAATACATTTATTTTTTACATGCAATTGAACCTATTTTTTTTCAATATTTTTCAGAACCAAGAAAAATTCAAAATTAATTAATTATCTCATTGATGTAAAATCGTGAAAAAATACAAATTCAGTGACTATGCCAAAGTGATGGCAATTTCGAACGCAACTTTTCAAAATGACCATCACGCGACAAAATCTCTTCAGTGAGCGTATTAACAAAAACTCCGTTCATTTTTGCTAGTGCTCTTTTGTCCTTCAAGCATCGATATGAAAATAACAAATAACGTAGAAAAGGCTCCCACCGATTGATTCGCGTGAATATTCAATCAAATCAATCTGTCCCCATCGACCAAAAACCTTACTTAATCAATGGACGCTCCCGTAGATGATATGATTAATAATAACTCATTCCTGCTACTGCGATGAATACCTCTCATTATTATTATTATTCAAAGTAGTATTATTTACGAAATTATTATTGAGTTTAATGTTTTTGATGTTTACGTAGATATTATATTAGGAAAGTTGACCGTGTGGACCTCAAGGGTCGCACCTCACCGCTTGTTTCCGTCCACTGTTTGAAAAATAATAAAAACACAGAAAATCACGTATCTCAATCAAATACTAACCAAACCAAGAAACATATATCATACCATTGCAATACTACTTCCATTAAATTACACATTCGCTAACTACAACAAATTACTGCCAACGGCATCCGACGACTTGATCTTGCTGATCTCAACTTCTATTACCTTCCGAATTAATTCGCACGCTTGATCAAAGCTCTATCATCACATACGTTACATGTGCATAAGCATATAGTAAGAATACGATGTAAGCTTACTTACATTTTCACATTCCCGTGCAATCAATCAATGACAACATGCAAAATCACTACGTGCTAGCCAAGTACACAAAGGTCGCTTACCCACTTTTCCCCTACATGTCAAATGAACAATTTCATGTTCCTGCCACGTCCCAACATTGAATATAGCTCACGACGATCCGAAGATACCCTGAAAATGCACGAGCCAAATCATAATCAACATTTACATAGCTTGGCGAGATGCACACAGGTTTCGTTTCTGAACTCGGAGCGGATCGTGGAAATGTCCACTGTTTTCCCATGCATCGATTTCCAACCACACAGGAGTGACTAGTAACACATAATTTGCGATTAAAATTCATCCGAAATCCCCCCAAGTGCGACAGCTCTAGAATATCTCGCTACCACGCAATCCGATGCTTGGAGTTTCGCACTTTCAAACCAAATGTCGCACCCTTGGGTGAGATAAGCACACCAGTTATCGCCGTCGCTTTCGTGGAAGCCAAAAAAAACCACAAGCGTTTAAACAAGCTCTGGTTTATTCAATACCCAAATTGCAACTACTCTTAAAATACAGTTTACCTCTATATATCTTAAATTGAGTAATCAAAAATACAAGCACAATATCTTCAACCGCAAGTGGCAACGAGCATAGTAGGCAACAAATGCATTGAGCAATTGTGGGAAATATTAGTAGGTTGATTGACCATAGGCCAATGTACTTGTTGGACTATGGACGTCGGAAAGATTAAGTGCTGTTACATGCAATCTCATAAGTGGCTACAGGCCAATGTAATTCTTGGACTGTGGATTTTAGGAAGGAAGAAAAAGGTGACAAGGAATGTGTAAATTTATCTCGCATTCAAGATCTATTCCATTCGCGGCATAAAAAGAAAAAAGTACTTCGTCTGAGACGACCACGCCTTCTATAAGGTTTACATAGGAGGCAGGCCTGAAAAATGACCATACTTTCGTATGGCTTGTCTTTCTGCACAGCTGCATAAAAAGATGGAAAAGCATGGTCCTTATTACTAACAAATTTTTGCATGATCTTTGATTTCAAACACCTTCGGGAAGTGTACAAGGGGGAATGCCAGAAATTTCAAAGAGTCTATTCCGCACGTTAGTTCCATAATCTTAGTGCGATTCATGATAGGTTAGACTTTCATCTTTCTACGAATTAGTTCAGAAATTATAAAATGATTGTCGTAACCTTTTAGATTATGAGTTATACAAAATATGTTTGATATAGAAGTAGTAATCTAAAGACGTTGCAACGACGTTCTCGTTTTTCTCAAACTGAAAAATATGTTCCCTTACACCACAAACACTGCACTCTACCACCATATAATTTTCATAACAGTTATAGTAAACATGCTGGGCGACAATCGCATTAACAATATGAAGAAAAGCTTTTGATTTATCGCCATATGAGGTGTATTGAGTATTTTCGCAGTCCAATATTATTATCATAAATTTGGTACCAGATTTTCTCTTCGGACGCTTAATATAGCAAAGATGATCCGACGACAAAATTTCCCAGCAGATCTGACACAAAATTTCGTTACAGATGTGACTACCACTGCGTCTTCTGACGAGGGCAAAAAGCTTTCCGCAGTGTTCACATATTCTGAAGCTTTCACAAACGTTATATTTATGGCTGCTCCGACTGTGCCGGGGAGCACATATACTAATTTAGCTTTCCTATCGAGTGACAACTGCACGAGTTGGTGTCTAAGACAGAAGTGATCTTTATTTTCAAGAATGTCAAAAATACATATTCACAATAGACAATAGAATTGGACGATCGTTCAATGGTGCTGCCACAGTACTCCCTCTTCAATAACGTCAAGTGTTGACGTTTCGCCGACTTGCTGGTGGGTAGACTTTTGTTATGGATTGAGGTAGCGGGTTGATTGGCTGCCGAATGACTGGTCGTTGGCTGCTGTGAGATGCCTCCGCTGCTGAAGTTCTACGCGTTGAGACTAGCGAAGTGGGATCGTGTTCGCTTCGATGATCTTGGACGACATACGCTGGTTTCAGGCGATTGGTGGAAACGTTAGTTCGCTTCCCGTTGACTTCGACGGTGAAAACGGTGTTTGAAATTCGTTGCAGCACTCGGTGGGGACCGGAATAAGGTTGCGTTAGGGATTTCCGTACTCCATCCCTGCGCACGAAAACGTGGGTGCATTTCTGCATGTCTTCGTGGACGAAGCTGGCTCTGGACGAATGGTTCGATGCGGGTTGCGGACGTAAGTCTCGCATTTTCTCTCGCAGCTGGTCTACAAGGAGTGGCGCATTGCAATCATGATTGCTGTTCATGAATATGTCACCCGGAATATGCAGGGTCGTGCCATAGACCATCTCCGCGCATTATCCTTTCAGGTCCTCTTTGAAGGCGTTGCGGAGACCGAGAAGTACAGTGGGTAAGGTATCCATCCAGTTGTCGTTTTCATGGCACATGATCGCTGCTTTGAGCGAGCGGTGCCAGCGCTCCACCATTCCGTTTGATGCGGGGTGATACGGCGTCGTCCGGACTCTATGGCTCCCGAGTAGTCTGCACAGTGCTTTAAACAAGGAGGACTCGAACTGAGTACCTTGATCGGTTGTTATAGTATGTGGTGTTCCAAACCTGGAGATCCAGTTTGCATACAATATTTTTGCTGCCGATTCGGCTGTTTAATCCACCATTGGAAATGCCTCGGGCCAGCGGGAGACACGGTCGACTACCGTGAGACAGTATTTGAATCCTTGATATGGTCGCAGTGGTTCGACAATGTCGACGTGTATATGCTGAAACCTTTTGTCTGTACTCACGAATTCCTGCACGGGGCTGTGAGTGTGCCTGTTGATCTTGGATCTCTGGCACGGGATGCAGTTGCGTGCCATTTCAGCGATGTCTTTGTTCATGCTGGGCCACACGTATTTACGCCTAATCTCTCGGCTAGTTGCGCGACCGCTTGGATGTGCTGGGTTGTGATATATCGCAAAGATTTCCTCTCGCAGCGACTTGGGTAAGTATGGGCGTACGTCTGCCGTAGACGTGTCGCAAAAGAGGGTTCCGTGACCATTGAATGCGATGGACTGCAATTTCAGTGATGTCGTATTGTTTTGCAAGAGTTGATTGAGTTCCGAGTCCTTCTGCTGTTCCTCAATCAGCTGTTCTACGGAATATGCCGCAGGAGTAGTGATTTCGTATACTCGTGAGAGTGCGTCCGCAACAACATTCGAATCGCCTCGAATATGAACAATGTTAGTCGAGAATTCAGAGATGAAGTTTAGTTGACGTAGTTGGCGAGGCGAGGCCTTGTCAGTCCGTTGGCTGAACGCGTAAATCAAAGGCTTGTGATCGGTTACGATCGTAAAGTCTGAGCCCTCTAAGAGATGACGTAAGTGTTTAATGCTAGTATATATTGCGAGGAGTTCCCTGTCGTATGTACTGTATCGTGTTTCAGTGATGGACAGCTTCCTCTGGAAATAAGCTAGTGGCAATCATTGCTCCGATTGAAGTTGCTCTAGTACCGCGCCCACCGCTTTGTCAGAAGCGTCGGTGACGAGTCTCAATGGTTTTCCATGTTGAAAGTGTACGAGCAACGTAGCGTTGGCGATGCTTTCTCGACAGGCATCCAACGCCTTTTTGGTTTGCTGAGTCCATACTATGATGTCATTTTTCGTTTTAGTTCCACGCAGTAGTTCATGTAACGGCGCCTGCAAATCCGCCGCACTCTTGATGAATCTGCGGTTAAAGTTAATAACACCAAGGAATCTCTGCAGGTCTTTGATGCGTTCAGGTTTTTTAAAGTTGCGTATAGCCTGCACACGAGATTCTGGTGGTTGAACACCCTTCGCTGTAATTTTGTGTCCTAGGTACTCGGTTTCCGTGACTCCTAATTCACACTTGTCCACGTTGATTACGACCCCATATTTGCTAAGGCGATTGAATACGGTTCGTAAGTGATCCATATGCTGCTCTGGTGCTCTGGCTTTGCGACATGACGAGTATGTCATCTATGTAACACGCACAAAAATCGAGCCCTCTCAGAACTTGGTCCATGAATCTCTGGAACGATTGGGCAGCGTTCCTCAGCCCGAATGTCATCACTGTAAATTCATATAGCCCAAACGGCGTGGTTATGGCCGTTTTGGGTACGTCCTCTTTCGCTATTGGTATCTGGTGGAAAGCTCGTACCAGATCAATTTTTGAAAAGATTTGCTTTCCTTGTAGGCCTGCAGTGATGTCCTGCATGTGTCTAATTGGATACCTATCCGGCCTCGTTATTTTGTTTAGCTTACGGTAGTCCCCACATGGACGCCAAGAATTATCTTTCTTCCGTGTAAGATGCAGAGGACTTGCCCATGAGCTCGCTGACTGCCGACAATACCCTTTATCAATCAGGTATTGAAACTCCTTCTTGGCTATGTCAAGTTTTTCCGGGGAGAGCCTCCTAGGACGCTCAAAAACCGCGGGTCCCTCGGTCTGTATGTGGTGCTTGATTCCGTGCGGTGCACTCTTTGCTACAGAAGGATTTGTTACTTGCCGGAACTGTTTGAGTAGAGTGTGGTACGGGGAGTCATCGCTCACTGTGTTTATGGACGGTATAGGAAGAGTAGAGATATGTCCACGAGTTGACGCTTTGGTATTGGTGTCGATGAGTCGTCTGCTGTTCAGATCGACGAGTAGTTTAAACTGCCTGAGAAAGTCAGCTCCTAGGATTGCTTGATTGACATCCGCGATGCGAAAACACCATGTGAATGAACGGCGTAGACCAAGGTTGATGGTAAGGAGCTTGTCGCCGTAAGTGTTGATGCGCGTTTTGTTTGCCGCGAAAAGTTTCAGGCTAGACGGTTTGAAGTTCGCGAGAGGGGGGCGAGGAATGACCGAAATATCGGCACCTGTGTCCACAAGGAATCGTGTGCTCGTTAGCTTATCGTAAACAAATAGACGGCTAAGGCTCATGTCGCTGTTTGGCGTCTGGTCAGACAGCGACCCTATTCGTTTCCCTGTACCTGTTGTTGAATGAAATCACATGGAGGTTTACATGTGCGTGCGGTGTGGCCGAATTTTTTGTGGTAGAAACAGATACGTCGGGCGTGGTCTGCCGTGCGATTGGGCTGAGTCCTTTCCGCCACGTTGCGTTCCAGGCGAGTAAGCGCCCTTCTAATCTCGTTAACCTGTGTTTCTAAGCTGGCTGTAGTATCCGCAGTTTGTTCGCGACTGACTTGGGAAACCTCACGAATTTCGTGTGGATCCCTTACTTCCGCGATTCGATCTGCCATCTCTGCCAGCTTAGTGAGATTCGTTGTCTCTGAGACAGCAATGATGGACTGTATACGAGTAGAAAGTCGCTGTATCCACAAATATTTTAAAAACCTATCGCTAACTCTGGTGCCGGCGGCTTGGGTCATGCTCCGCAGGAGCTGCGATGGTTTGCTGTCACCCAGCTCCCAACCAGTCTGAAGGTTTCGGATTTGTGCGTCGTCCGACAGGGAAAAAACGCTCAAAATGCGGGCTTTTAAAGCGTCGTATTTACCCTCTAGTGGAGGGGCTTCAACGATGTTGGCGACTGCCTCGAGTGTAGCACAGTCAAGCTCAGCAACTACTTTGTCGAATTTTGCAGCGTCCGTCCGAGTTCTACACAGACGTATTTGCGCCTCGATGCGTGCGAACCATAACGATGGTCGCGTACGTCAAAATGGCGGTAATTTTATTTGTGCGATGTCGTGTATACCAGCAATGTATGGAGTTTCGGCTGATGGCGTGCTATTCGAAGGCTGTGCCGTGCTTGCGCCAATGCCGTGATCCTCGCTGTCAGACATTTTGAATACGAAGAAAACTTACTTGAAATTTGATACGTCCGAAATTCAGAAAACCACGTTGGCTTCGGAAACGTTGGATCCGCAAAATGGCTCCTGTGGATGCCTGGATCGCAGCAATTGAAGAAGTGGGTCTGAAGTCGTTTGTTTCTGCGAATTCGGGGTTCTCAAATTGCTTTTTTGTTGAGAAGTCGGGGTCACCAATATGGCTGCTCCGACTGTGCCGGGGAGCACATATACTAATTTAGCTTTCCTATCGAGTGACAACTGCACGAGTTGGTGTCTAAGACAGAAGTGATCTTTATTTTCAAGAATGTCAAAAATACATATTCACAATAGACAATAGAATTGGACGATCGTTCAATGGTGCTGCCACATATTTTTCATACTTATTTTTAAGTTCCCAGTACATATATCTGAAGTTCTTGTGATCGCCTCGAAAATCGAAATTGAAATTTTCGACTTTTCTTCACGTTTTGAGGGATTTAGAGTATAATTAAATAGTTTTTAGAAAAAGAAATGTATGTGGGTGTGTCTGTCCGTACTTTCGTGGACAGTTTTTTCTACGAGCATAACTCACGTGAACAAAGTCCTATCGACTTCGTTGAGGTGTCAATCGAAGCGTCTATGCAATCTTAAGAGCTGATTAGTTTTTGGGACACTTCGATCGGGGGAGTGGATGGATTTGTTGTTTCTGTCGTGCGCTATATCTCGCGAGGCAAACAAAGGATTCATTTGATCAAAATGTCAATCGACGCGTATTGGCATTTAATGTGATTCTATCAAATTTTTAAAAGAATTGTTGGAGCCTTTTTTTAGTTTTTTAAGAAAAGTGGGAAAAAAAATTAGTTTTTTTTTCAAAAACAAAAAATTTTTAACCTGATTTTCAAAAGGCAGTAATCAATGTTTATATAATTTAAATACTCCAAACAGTTCTTGTGAAAAATCAACAAAACCTTGCTTTTCATAAATACAAAAAAAAAAAGCCGCGAGGTGCGACCCTTGAGGTCCACACGGTCAACTTCCCAGTAATATCTACATTAATATTAAGATTATATAATACAATAATAATTATGAAAATAATACTACTTTATAAAACAGTAATTGGAATGAGTTAATATTAATCGTATCATCTACCAGGACGTCCATTAAATACGTAGTGCTTTTGGTGGATTGGTTTGATTGAATATTCACGCGAAGAAATCAGTGGGTGGTGGGGGAGGTTACAAAGCCTTTCCTACGTTATTTGTTATTTTCATATCGATGATTGAAGGATAAAAGAGCGCTAGCAAAAATGAAGGCGCCTTTTGTTATTACGCCCCCTGAAGATATTTTGTTGCGAGGTGGCCATTTAGAATAGTTTTGTTCAAAA
The DNA here is from genome assembly GCA_963942545.1 of Oxycera nigricornis. NCBI lineage: Eukaryota > Metazoa > Arthropoda > Insecta > Diptera > Stratiomyidae > Oxycera > Oxycera nigricornis. The sequence continues at coordinate 71,535,410 of OZ012661.1, forward strand.
TTGCCATGATTTCGGCATAACCATTGAATTTGTATTTTTTACGATTTTACATCAATGACACTAATAATAATTTCTTATTTTCAGTTGATCTTGAAAAACATTCAATATGCAGTCAATAATCAGTTTAATTGCATGTAAGAAGTAAAAAGCCTTACGTATGATGAAGAAGGAAGTAATTGAAATCTTACAAACACTAAAAAACAAAACTGGTGAAAACTGCAATTTTTTATTTGATAAAAGCCTTTCAATGTATAGGATCTTGCAAAGTTTTGACTACAAAACATTTACGATTCAAAGCGTTCTTTACAACAAATGTAAATTTGATTATTATTTTTTTGGTTTTCAAAATTTATGCAGTTTTTTTATTAAAATTAAAACAAACTTTTAAAAATCTGCTCAAATTATACAAATATTAATAAACTTTGATTGATACAACTACAATGTCTTGAGATAGAGATTCATCAGGTAATATCATTCGTATAAACACTTTTTACATTGTGACTTTGAATTAATTTTTTTAATTGAATTTTTTTTTGTATTTATGAAATTTTTTTTGCTGGTTTCTCTTCAAAGACTGATAAGATGTTATAAACTATATAAACATTTATTACTTTGCTTGGCAAATCCGGTTTAAATGTACTTTTTAAGCAAAAAACTGCATTGCATTTTTTTTAAATTAAAAAACCGCTTCAACGATTTTTTCAAGACATTAAAACATCATGAAAATGTTAAGACGCGACGATTGACACCTCAGTGATGCAAATATTATATTTGGTTCGCGAGATATAGAGAATGACATGAATGATCTTGAAGGTAATGATGAATTAATGATTTTTATTTTTAATTTAATTTTTTTTCATGATAATTAGAGTAAATTTTGCTAGTTTTTTCACAAAGACAATTTTTAATATATAAATTTTACAAATATTGATCACAACGCTTTGTTAATCAGGCTTAACGTGTATTGTTTATGAAAAAACCTTAATATTTGGAACTTTTTTTAATAAATTAAAAAACTGCTCCAACGATTTTTTGAAAAGTTTGCCGAAATTACACACATGCTAAAACACGTTGATTGGCTCCTTAATGATGGAAATCGCATGTTTGGTTCGTGAGATATAGCGCATGACAGCAATGACTTGCAAGAGGTCAAAACAACAAACCCCCCGACCGAAGTTTTCCAAAAACTAATCAGCTCTTAAAATTGCAAAGGCGCTGCGATTGACAACTTAACGAACTCGATACGACTTTTTTTACGTGATTTGTGCTCGTAGAAAAACTGTCCACGAACGCACGTACGTACCTACACACACAAATACATAATTCTTTCTAAAAACACTTTATATATACTCTCTAGACCTTAAAACGTAAAGAAATGTTGAAAATTTGAATTTCAATGTTCGAGGCGATTACAAAAACTTCCCATATCCTGGGAAGTTAATAAATAAAAAATAAAAAAATTATTAAAACTCAACATGACCTTCAAGGTCATTTATGTCATCCATTATATCTCGCGAACCAAATAAAATATTTCCATTCTTAAAGTGTCATTCGACGCATATGGCCATTTTTTTAAAGGTTTTTTTATATTTAAAAAAATGGTGAAGCCGTTTTTTTTAATTTAATAAAGGAAGTGTGGAAAAGTAGGGTTTTTTTCATAAAAAAATTTTTTTTAACCAGATTTGCACATTGCAATAATAAATGTTTATAAAACCTATAAATTTTTATCAATCTTTGTAGAGAAATCAGCAAAAAAATTTACTCATGATTACAAAAAAAATTAAATAGAAAAGAAAAAATCATTCAAAGTCACCGCGTTTAAAGGTAGTTGTGGTAAATTGTGGTAATCTACGTTTTGAATAGTATTAGGTGTACAAATTAATTCAGTCCGTTTTTAGCAATAAAAAAAAAGCATTTATTATGAAATCAAAACAAAAAATACATTATTCAAAGTATTGTCCATCACTTTCTACTATTTTTTTCCATCTCTCCGGCAACCGTCTGATTCCATCTCGATAAAACAACTAATTTCTTTCGCTCATCCATGTTTCGAGCCATTTTTGTATTTCTTCATAAGAAGTGAACCGCTGACCGGTCAGATCATTCTGCATTCGTCGAAACAACCAATAGTCGGAAGGGACAATGTCCGGAGAATACGGCGGGTGCGGTAGGACGTTCCACTTTAGCGTCTCCAAGTATTGTTTCACCGGTTTAGCGACATGAGGCCTTGCGTTATCGTGCAGCAGAATAACTTTTTCGTGCCTTTGCTTGTATTCTGGGCGTTTCTCGCGCAAAGCACGGCTCAAACGCATCAGCTGAACCCTGTATCGATCGCCGGTGATGGTTTCACCAGGTTTCAGAAGCTCGTAGTAGACGACACCTTTTTGGTCCCACCAAATGCATAGCATGACCTTGGAACCATGAATTTTGCGCTTAGGTGTCGATGTTGAGGTCGACGGCAACGATTCCCCAGGTCTTGCGTAATATTTTTTCGTCTTAGGACTGTCAAAAAATATCCATTTTTCATCCCCAGTCACAATTCAGTGTAAAAAACCCTTCCTTTTTTGTCTGTGAATCAACTGCTCGCAAGTGCATAATCGCCTTTCAACGTCTCTGGATTTCAGTTTATAAGGAACCCATGTTCCTTGTTTTTGGATCATTCCCATCATTTTTAATCTCACAGATATTGCTTGCTGAGTGACTTCAAGTTGTTCTGCTAGCTGTTCTTGTGTTTGAGTTGGATCTTCATTCAGCAATTCTTCTAATCCGTCATCTTCAAGTTTTTTCGGTTGTCCAGAGCGACGCCTGTCATGAACGCTAAAATCTCCATCTTTAAATCGTCGAAACCATTCCCTGCATGTTTTGTCAGTCGGAGCACTATCGCCGTATACTTCTACGAGCGTTCAATGCCCTTCGGCGGCACTTTTCTTCGAATGAAACAAAAAAATCAACACTTCCCGCAAATGCTGCTTATTGACTTCAAAACCTGACATGTTTAATGCAGTGCTGATCAGGCTATATCAAGCAAGCGAAAGAGTTGTACAGTGAAGATTCTTAACAAATATATAACCTGTCTGAAACTACCGAAAACAGCTGTCATAACCTAGCATTTGTGGCAGGTAGCGCCATCATTCGAAAACGGACCGCATTAATTTGTACACCTAATATAATGTTTTGAAGTCAACATTTTTCAAGATTAAATGCTTTGAGAAGCTTTCATCAAATAAAAAATTGTAGTTTTTAGTAGTTTTGTTATTTTCTTCATATGTAATATGTACATACATGTTACTTTTTACATACAATTGAACCTATTTTTGACTGCATATTCAATGTCTCTCAAGACCGACAGAAAATAAGCAATAGTTATTAGTCTCATTGGTGTAAAATCGTGAAAAAATATAAATTCAGTGATTATGCCGAAGTGCTGGCAATTTTGACCCAAACTATGCAAAATGGCCATCACGCGACAAAACCTTTTCAGTGGCCATAATAACAAAACTGCATTCACTTTTGCTAGCGCTCTTTTGTCCTCCAGGCATCGATATGAAAATAAAAAATAACGTAGAAAAGGCTTTGTAATCTGTGCCCCCAATTGATCCGCGTGAATATTCAATCAAACCAATCCACCAAAAGCCTTGCGTAATCAATTGACGCTCGCGTAGATGTTACGATTAATATTAAGTCATTCCAATATATTATATGCGAGGTACATTTTCATTATTTAAAGTAGTATTATTTTCATAATTATTATTGTGTTTAATATTTTTAATATTTATGTATTGATATTATATATGATATTACTGGGAAGTTGCCAGTGTGGATCTTAAGGGTCGCATCTCACGGCTTTTTTAAATGGTTCTGAAAGCAAACGTAAACCCTAAACACAAGATTACAGTTTTCACAATCCTTACTCTTCGCCACAAACTGACATGCCGGAAATGATAGACAGTATGGACATTTTTGATCACATTTATGCTACTTCACATGCAGTACCCTGTCGTCTTTGGAATAGTAAAAGTATAATTTTTTTCTCAGAGGTGCCTTCGTACGGTAGTCTAAACATTAAAGACTTTGAGTTCTTCGGGTCGTCAAATACAACTATCGGATAATCATGTAAGATTTTTTGAAATATTCAGAGGTCAAAAAGAACACAGCCATTTTCACCCACCACAACTTTTGCATCTTTACATAACTTCTTAGGCATTTTCTCTAGAGGTTTTACAATCTAAGCCTGACTTTTAACCTTAAATCTCCCCGAAACCATCTCAATCGCCTAAGCTTCGCGGTAGACAATTAAAATCATCGCCTTTTCCTACATCCACCATGCTATACTTTCTAGCCAAAATGTCTTTTTCCGAAGGGGAAATTTATTATATCTGCCTTTACCTCCATAACCGCGTCAGAGAGAAATTTAGTTTCAGACTGATATATGTTCGCATTTATCCCGACCACAGAAACTTCACTTAATTCACTTTCAGGTCTTAAGCTAGACCAGATAGGCTTAATTTCAGGTGAGATTGGAGTTCAACAGACATGCTTATTTTACTGCCTTGCACCAAACTGAAGACTAACTTTTCTATCATTCCTCACAGGTCCCTCTGAACTCTTTTAATCGGAAGAGCATCCTTACACCTTTGAGTATAATTTTTTTTATAAAAGATCCCCTTCCTTGACAAAAGTTCGATTTCATTACACACCCCACCACCTGTCCGAGCTAAAATTGCATCTTGCTCTATTTACTGTAGGATTTCAACATTCATTCATTCATTCAATCATTCTGAACTGCCACTAGCCGACCTGTTTGGGACAAGTCTTTTTGTAATACCGTGGAAATCGAGTTGTCTCTATCATGCTCACGGTTTACAAAAGAAGCAGCCCCCTTTAAACTTTGCTCTGAAAAGGGGACATTGTATAAGGCCGAACATCTAGTTAACAGCTAGATTAATTGAAATTTTTCTTCGACATTGAAAAAGGTCTGCTTCGTCAAAATGCTTAAACTAGATACAAATACATCATATCTTAAGTTTAAAGAACTACTTAAATAATTTGCGGAACCTAAACTATCGATTTTTTGAAAAATAATAATAAGTAATTATGAGAATATTTACTATATTAGCTGTGAAAGTAGATTCTTTTTTAATTCCTCGCAAGACTTAAACGGTATTGTATTCCAAATAACACCAGCCGGATAAATCCTAAACTTCTTTCGTGCTGATGATCCAACGGTTCTGACGCTTCGCCGCTTGTCATTCACCCTTACCAGAGCTGCTAATTCCTGCTTTCTTGTTGTAATCAGAGCCGTTACAGAATTGGAAAACAACTGCTTCACCGAATCACTCAGAAAGTCCCTCGAAGTATGAAGATAAGTCATGAAATACTTGTCTTGCACCTTTGCAAAGACTTCAGTCAGAGCTCCTGGGGTCTGCTTTTATACTACTCCATCTTCCTTCTGTTACTATTCTTGCGCCTTAAAGACGCCGGTTACCTCTCCACATATACTTGCTAGCGCCGGAAAGTTCTCGCAAGGTCTGCTGCATTTCTAGCTTCTTCCAAATATCGCTTACCTCCTCACATATTCTAGTCAACCCTGGCTGAATTATTTTCTTAGTTGAAGATCCTTTCTAACCCATAAACTTCTGATTGTCCTAAACAAAGTAGGCCTTCCTTATTTGCACTTGATAAAAGTTCTGTTATCTCCGCTATCTTCACATAGAACTTTTGTATTTATTTTCGAGACTATTTCACTTAATCAGGTCATCAAATTGATATGAGGTGAATCATATCTTACAAATTATACATATACACTCCAAAAATGTATTTCCCAGTTAAAAGTGAAGATGAGCGATCCTTACAAAAAGTCATTCAAGATCCTAATAAAAATTCATGTCGACACATATCTGTGATACAGTACAATTGGTTGGTTGGTTGTAGTGGCAGCCTACTTTATCCAAAGATGACTCACTTAGGCCACTATAGGCCCATTGTGATTCCACAAAAGATTGAAATGACACTGGAGCCTGTAGGATGACGAGAACCATTTAGATTCTCGTATGAACTTGGCTATGCAGCTAATATTGAAATTAGCTACTTCGGTGAGGCTGTCCAGGAAAGGTGAGCCTGAGGTTTGCATGCGTTCCCTGTATAGTGCTGGGCATTCACACGATAAGTGTTGGATTGTTTTTTCCTCGCCTTCCGATCTTTAATTTCGGCAGAAATCATTGAAAGGATCACCCAATCTTTCTGCATTGTCTGCCAATCAGACAGTGCTCCGCCAGTATGGATACGATGGAATTCAAGGTTTCGCGACTCGTGTTAAGATGCCGCTTGGTGCGTTTGGTGCACAGTGCGTGCCAAGTTTGCCTGGTTGTCCTACAAGTTTCTTTAAGTATCCAGGTCCTATTTGCAGCCTCCATGTAACTTTGCTTGAATGCTAGCTATATGAAGGCTAGAGGTTGGCCGACTTGGAGTGTAAGTGTATAATATTGGAGTTGAGTGCCAGCTCTTCATAGGGTATCTGCTTCGCAATTTCTCGGTATATCAATATGCCCCGGTACCCAGCAAAGAATCACTTCACAGTGAAGCGATATCACGTTCAGTTGTGAACGGCATTTCATTGCAATCTTGAATGAGGTATGCAGGCTGGATAGTGATTGGATAGCAGCTTGACTGTCAGAGAAAATGTTTAAATTTCTTATGGAAATTTTCTGGTTTCTCAGCCAGTCTACTGCTTTGTAAATCACAATGACCTATATCTGAAAAACACTGCACACAGTTGCCTGGTAATCGGAAGGATAGTTTCAGGACTAGCTGTTCTGAAAAAACTCCACAGCCAACTCACCCATCCATTTTTAATCCATTAGTGTAGATGTCGACGAATTCCTGTATCTCATTTCTTTCTTTGGTTCAGTCATCCCTAGTAGGGAACACAACGACTTGAAACCATTGTCGAAACAAGGAATCAGGGAAGGGAGGTCTACTTTCCTGGCGTTGGTCCATCTCTTGGTAATATGATGGAGTGGCCAATATTTCCCCCATGCCAAGGAGATTTAGAGCTTCCAATCGAATTGCAAAACATTTGGCCTTCTCACTCGTAAAGAACTCCGTTGGAAACCAATTTAATAGCGTAAACAATGCCTTTCTTTTTGTAGTGCCGTATAGAGCCATGATACAATTTTGGGTTTCGATCCCCAGCTTTTCCAATGGCTCTTTTGCAGCAGTAGATTGCACGCATTGCGCGTTTTTTTCTATATTCGCTTTTCACGTGAGCTTGGAGTCCAGATTTAGACCCAAATATTTAACTTAATGAGGCGGTATGAGGTTTATCTCATCGATTTTGGGTGTGAGAAATCATGGAATTTTGTACCTTCTTATGACGAGCACAAATTCCGTGTTCTGCGGATTAATCTTTAAAGGCAAAGTTTAGTCTTTCATAAAGGGTGTTAATGAATTTGCCCGATGTTGCTATTGCAACATCATCGGCATAGTCTAGGACTTTGCAGCCAGTCGCTTCTATTTTCGACAGGAGTTTGTCCACCACTAAGTTCCATAGAAGGGGTGAAGGGACCCCACCTTGTGGGGTTTAAGACAGTGTGTTGCAGGTTGGCTTACGGTATTTGTAAGAGTCACCTATTATCTGGATTGGATTGCAGCAAATAGCAATATAAAAATTCAACTGTGGATAGATTTAGTTTTGGAAAATAAGTATTTAACACAACAATTTGCCTAGCTCATTAGTTGTTATAAATTCCTGAAATGTTAATAAATTAATCAAATATATTGAAAACAACGCACAAGAAGGCTCGTCTATTCCGCTTGAGAATTACCAACTTGGTGGATAAAATCTACCTTGATTGGTCTGGTGAAAGATTCGTTCTGTACCTTGCCTTTGTGTATTGGGATTTCTCTATAATTTTAGAATGCGTTTCACGTGGTGTGAGCCGCGTACACGGAATGACGGGGGTCTCAGAAATTCCGAAGCACTGAAAGCTAAATCACGCGTGCGTTCGTCCGCTTTTCTGGCAGCTCGGAGTTGTCTGCTTACTTACCTCGGTAAATTTTTAACAATTTTTTTGGGAACATTTTTCTTCTCTTTGTAATGACGTAAGTGTGCACTCTGGATGGAAGATGAACTTCAGTGGATGCTTAGTACTCAGCCGGGATCCTTTTCATTGATCGGAGGCAGGGAGGAATTCAAAAGAAGTTCTCGTATACTTAGAAGGAAAAAAATATTATCTTTTTCTCTCCCCACCATAATAACATTATCCCAAATCCAGGAGATCTTGCTTGTTATATATTTTTTTGTGGTTGAAACTGAGAATTCAAATGTCACTTAGGCAAAGTCCGCTGGCAGCAATTTGTCTCAGTGACGTTGTATGCCCTATTTGCACATGTGAGTACATCGGAGAGGAGCCAGCCGTGCAAGCCACTTGCTCTCACGTTTTCCATGCTATGTGCATGGAGTAATGGATGAGAGAAAATCCAAGCTGTCCTTTGTGTCGGATGCTCTGCAATCTCAGAGACCTAAAAACGATCATCTTCAGGAACTGAAGAGGAGTTGCGGGTCCTTTGACAGACCTTCGACCTCTGACTCAATCTCAAGGAGCTATACCAAGATCATCTCGGTGCCAAACTCAATTACAGACAGCTCGGCGAATGGTGTCCCCTACACCAGAGCAAGGAGCCGCAGCTACGACCAAGTCTCCTCTACAGCAAGTGAATGTGAGGTACACACCCCACCAGGTCCTGTGTGGTTGGAGCAAACACCTCCACACCATAGACGCTATCGTCATGTGTTGGATGATTTTATCGACCGCCGAGTTCACCTCAACCCGCTCTCCACAAACGCGCCCTAACCATTATCCAAGGGTGGAACCTGAAGTTAAGCGGCAGATAGGGGTCTCTCCCAGTAGAGTTTCAGGTCCGCACACTAACTTGAAACACCTTTAGATGAAATATCAGCTTGCTATGCCGGTTTTGCTGGTAGAAGAAGCCGCGGACTGTTACTGTAGGTACTTACGTGGCGCGGAATATATGGAATGACAGGCATTTTGCCAGGCGTTGCGGGAGACAATATGTATGAATTAGAAGTCCGGGGGCTAATTCGTAGCCCAAAGCAGGGCGTACACGAACCGTTTAATGTGCTCTGCGACAGTGTTCTCCAGCTTGCCAGCCGTTTGACGTCTCCCGTAGCTGATGTTGAGCTGACGGAGCTACTGTGCTTGAACTTGCGTATGGACGTAACAACCTGCTGCATCTTCCAATTACCTCGGTGCAGATGCTGCGCACCTATGCGCGAAGACAGGAAAATCTAGATGCTCAGCGAGGTATCTTTCGTCCTCAAGCACCACACCATGTTGGCCCACGACAACTAGTCTCCTGAGTTAGATACTGACCACTGCCCCTATCACCCGAACTCTCTACCTGAACTCTTTCCCTGCTATTATGCAGCAAGCACCTGTTGATAGGAATTCCCCAAACTAAACTCTATCAGAACTAAAGGATCAACGTCATTGTTGGAAGTGTCGGAAGGCAGGACACTCTTACGATGAGTGCGAAGCTGAGCGCACCATATTCTGCTATGAATGTGGGAAAGCAGGTGTATGCAAACCCAAATGTGAGTTTTGTATACAGAGAAAAAATTGGAGAACGGAGAGGCCTCACCAACATCCGAGGTCACCCCTTGTTTAGTACCGGCCCTTAAAATAAATCCTTTCGAAGCCCCTGTACCCTCCAGTAGTTCGGAACCGAAAACGAAATACTATACCTCAAATAACCACGCTAATCTTATCCGCATCTTGCCGCAAGATAATTTTCAGTATAATCTTTCACCTCCCTCAGAGAGTCTATTTTATCCGCGGGCCCACAGCAACTACATGCAACATAAGCCTTATCACGTGCGCTTGCTTGAATATCGTCGAGCCAGACAGCGTATTTTTGGTGTGGGGGAGCTTTCTTCAGCGGCTCCGAAGAGGTCCACCCGTCGACTGAGGTGGTGCTTCTGGAAGAATGTCCTGCGCACCAAAAGACGTTACTTTGTGGCCACTATAGTGGACTGGCCCACAGATGACCTCCGTTCACATGCCTATGTCACTCTATTTGGTGAAGAAAAAGTTCGTGGCTAAATTGACACTGGGACTAGCGTTAGCTGTATCGACGCCGGTTTCGCGAAGAGGTTTCTTGAAAGCAACTGACACCGCGTAGAGAAGCTTCATTTAAGCCTTAAGACATCTGACGGCACCCAACATCGCGCAGTAGGTAAAGCCACAAGTACCACCACCTTCCGTGGTAAGACGAAAACCTAATCATTCGTGATTATCCCTTCCCTGAGCCAAAAGATGAATCTGGGAGTGGATTTTATGAGGCTTTTCAACCTGGCGGCTTACTTATTTGTCGATCCAACAACTTCAAACCCCACGACGGTGAACTCACTGGAACCAGAGAGTCATCGTCATACTATAACACCAGTTCAACAGGACATTCTCAATTTCGTCATCGCCAGCTTTCCGTCCCATGCTAGAGAAGGACTTAATCTCACACGTGATTGATGTGGAAAGCAACAAGCCTATAAAACAGCGGCATTTCTTCATCTCTCCGGCGGTGGAAAAATTAATATATGTCGAACTGGACAGAATGCTTGCGATGGGGGTAATTGAGGAGTCCCAAAGCAGTTGGTCATCTCCCGTAACTTTGGTAGTCAAATCAGGGAAAGTAAGACTGTGTCTGGATGCACCGAAAGTGAATCAGGTTACGGTCAAGGATGCTTATCCCCTACCACTCATCGATGGGATACTAAGTCGACTTCCAAAAGCTCAGTTCATAACCAGCCTCGACTTAAAGGATGCCTTTTGCCAAATCCCATTAGATGAAAAGTCTAGGGAGAAGACAGCCTTCAGCGTACCGGGCCGTCCGTTGTACCAGTTTGTCACCATGCCATTTGGGCTGTGCAATGCACCCCAAACGATGCAACAGTTGATGGATAAGGTCGTCCAAGCACACCTACGCCACCAGGTTTTCGTCTACTTAGATGACCTCCTGTTGATCACAGAGACACTAAGTGAGCACTTCCAGCTGTTTCAGGAAGTTGCAGTATGCTTACGAAAAGCCGGACTTACTATCAATATTGAGAAGAGCGAGTTTCTCATGAAAGAAGTACGATATTTGGGCCACATAATTGGTCACGACATGATTTGCACAGATTCTAGCAAGGTACAAGCCATAACGGAGTTCTCGCGACTCACATTCATAAAGCAGTTGCGACGTTCTTTTGGAATTTGCGGTTGGTACCGACGCTTTGTACCAAATTTTGCAGCTCTATCTACCGCACTCACGGACCTTCTATCACGGAAGCGAAAGTTGATGTGAGCCTCAGAACCTTCCAAGACTTGAAAGACACTCTATGTAGAGCACCAGTTCTGCACAGCCCCAGTTTTACACGCCCCTTCGCTATATATTGTGACACGAGTCAACATGGACTAGGCGCAGTGCTGATGCAGAAGACTGCAGACGGAGCAGAAGTCCCTGTTACGTATATGTCACCCAAGCTAAACCCTGCCCAGCGCAATTACACCGTGTCTGAACAGGATCTGTGTCTAGCCACCGTATTAGCCATAAAAAAGTTCCGAGCCTATTTGGAGGGGCATGAATCAGAGGTCATCACGGATCATGTCCCGTTACAATGGCTTATGACGCTCTCGGATCTACATGGCAAATTGGCCAGATGGGCTTAGAAACTTCAGGGCTTCAACTTTACCATTTCGCATCGGAAGGGAAGCCAAAATGTAGTGCCTGACAAGAGTGGATAAAGTAAGCCGAAAGGTGACAGACCGTTTAGTAAAAGCCACACAAACTCAGCTGTGGGTCTTTAGCCACGTTTTAGAGGTGGATACACAGTCTACGTTCGGAATTTTGGTCAAAGTAAGGCTGTAGATCATTGCAACTCGACAATAAATTTCTTAAGGCCACCATAGCAAGTAAACATGGCAATGCATGTTTTCGAGTAGTGGGCCTCGACAGCAAGGCCTTGGGAATTTACCACACGAAGGACATTCGGGCATAAGTTTCTCAGGCATGACTGCTCTTGCCTGTGTTGTAACGGCGCACGGTATGGAAAAAAATATATCTTATATATCGTCTCGAAAATTAGCTTACAGTGCTTGAACCAGGGAATCTGGTTTAGCAACTACCCGACCGGTTCTGTCGACAGAACCGTTATCGTATCGAGACCACAGTCGCTGGAGAAAGAACAGGGGAGTCTGGTTCGTGCCGGCTAGCCAGATTAAAGATTGGGAGAAAATATCGATTAAATTTGATTGTGGGACGACAGAAATGTTTTTAAGAGTGGGAAGTGTGATTGAGAAAAGGAAGGAAATGGCTTTTTCCGGAAGATAAGCGTGGTTTTTTTTAAGATGATGTTTTTATGGTTTTGCTTCCAAAAATTTGAAAAAAGATCTCAACAATAGCCTTAGCCGGTGAATTTAGTGCAAAAATTCGTAGAAACTTCGTCTTCGAAACGTCCCATCCCGTCGTGCTTCTCGTAAACATGTGAACGGTTCTTGCAAATGGTAAAGGGTCCCTTAACGTGAATTACACGGGAAAAAAGTGTTCTAAAAATATTTTAATAAAATTATAAAACAAAATTGGATTCGCTTGTAAATTTAAATGTATGTACTCGATATTCATTGCATCACGTGAATGTACTTCAAATAGTGTAGTGGAAAAATCTGAAGAGCGGAACTTATGGATAATGGACAGGACTAATATAGCAAACTAAACAACAACCGTGAAGAGAAACGGAAATTGGAAGCTGAAACCATAAACAACAAGCGCTACGCACAGACGACAAACAAGAAGTGCCTTCCCGTATTTGTAAAAATAAGTAATTGTGACTGAAAAAAAATATCAAATTAATGTGCATAATTATTTGGTCGAGCGTAGGTAACTAAGATTATAAATATTTATAGATAAATGACGGAATAACAATTAATGATATACATATATAAAAATTCAATCTATTTGATCAAAGTTTAATATTACAAAAGTAAATTCTAAATGAAATAGTATAATTCGAATTTTGCTGGTTAGATCCACACACATTTTTTTAAAAAGGATCTTGAAATTTGTCCAGAAGTAATAATATGAATTGAATTTATGAGGTTGGAACGATATGAAATGGATGTTGATTGTATTTGTTTTTCTATTTTTGATTTAAAAAAGGAAATAAAACCTTGGAGAGATTCTACTCTTCATAAAAAATCACTTTCTCCTTCCCCACTCCATAAAATAAGGTATTTATATAAAATTAAAAATATAAAATCAAAATACCTATTCATATAAGGCATGTAAAGAAAGAACGAAACCCGAAATGTCCTTTTTTGTTAAAGAAAGAGAATGAGCTAGCCTTTTTCTTCAAATTAAAGCTAAGAGAATAGGATGAGCTAGCGTTTTTCTTCAAATTGAAGCTAAAGCAAGAACACAGCGACAAAAAAAATCAAGTCAGATAAGAAAATAGAGTACTAAGCAAGTGGATACATTAAAGAAGAACGCTGGTAAGGTTTTTGTGGCAAAAATATATTTTTTAAGTCCATTTTATTATATTTACTAATTCAATTTATATAACGAATAGTGTAAAAAATAAAAAATAAACGGATTAAAAACCTTATCAGCGAGAGTTTCCCTAAGGGTCCTTTTTACTTCTTGCTTGAGGAACAGGGCTTACTCCGGCTGAGGTAAGTATTGGTGGGCCTAGTGCGCACAACACATACTGACACGCGAACGCTAGGCCATGGTAGGGCGGGCCCAGGCAGCGACATCTGCACTTGGCGAGCTCCGCTGAAGCTCGTCTTTCTAATCAAGAGTAGCACGGCGACCTGAGAGATTATTCTTGTACGCGGTAGTCCTTCGTTTCTTTTCTTGTTTTTTTGAGCAGCAGTTTCGGAATTACACCCGTAGATCGAAGTAACGTAAATATTTTTTTTCTCGGGTAGATCTTGAACGCGGTATTATCTTGGTATGCGCGCGTGAATTCTTTGGTAAAGTAACGTAGTAGGTATAGCCTCGCAAGATGGATAGTATGTTTTGTTTGGTCAATTTTTATTGTCGCTTTGTAATCGGATAAATTGATGGCGGAGTCCCTGGAAATGAGATTTGGGACTGATGCAAGAGAACGCGGTCACGACATTGAGCGCCGACCTGAACTGGCCTGCCAGCAGCCATCACTCCTCTAGCTAAGTAGAGGCCAGACCCAAATTCGTCTGAACGACACCCCCAGGACTTAACGTCCATTGAGGCCAACAAAACGAAAGTCTTGTAGTCTTGAAATTTCGAAGTGATATCGTTCGTAACTTTCATTTCATTACAAATGCTCCACGTTGGGCGCCATATGTAATAATAATTTTCAAAAATTAATTTCTCATTTTCCAATTTATTTTACGAGAACCTTTAGAAATCACGTCTCAAAATTTGATTAAGAGTTTTATTAGCAGTTTGAGTCCACAAGCTTTTTTTTCTTGGCACGGTTTTCGAAACTTCAAGCGCGTTTTTTTCTAATTAACGTATTTCCAACTGGGGACAATTATTCTCTGGATTGGCCAAACCGATTTGAGTCAAATTTGGGGTGCTATTTTATTCTGATCTGAACGTAGGCATCCGAAATAAGTTGAGACTACACTCACACCGGTTTTTTCGGTAGATAGGGACCGCATAAAAGAAAACGGGAATTTTTTTTAAAAGAGTCTCACGAAAAAAATAACTGAAAAACTGACGACATATGAAAATGAAAAGCTTTTTAAAAACTAAACCCAACACATGAAGCTTGTCAGCTTCTTGAAATCTCGCGAAACCTTTTAGATTCTGATTAAGAAAATAAACATGCAAACATTTTTAAATATTTGATTTGCATATGTACATATTTTATAAAAACAGAATTTTTTCAAAACGTCAATTATGTTTCAATTTGATTGAAATTTTCGTATATTGCACAAAAAAATCGCACAAATCAAAATTCCCAAAAAAAAGGACCGGACAAAAACAGGTTTGAGTGTATATCTAGAAGCAGGCAGTTATGATTACGTACGCTTTGTGGCGAGTAATCACAAGAAGGTGAGACTGGACATAAGCACAAGCGGTTTTAATCGGCTGTGCCTGAAGTAAAAATTCTCAGAGGAGTAGAGTTCAGATGGGTACGAAGCAGTTAAAAGCACATATCAAATTTTACTCCAAACATAAGCAGTTCCTAAATTAAAATGTATAGGTTAAGATTATGGGAGAACCGAAAAAGAGGGGTTCGTCTACTACTATGGCATAAAAAGTTCGTGGTGGTCGCGGCCCCATGAGAAGTTATGAGGATTCCCCAACCTAAAAAATGGTTATTTTGCCTATTTTTACGGATCCTACGAAACCGTAAAATTGATCTGGGTAGCAATTTTTATGTTTGGAAGTCGAAAAAGTTTAAACAAGCTTTGAGATTCACACGGTCAATTTCCCAGGAATATCTACATTAATATAAAAAATACGAAACAAAATAATAATTATGAAAATAATACTACTTACAATAATAATAGTGAAAGATACTATTAACAGCAATTGAGACGAGCTAATATTAATCATTTCATTTCATTCATTGATTACGTAAGGCCAGAAGGTCGATGGGGGTGGATTGGTTTGATTGAATATTAACGCTGATCATTCGGGGAGGAGACAGGTTACAAAGCCTTTTCTACGTTATTAACTTAATTTAATTTGTTTGTGATCAGGAGAAAAGTTTTTGATGATTTCTCAACAAAAAATGATAAAAGTTTATAAATTCTATAAACAATTATTATTACGATGTGCAAATCAGATTAAAAATGGATTTTTTTATGAAAAAAACACTACTTTTCTAAAAAAAATTAATAAATCGTAAAAACCGCTTTAACAATTTTTATAAAATATGAAAAAATTCATAAAGATGTTGATACGCGTCGATTGACACCTTAATGATGGAAAGATTATATTTGGTTCTCGAGATATAATGCATGACGTAAATGACCTTGAACGTTTAATGATTTTTTATTTTTTATTTAATTTTTTTTGTTAACATGAAAAAAAATTTTGTGATTTTTACACAAGAATTGTTTGGAGTATATACATAATATAAACATTGATTACTTAGGATGGAAAATCAGGTTAAAATTTTTGTGTTTTTGAAAAAAAAACCTAATTTTTTGCACTTTTTTTAAAAAAGTCAAAAAACGGCTCCAACGATTTTTTTAAAAATTTGAAAGATTCATAAAAATGTTAATATCCGTCGATTGACATCTTAATTATGAAAATCGCATGTTTGGTTCGTGAGATATAGCGCATAACATGGTTGACCTTCAAGGGGTGAAAACAGCAAACCCCTCCGAACGAAGTTTCCCAAAAACAAATCAGCTCTTAAGATTACAAAGACGCTTCGATTGACACCTTAACAAAGTCGATACGACTTTGTTTACGTGAGTTATGCTCGTAGAAAAACTGCCCGCGAACGCACATACGTACGTACGTACGTACGTACACACACACACACACATACATACTTCTTTCTAAAAACACTTTATATATACTCTATAGACCTCAAAACGTAAAGTAAAGTTGAACATTTCAATTTAGATTTTCGAGGCGATTACAAGAACTTCCCATATACTGGGAAGTTAATAAACAATCATTCAAAGTCACCATGTAAAAAGAGTTCATTCGAATCATGATACCTTAAATCTCTTATTTTAAAGACATTGTTGTATAGTCAATCAAAGTTTATTGATATTTGCAAAATTTGAGCAGATTTTCAATAGTCTTCACAGAACCGTGTTTAACTTTAATGAAAAAACTGCTTTGTAACCTGTCCCCCCCACCGATTGATCCGCGTGAATAATCAATCAAACCAATGCACCAAAATCCTTACGTAATCAAATGACGCTCGCGTAGATGTTCGGATTAATATTAAATCATTCCAATAATTTTTATGAGAGGTACATTTTTATTATTTGAAGTAGTATTATTTCCATAACTTTTATTGTGTTTAATATTTTTAATATCTATGTAGATATTCCTGGGAAGTTTACCGTGTGGACCTCATGGGTGGCACCTCACGGCTTGTTTGTTATTTTCATATCGATGCTTGATGGACAAAAGAGCGCTGGCAAAAATGAATGCAGTTTTTGTTATTACGTCCACTGAAGAGATTTTGCCGCGTGGGCACTTTGAATAGTTGCGTTCAAAATTGTCATGACTGAAATTGTATTTTTTTCACGATTTTACATCAATAAGACTAATATTTATTTCTTATTTCCAGTTGGTCTTGAGAAACCTTGGGTATGCACTCAATAATTGGTTTAATTGCATGTAAAAACAAGCCGCGAGGTGCGACCCTTGAGGTCCACACGGTCAACTTCCCAGTAATATCTAGATAAACATCAACAACATTAAACACAATAATAATTTTAAAAACAAGCCGTGAGGTGCGACCCTTGAGGTCCACACGGTCAGCTTCCCAGTAATATTTACATTGATATTAAAAAAATTAAACACAATAATAATTATGAAAATAATACTACTTTTAATAACAAAAATGTACCTCTCATAAAAGTTATTGGAATGACTTTATATTAATCGTAACATCTACGCGAGCGTCAATTGATTACGTAAAGATTTTCGTGGATTGGTTTGATTGAATATTCACGCGGATCAATCGGAGGGGGGACAGATTACAAAGCCTTTTCTACGTTATTTGTTATTTTCATATCGATGCTTGAAGGACAAAACAGCGCTAGCAAAATGAATGCAGTTTTTGTTATTACGACAACTGAAGAGATTTTGTCGCGTGATGGCCATTTTGAATAGTTGCGGTCAAAACTGCTAGCACTTCGGCATAATCACTGAATTTGTATTTTTTCACAGTTAAAGTTAGAAACACGCTTCTGTGAAGACTATTTAAATTTTTCGCAAATTATGCTAATAATAATAAACTTTGATCGACTTTACAACAATGTCCATAGAATAAGGGATTTAAGGTATAAAAATTCGTTTGAACCCTTTTTACATGGTGACTTTGAATGATTTTTATATTTTTAATTCAATTTGTTTTGAAATCATGAGAAAATATTTTGCTAGTCTGTACAGAAATTGATAAAAGTTTATAAATTTTATAAACATTTATTATCACGATGTTAATTTTTTTAATTATTAATTAATTTTTATATAAAAAAACACTAATTTTCAATATTTTTGTTATTAAATTAAAAAAATGGCTTCAAACGTTTCTTTTAAAATTTAAAAACATCATTAAAATGTTAATACGCGTCGAGTGACTTCTTAATAATGCGAAGATTATATTTGGTTCTCGAGATATAATGAATGACATAAATGACCATGAAGGTCATGATGACTTTTAATGATTTTTATTTTTAATTAATTTTTTTTGTAAACATGGAAAAAAAGTTGGTGTTTTTTTTACACAAACTGTTTGGAGTATATAAATTATATGAACATTGATTACTGCGACTTGAAAATAAAGTTAAAAGTTGGATGGTTTTGAAAAAAAACTCCAATTTTTTGCACTTTTTTTCAAAAACTTAAAAAACCGCTTCAATATTTATTTTCAAAATTTGATAGAATCACGAAAATGTTAATACGCGTCGATTGACATCTTAATGAAGCAAATCGTAGTTTGGTTCACATGATATAGCGCATGACAGGGTTGAACTTCAAGGGGTGAAAACAGCAAACCCCCTCGGCCGAAGTGTCCCAAAAACTAATCAGCTCTTAAAATTGCAAAGACGCTTCGATTGACACCTTAACGAAGTCGATATGACTTCGTTTACGTGAGTTATGCTCGTAGAAAAACTGTCCGCGAACGTACGTACGTACATAAACACCCACACACATACTTCTTTCTAAAAACACTTAAAATATACTCGTAAGACCTCAAAACGTAAAGATATGTCTAAAATTTCAATTTCGATTTTCGAGGCGATTACAAGAACTTCCCATATACTGGGAAGTTAATAATACTACTTAAAGTAATAACAATGAGAGGAATTCATAGCAGTAAGAGAAATGAGTTAATATGAATCATATCGTTTACGGGAGGGCCCATTGATTATGTAAGGTTTTTGGTCGATGAGGACAGATTCAATATTCACGCGGATCAATCGGTGGAGGCCTTTTTGGTCTTGAAAATTTTTGTATATGCAGTCAAAAATAGGTTCAATTGCATGTTAAAAGTACAATGTATTACATGATGATGATGATGATGATGGTTATTGAAATCTTACGATTACTAAAGAATGAATCTACTAAAACCTAAATTTTTTATTCGATGAAAGCTTTTCAAAGCACATGATTTTGCAAAGTATTGACTACAAAACATTTTACCATTCAAACAGTAGCGTACGCAGGATTTTGATAAGGGGGATCATATTTTTGAAGTCTTAACTAGGTACGTTTGCTAGTGCTTCGGTGTAGATATGAAGATATAATTATGTAATCATACTTAATCTTACTTTTTCACCGGTCAAAGTTGGAGTCCTCCAAAAATAGTCCTGCAGACTGTAGCCCGATTGCATGTCTGGTTTCATTTACTTGAATCATTCATGATATTTTCATTCAAATTATAAAATTATGCGCCTGACGTGTGAAAGAATCTAAACTGTATTTGTAGACTTCCTTGGAACCGTAAAGTGTATATGCATGTTTGCAAGTACATATATTGAAACGCCTTCAATACCTACAGGCCAGAAAAGAAAGCAACTAATGAAGTAAATGCCGTGGGAAAGTGAAACTGTAACTAAGCACAGACAGAGTAATATCGTAATCAGGGTTGGCGAAGCTTGTTTGCAGCCCATGCAGGGAAACAACTCTGTGCTCTCAAGCAAATTTGTCGTCATTTCCACGTAATGCATGAGGTAGACTTTTGTACGCGTTTTTTTAATGAGCTGTCCCCAATAGGCCTAATCCTAAGATTACAAATCATATGACAAAATAAAAACAATCCATTCTGTGAGGGTTCTGATCAAAGATAGAAAGAAACATTCAAAAATATAACTGTTGCTACTAAGATATGGGTGCGAATTGAATAAATTACACTTTTCTGGAATTTTACTTCGAAAACTTTCAATCAGGTGACCATATTCTAATGTGCCTACCAACTCTTTATCTATATATAAAACTGCTAGGCTTTATACAATAAGTAAAAGATAACGGCACACACGGATCCAATTTGTGCAAACTATGGCCGTATCACCCCTAGGTGAGATCCCTAAAGCACCATATTGAATCTCACTCAACTCCCACGTTCCAGAGTGTCTCGGCGAATAATTGTTAAAGTGGGTGACTTAGTGGTTAACGCTAGTTCAAGGCTCCTTGTCGACAAATAGTTTTCGGGAATGAGATTTGATGCCGCACTATCATTTTACTCAGCTGTGAATGAGAAGAAAAAAAATGTGGTCTAATGGCGACCCATGAGGCCCACACGGCTAACTTCCCAGTGGGATGAATAAAATGCTATAATTTGCTTTTATTATTAATGACTATTATTAATAATTACTATTATAAACATTATTATTCTAAATAATATAATTACTTTTATTATTTTTATCAATTTTTTATCTAACCATAAAAGCTTTGGTAGAGGAAGATGTCTCCACCACCTGGTCATCCTCTACCAAAGCCTCGACAACATTTTCCTCTTCGTCCTCGCCATCCTTCTTGTCCACCACTTCGTCCTCAACCTCGTTCTCCATCTCGGCCTTGGAATCCACAACTATTATTGAGGGTATTTAATTATTGTTTAAAATAATCATTCGTTATTAAGAATGTTTGACCGTTACTGAATAATTATGATTGACTTTATATATACAATATCAAATTATAACTAATATTATTTGATTGTTATTAACAATATTAAATTATTTATAACAATATCCAAATATCACCCAATCCAAACCAAAGTTTGGAATTTTATAAATTAATTTTTTTTTTGAAATAACATTTTTTTACAAATTTGATCACAGTTTTGCTAAAACGCACAATAATAACAGCATTACTATGAAGGTATTTGGTATCTGCACGAATTGATAGTGCGTATCAACAGTTTAAAATTAAGCAATTTTTAGTCGTTTTTTCCGTTTTTTCATCCTAAATAAAAAACGGCCCAACCGATTTTGCTGAAAAGTCATTCAGTTTTAAGCTACGTAATTATGCGTCGAATGAAACCGGTCCGACGGCAATGCGACCTCTGGTTCTTGAGATAATCGAGACGAAAAATTATTCCGACCGCACATACGCACATACGCACATACGCACATACACACATACGTACATACACACTCACAGACATCTCTCTAAAAACGATGGATTTGGATTCTAGAGCCCTTAAAACGTGGAGATATGTGAAAATTTGGGATTCGCAAAATCGACCCCATTACAATAACTTGCCATAAGGAACTGGGAAGTTAATAAATAAAATTATAGTGAAAAATCTAAACGACGATTTTTTTTCATTAGCTCATTTAACACATCTTCTGTAGTGCAGTGAGATCTCTATGAATATTTAGAAGTGCCAATTCATTTAGCCATTCCTTGCTGGTGGAATTTCGCAAGTATGTTTTTAGTCGTCGTAATGTTCAAAATGATCGTTCGTTGGTACACGTAGATACTGTGAGAACAGCCAATATTTCTAGCAATTTCGATATATTCGGTATAATGTTTGAATTACACATGCTTAACCCATCTATGGCCGTTTTTGGGCGGTTTACAATTTCAAGATGCCCTTTCTTTCTGTATCACAGAGTCAACTCAGCATTCAATTCTTCTTCAAGGGGGCGGGGGGTTGAACCCGTAACCGCCCCCGGGTACGCCACTGCATTCAAAGCGTAGATACCGCAAATGCAAATTTGATTGAAATTTTGTTGGTTTTCAAAATTTAAGCAGTTTTTTTAATTAAAAGACTATAAAAACTATTAAAAATCTGCTCAACTTATGCAAATATTTTAAAACTTTGGTTGAATTTACAACTTTTTTTTAGAATAAAAGATATAAAGTAATATCATTCGTATGAACCCTCTTTACATGGTAACTTTGAATAATTTTTTATTTTTTATTTAGTTTTTTTCATAATTATGGAAAAAAATTGTTGCAGGTTTCTTTTTGGAACCTGATAAAGATGTATAAATTTTATAAACATTTATTACTGTGTTGTGCAAATCAGGTTAAAAAAATATTTTTTTATGAAAAAACCCTAATTTTTCGCATTTTCTTCTATTAAATTAAAAAAAACGGCTGAACCGCATTTATCATGTTAAAAACTGCACAAAGATGTTTATATACATCAACTGACACCATAATGATGCAAATATTATATCTGGTTCGTGAGATATAGTGAATGATAAAAATGACCTTGAAAATCATGGTGACTTTTAATGATTTTTAATTTTTAATTTAATTTTTTATATGGTCATGAGAACAAGTTTTCATAATGTGTTTATAAGCATTGTTTGGAGTATATAAATTTTATAAACATTGATTACTGGGACTTAAAAATAAGGTTAAAAATTTATTGTTTATGAAAAAAACTCCAATTTTTTGCACTTTTTTTTTTAAAATTAAAAAACGGCGTCAAGAAATTTTTTAGAAACTTAAAAGAATTACATAAATGTCAATACGCGTCGATTGACACCTTGCTCAAGGAAATCGTACGTTGGTTTCGCGAGATATAACGCATTACAGAAATGACCTTCAAACGGGCAAACCAGCAAACCCCCCGACTGAAGTTTTGCAAAAACTAATCAGCTCTTAAGATTGCAAAGACGCTTCGATTGACACCTCAACGAAGTCGATACAACTTTGTTTACGTGAATTATGCTGGTAGAAAAAAGTTCCTACGAACGTACATACGTACACATCGTGCCGTGCCGTGCGAGGATTATTACGCTAAATTATTGGAAGCGCATGTTCAGACTGGACATGGGGGGAGGGATAAGATGTATTACTATGCCCAGTCTCGATGGAGAATTTGCAGGGAGGCATGCCAACTTTTCGCCTCATTGTGCTGTACTTGCACCAGAAAACGATTTCTCCCACGAAAAGGGGTAGTGATAAAACCCATAGTGTCAGAAGGATTCAACGCGCGAGGCCAAGTCGATTTGTTTGACTTTCAATCATGCCCGGACGGCGAATTCAAGTGGTTGTTGAATTATCAAAATCATGCCACAAAGTTCCTACAGTTACGGCCGTTGACCTCAAAGAACGCGCATAATGTTGCTGAAGAGTTGTGTTGTTGAGACTGATAAAAAAACTTGCAGTTATTGTCATTTGGAAATTCATGCGCGGTTTGGTGTTTTATTCGATTCAAAAGATTTTGTATGTTCTCTTTGTGTTAGAGGCAAAGAGATTATGACGAGTCAAGAAGATTGTTTCAACAAACAGAAAAAGCGGCAGATTATTATTCATTACCGACTGAAAATTTCAGTCCTTGGGACGCCCCGCCGCAGTCACTCAGACTAACGCTATTGGTCTATTTGACTGGACATTTCAGTCATTCGGCCGAATGCCAGAAGCGCACCAGTCATTCGGAGAAATATGTCCAAATGACTGATTGAATCAGTCTCACAGCGAAATCGCGGCTATTAGTCTGAATGCTTGGTCATTCGGCCGAAAGACGGATTATTCCGAACGACTGCGACATATATACTCTATAGACCTCAAAACGTAAAGAAATGTTGAAAATTTCAATTTCGATTTTCGAGGCGATTACAAGAACTACCCATATACTGGGAAGTTAATTAAATGTATTGCCAATGATGGAGGGAGTTATCGAAATGGTACCAACAGTAAATAACGAAGCTAATAAAAACTCTAATTTTTAATTTGATGAAAGATTTTTTGAAGCATATGATCTTGCAAAGTATTGATTTCAAAGCGATGATTACCACAAATTTTGATTGGATTTTCAAAATTTAAGCAGTTTTTTTTTATTAAAATTAAAACACAGTACTGGGAAAATCTGAAAATCTGCTCAAAATATGCAAATATTAATAAACTTTGATTGAATTAACAACAATGTCTTTAGAATAAAAGATATTAGGTAATATCATTAATTTTTCTAGCTTGTCAGATTCTCTCCGTGATCAGTTCGTATGCGGATTAAGCGATCGAGAAACAAAAATGAAATTGTTCGAATTGGAAGCGTTAACATTTGATTCAGCCTTCAAAGGAGCGTTAGCGCGCGAGAATGCACTGAAAAATGCATCAATAGCATCAGCAAGTGACAAAAAAAATTTCAAAAAGACGTATTAGCGATCACTTCGCAAAGTTCAAAATCGCGGCATGATTTTAAGTCAAATCATAAGTTCGAGCAACGCAAGTTTACGCCGCACAATCAGCCTGCAGAGCTAAAAAGTCGAGGAAACACATGTTGGAATTGCGGTGGACACGGACATACGCGTATTCAATGCCCAAGTCCAAGTATAGTACAGTCAATTGGGAGTTCAGCGTGCATTTTCAAAAGGCAGAATTTTTTTTATTGCAATGCGTGTGGAATGCTATAATTAGCTTAAGTTCAATTTCCGCGGATCCCCCATGATGGAGTTTGGGCTCCATCTTGAAAACAAAAGAAATTGGGACACCCCCATATCTCCCAAACGGTGGCTTCCACAAGAAATTTGTGTATGGCAAACTTGCGAAGAATATAATTTTTAGCAAGTCGTCCATACATAACTTTTGTGTCGTGTCAATAATAAAAAAGATACAATCCAAAAACCGTACCCAAAAAGAGGGGAAAAACTTTCGGCCGCCACAACTTTTTTAATTTCACGTTTAACGCGAAACATTTTGGGATACTTTTCTAAGATAATTTTGTCGCAAATCGTTTGCGGTATTGATTGTTCCAATCACTGCACATTGACGGGAGTTATTCCATCCCAAAGGGGAGAAAGTCGCGTGAAAAACCCGTTTGTAGGCCAAATAATCGACTTTTGGTGGCGAACCCCCCGTTGCGAAACTCGCGGAGCATTTTGGAAGGCAGCCGGATTCTTGGCGCAATGTGTAGTATGTCTTACTGTGACCTTAAATCCAAGTTTCTGGGGTCGCACCCCCAATCCTCTGGGCTCCATCTTGGAAACAAAAAATAGTGGGACATCCCACATATCTCCGAAACCATGGCTCCCACAGAAAGTTGAATATGGCAAGCTTGTAAATAATTTTATTTGCAGCAAGTCATGCCTACATCACTTTTACGTGGTTTTAACAATAAAAGAGTTACAAGCTTAAAACGACATCCAAAAAGGGGGGAATATCTTCCGAGCGCCACAGCTTCATTGTTTTCACTTTAACCCCAAAACACATTGAAAATAACTTTAAGGCAATTTTGTCGCAAGTCGGTTGCGGTATTGATCGTTTTGATCGCTGTACATTGGCGGGAGCTATTGCATCCCAAAGGGGGAAAACTCACGTGAAAAACGCATTTTTAGGCCAAAAAATGTGATTTCGATGGCAAACCCCCCATTGCAAAACTCACGGAGCATTTTAGTGAGCAGAAAATTTTTAATTGCCATGAGTAGTATGCCTTTAGGTGAGCTTAAATTGAAGTTTCTGGGGTGGCAGCTCCAATCCCCTTGGCGCCATCTTAAGAACAAAAAAAAGTGGGACGGCCCCATATCTTGGAAAGCACCGCCCCCACAAAAAAGTTTTATATGACAAACTTGTGTGAAATTTAATTTACAGTAAGTTGTGGATACATCATTTTCACGTGCTGTCAATATTAGAAGAGTTACACGCCTAAAACGACTTTGAAAGGGGGGATCATTTTTCGCGTGCCACAACTTCATGGTTTCCCCTTTTACGGCGGAATTTGTCCGACAATAACTTTTATGCAGTTTTATCATCAAACGTTTGCGGTATTGCTTGTTTTGATCACTGTACCATTTCGGAAGTTATTGCGCCTTGAAGGGGGTCAAGTCACACGAAAAAAGCATTGTAGGACCAGATAAACAGGTGTTAAAAAGCTTTTTTTCGCAACGCAAGACAGATGTTTTCACGTTGAGCACCGACACGAGAATGAACACTAAACAAACAATCTGATTCAAGAGCCTCGAACGTTCTTATTTCAGATTTGGAATCGTACGTGGAGCCTTGACGCCCGTCGTTCTTATTGTTTACGCATTCCAAATAATAATCGGTTTGGAATCGTATGTGGAGCCTCAGCCTTAGGCTGAGGCTATGACGCTATGACGTTCATTCTTAAAACAAACAAACCGAAACCGATTTGGAATCGTATGTGGAGCCTCAGCCTTAACGGTACGAATGTGCGAATGGAAATAGATACGGGCACCTACGAGACCGTTATCTCGGAAAAAATCTTGCGTGAATATTTCGATATTATTAAAGTTTGCGATACGGTATCAAATTAACGCGGATATGATGGTACTGTTATGAATCCGATCGGGAAATTGTCAAATTTAAAAGTTAATTTTCGCAGTAAAACATATGTGCCTGACTGTTTTGTATTGTCCGGCAGGGGCCCAGCGCTGTTGGGACGCAAATGGCTGGCACCATTTGAATGCTGGCCTTTAAGTATTGTTGAAAACCTCGATGATAAAACGACGGTAAATAACATTGACATTAAAAATGTACCAGATTACATAATAAATAAGTTTAAAGAATTATTTAGTGATTCTCCGGGCTGCTATAATAAGAGTAAAACTAAAATTTATCTGAAAGATGGCACCAAGCCTATCGCATTTAAAAGTCGTCACGTTGCACATGCTTTAAAACCGCTTACAGAAAAAGAAATCGATCATTTAGTCTGACTGGGTAACTTGGAACCAGTCGAAGTTAGTGAATGGGCTACCCCGATAGTGCCAGTTTTTAAAAATAATGGAAATATTCGCATATGCGGGGATTTTAAAATTACTGTGAATCCACACATTATTATGAATAAATATCCGCTGCACACGATTGACGATATTTTCTCCGCTTTGCAAGGCGGTTTGACTTATACTGAATTAGATTTGCGTCATGCATACATGCAGTTCGAAATAGACGAAAGTTGCCGCGATCCGCTCACAATAATTACTCATAAGGGGTCTTTCCGATATAAAAAATTACCAGAAGGTATCGTGCCGGCCGCAGCTGATGTACAAAAGAAAATGGACGAATGTTTAGCTGGAATAAATGGAACGATTACGTATATTGACAATATCTATGTAACGGGTCGTACGAACAAAGAACACTTAAAAAATTTGGAAGCAGTGTGTGCGCGACTTCAAGATTGCGGACTTCGCGTGAATATTGATAAGAGTAAATTTATGCAAAAGAAACTCGACGTACTCGGATACGTTATAGATAAAGATGGATTACATAAATCCAAAACAAAAATCGACGCAATGATTAACGCGCCACAACCAGCAAATGCAAAAGAATTATCTTCTTTCCTTGGCTTAATAAATTTTTATGCGCGATTTTTGAAAACCGATCCGAAAATTCAAAACCACTATACGGTTTGGCAAATCAAAAAGAGTTCGTGTGGAATGACAAGTGCAAAAAGGCCTTTGAATGGGTAAAAAATTAATTAATCTCGCCGCGTGTCTTAGCGCATTATGACCCAAACAAAAAAATGATATTGGCTTGCGATGTTTCACAATATGGATTGTCTGCGATTTTGTCGCATAAATACGAAGATGGATCAGAAAGGCCGATTGCGTATGCCTCTCACACGATACCGAAAAAAGAATTAAATTGAACAATACTCGATAAAGAAGCAATGGCCATAGTTTTCGGATTTAAACGCTTTCGAGACTTTATTTTCGGTAAAGAAATTATTTTACGCACGGACCACCAATCACTAAAACTTATTTTAGGGCTTCGAAAAGGAATCCCTCAAATAGTTGACAACAGATTTCAAAGACACATAAGCTCAACTGCTAATGTGTATTGCGACGCTCTATCACGTTTACCGGTAAAAACTGACGTTGATTTATCCGATCTAGATCCTAACTTTTCCAACGTGCATTTTTTTAGCGAAGGTGTCGCAACATGTGATGGTAAAATGTTGGCACGTGAAAGCACAAAAGATGAAATAGTTTCTAAAGTAAAAAATACACTCAAACAGAATGGCCAAAAGCAAAGAATTTGCCGGACGAACTGAAGCCGTACCACAGAAAAAAATGTGAATTATCGTTGGATAAAAATTGCTTATTTTGGAGTTTGCGTGCCGTTATTCCCAAAAGCATGAGACCGCTAATCTTGCGCGAACTTCACGCATCACATCTGGGAATTGTAAAAATTAGAATGTTTGCCCGCTCCTATGTTTGGGTGCCAGAAATTGATCACGATATAGAAATTACAGTAAACAATTGTACCACTTGCACAATTGAAAGAAAAAATCCACCAAAAACTCCGCTAACTACGTAGCCTTGCCCGACCGCGCATGGAGCCGCATTCATTGTGACTTTCTAGGGCCGTTTTACGGCAATATGTATCTTGTAATTGTTTGTGCTCATTCGAAATGGCCAGAAATAATCAACTTCAAAAATAACACTAAAGATTACAAAGTAATCGAGGAACTTAAAACGTTGTTTGCACGATTCCGGTTACCCTTACATGTTGTAACAGACGGGGGACCGCAATTTCGAAGCTCTAAATTTTTGAATTTTTTGAAACGAAATGGCATCAATCACAGTTTTTCGCCACCCTACCATCCCGCAACGAATGGCGCAGCCGAAAATTTCGTCGGAACTTTTGAAGATAAAGTGACGAAAATTGTAAAAGGGGGAGAGACAGTAGAGTCGGCTATAAATAGATTCTTGTTCGATTACAGAAGTATTGAGCATTGCACCACGGGAAAAAGTCCTTATCAACTCATGTTCAAACGAGACATGCGCACGTGATTTGATATGTTAAAAAACAATGTCTTCGAAAAAGTATATAAAAGCCAAAGAGCACAAATAATTGCGAAAGGTGGTAGTCGCAAATTAAAGTTAAGTCCAGGCGATGAGGTGTATGAAAACGATTATAGTGTGAATCCAGTAAAACGACGTGAAGCAACAGTTGTCAAGCAGACATCGCCCTCTACCTTCGTGGTACGCGACGAGAACAATGTGATGAGTAAACGACACAAAGATCAGATCATTAAAACTGTCAAATCAAACGTAAAACTACGTCGTTCTCCGCGGTTGAATGCAACATAAAACAAGCCGCGAGGTGCGACCCTTGAGGTCCACACGGTCAACTTCCCAGTAATATCTACATAAACATCAACAACATTACAACAATGAGAGGTAATAGTAACATGAATGAGTTAATATGAATCATATCGTCTACGGGAGGGTCCATTGATTATGTAAGGTTTTTGGTCGATGAGGACCGATTGAATATTCACGCGGATCAATCGGTGGGGGCCTTTTTGGTGTTGAAAAATTTTGTTGGTTTTCAAAATTCAAGCAATTTTTTTTTATTAAAAGACTATGAAAACTATTAAAAATCTGCTCAAATTATGCAAATATCTTGAAACTTTGATTGAATTTACAACATTTTTTTTAGAATAAATGATATAAAGTAATAGCACTCGTATGAACCCTCTTTACATGGTAACTTTGAATGATTTTTTTATTTTTAATTTAGTATTTTCATAATCATGGAATAAAATTTTGCCGGTTTCTTTCCAAAAACTGATAAGAATGTATACATTTTATAAACTGGATCACTGTGCTGTGCAAACCAAGTTAAAAAATATTTTCTAGGAAAAAAACCATAATTTTTCGTATTTTCTTCTATTAAATTAAAAAACGGCTAAAATGAATTTTTATAATGTTCAAAACTTCACAAAGATGTTAATACACGTCAACGGACACCTAAATGATGCAAATAATATATATGGTTCGTGAGATATAGTGAATGATAAAATTGACCTTGAAAATCATGATAACTTTTAATGATATTTTATTTTTTATTTAATTTTTTACGTAATCATGAGAAAAAGTTTTGATGACGTTTTTGCGAGCATTGTTTGGGGTACATAAATTTTATAAACACTGATTATTAAGACTTGACAATAAGGTTAAAAATTTATTGCTTTTGAAAAAAACCTAATTTTTTGCAATTTTTTTTTTAAAAATTTGAAAAGCGCTGCAAGAATTTTTTTGAAAATTTGACAGAATCACACAAACGTTAATACGCGTCGATTGATACCTTGTTAAATCGTATGTTTGGTTCGCGAGATATAGCGCATGACAGAAATGACTTTCAAACGGGCAAAACAGCAAACCCCCCCGAACGAAGTTTTCGAAAAACTAATCAGCTCTTAAGATTCTAAAGACGCTTCGATTGACACCTTAGTCGAGTCGATCGGACTTTGTTTACGTGAGTTATGCTCGTAGAAAAAACTATCCACGAACGTACAGACGTACGTACGTACGTACGTACGAACACACACACACATACGTCTCCCTTTCTAAAAACACTTTATATATACTCTATAGACCTCAAAACGTAAAGAAAAGTTGAAAATTTCAATTTCGATTTTCGAGGCGATTACAAGAACTTCCCATATACTGGGAAGTTAAAAAAGGTGGAAGAGTTGTGGTGTATGCGGTCAAGTTAGTTTACGCTCCGGGCGGCTCGCGAGCGGTCAGATCTCCAGCCGAGTCAGCAATTAGTTTGTTTAAAGAGTTTGGCGACATTAGACGTATGAACCCTTTTTACATAATGACTTTGAATGATTTCTTATTTTTAATTTTTTTTTGGAATCATCCAAAAAAAATTTTCTGGTTTCTTTACAAAAACTGATAATAGTTTTTAAATCTTTACTGTGTTGCGCAAATCAGGTTGGAAATTTATATGAAGAAAACCCAATTTTTACATTTTTTTCTTCCTAAATTAAATACGCGTTGATTGATACCTTAATGATGCAAATATTATATATGGTTCGCGAGATATACATAAGGAATGACTTAAATGACCTTGAAGGGCTAGATGATTTGTAATGATTTTTTTTATTTTTAATGTTTTTTTTTGTAACCACGAGGAAAAGTTTTGCTGCTCTGTCACAAAAACTGTTTGGAGTGTATAAATTTTGAAAACATTGATTACTGTGTTGTGCAAATCAGGTTAAAAATTTATTTTTTATGAAAATAGACCTTATTTTTTGCTCTTTTTTTAATAATTCAAAAAAGGGCTCCACCATTTTTTCCAAAAATTTACAGAATCACGGAAATGTTAATACGCGTTGACTGATACCTTAACGATGCAAATGCTAGGTTTGGATCGCGAGATATAGTGCATGACAGAATTGACCTTCAAAGGGTCAAAACAACAAACCCTATTAACGGAAGTGTCCTTAAAACTAATCAGCTCTTAAGATTGTAAAGACGCTTCGATTGACACCTTAACAAAGTCGATCAGACTTTGTTTGCGTGAGTTATGCTCGTAGAAAAAACTGTCCACGAACGTACCTTCGTACACACACACATCTCATTTTCTAAGAACATTTTAAATATACTCTATAGACCTCAAAGCCTAAAAAAATGTTGAAAATTTCAATTCTGGTTTTCTAGGTGATTACGAGAACTTCCCGTATACTGGGAAGTTAATAAAAAATTAATGGAAACTACAGGAAACAAAATTTAATTGTGAATTAAAAATGTTGATTTAATTTTAATTTGGTGAATATTTTATGCCGTACCTTTACTGGCCTCATATTGCAGTCGTTTAAGTTAAAATGGTGATTTTGCTACAATGAAAAATGAAGAAAATATAAACCGCTATTACTAGAGAAAATAACATCACACGTGTTTATGAAGTACATGAAATTCTCCACATCTTATCCGTTCTTTCAAAGATCTTCAGTCATTCTTTCTGCCTTTCAAAAAACAATGGGAAACGAAATATATTAGCCAACCCGCTCATACAAGCAAAGGTTGTTGTAAGTGTGAAAAATAATTGCACCTAGTTATTTTTATACAATGCCGGTTTTTACTGTACTTTCATCTCGTTTTTATTCACAAAACATAAGTCATTTTGCCCACAACTTCCTAACTGCTATGAAACGTAGTCAAAAAATGATGCAGTCTGCAAGTTGCCGATGAAATGCACAGTTGTATCATAAATTGTATTTCTAGAATCGAGGACAAAGCAGTCCATGTGCAGGAACGGGTGTTGCCCTTTTTCGATGAGAAATCCTTCGCGGTGGGTGAAAGTCGAGTGGGATTGCATGAACCGTAGTCATGGCTAGGGTGAGAAGTGACCATAACTACATTTAAAATAAAACATAAACATAAAATATTTATAAGTTATAAACTCATACTATGAAACACTTTTGCAGAAGATACAAAAATATAAACATTGTTAAGCCGTAAAAAAATCTTTACTTTTATTGTACATATTATTTAAGCAACATGCCCGGATGCATTTTTGACTTTCATTGTGTTTTAATAATTCAGACGTGCCTCCATACACTAAGCCATAAGCATTTTTCCATTACTATAAACTCTGAAACATTTTTCTATTATCCTAAACTCTTAAGTATTACTTTCAAATTTCAATTAGTTTTTCGCTTTTCTATTGAATTCATTTCTAATTACCAACGATTTCGCTCAACACAAGTATTGGATCACGTATTGTCGTTAACTGCGCATACTGTTTACATTTCGGTCAGCACATTTTTTATTGGTCGAAATTCAATGTTGGCTTCAAATGATCGATACCATGAGTGATATCCGATACATATGATAAACAAAGCGAGGCAATTGCCAGTATGAGCGGCTGGCCAGCAGTTTTTAATTATTGTGTAGCACCAAGTTGTTTTGAGTTTTGTGCAGCATTATATCACATTGAGGAGCATTAAGACGCATTTTTGTATTTAAAGTCACGAAAATTAATATTCTGAATTCATTCTCAAACCAGACTAACAGTTTAACTTTTGACAGAGTCAAGGTAAGGGAGTTACGATTTTGAATCGAAGTTCAATTATTCGACTTATCGGATTAAGTATTCGGTCGACTGACAATGTTAAAGTGACTCACGACTTTTAAAACAAATGCAGATAATATTCAAGAGTTACAAACTCAATAAATCGACTAATCGGATTTAGAATCCAGTTGACCGACATTTAACATAAAAATCAGAAAAAATACTAAATTCAATTCCAACATGGAAGAAGTTGAAATTATCCGACGCTAGAGCAGAAGCTTACGGGGCAGGAAATTGAACGTCTGATCTCAAACTACAAATAGGATCCTTCATCACGCAAAACAAAGGACTACCTAATGGTTCTTTCGAAAAGACTCGACAACTGCTGGACGATCTTCTCTGGAAGGAATGAAGAGCTGGTAGACCTGGCCCAGGACTTCGCAGAACATCCATATTACGCGAAACAGTATTTCGCAGCCATTCAAAAGAATTATAACGTGAGGAGGAGACAACACAATCAGAAAAAATACTAAATTCAATTCCAACATGGAAGAAGTTGAAATTATCCGACGCTAGAGCAGAAGCTTACGGGGCAGGAAATTGAACGTCTGATCTCAAACTACAAATAGGATCCTTCATCACGCAAAACAAAGGACTACCTAATGGTTCTTTCGAAAAGACTCGACAACTGCTGGACGATCTTCTCTGGAAGGAATGAAGAGCTGCTAGACCTGGCCCAGGACTTCGCAGAACATCCATATTACGCGAAACAGTATTTCGCAGCCATTCAAAAGAATTATAACGTGAGGAGGAGACAACACAATCAGAAAAAATACTAAAGCCAAAAGAATCGACCCACGCAGAAGAGGCTTTAACTTAAATAAGGCCGCATAAATCGATAGTTCGCGCAATTCAGCACATCCTCTACAGTTTGGGTAGGTTTGAAGGTGCACAGCCCAATGCATTTTACCAGCCCAAAGTTGCAGCTATCTATCGCTTTTGGGAGGACTTAGACCAAGGGCACATGCAGATCCCCCAGCGCTGAAGTGATCCTTTGATATTTGGATGCGAAAAATTGCAGCACTTTGAGTTAATCGATCAAATACAAAACGTCTTGGTATTTCTGGCGAATTGTCAAGAAACGCTACAAGTAAATTCTACCTCCAACGTCAAGACACACCTGACGATCAACCTGCCAAATATAACGATCGCTGCTTTTGAAGGCGACTACGGTCAATGGCAATCATTGTGCGATTTGTTTCAACAGATGGTACAAAATCCACCCTTGGGAAATGCGCAAAAACTTTGGTATTTGCAGAGTAATCTCAAAGGTGAAGCAGAAAGACTCATTCGACATCCGTCTATTACTAATGAGAATTATGAAGTGGCCTGGGAAATTTTGACTAAACGCTGCAGTTGGTATCTGCAAAATGCAATGCAGCAGATATACATATGTATAAATTGTGGTGGTCATCATCCAATATATTTCTGCGATGGCTTGCTTCGATTATCAAGATGGAAGCGAGTCAACAAAATCAAGGAACTTAACTTGTGTTTAAGCTGTTTACGTGAGGGACATCAAAGTACCCAGTGCAGTGCAAGCACTTGTCGAAAGTGTAACAAGAAACACAACTCTCCTTTTACACATCGACAATGCAATCAACAAGACGAGCTCTTCCTCAAACAAAACCACCGCAATTAAATCGGTGGCACTACCTACTGGACCAACAAATTCCAATAATTTGCTGGTCATATTGGGAACCACTCGCATCAATATCAACAATTAAGCAAACAAAATGATAGAGATGAGAGAAATACTTGATAGCGGCTCGCAAGTTAACATTGTAACTGAAGCTGCAATGAAAAAATTAGGACTAAGCACAAAATATTACAACATGAGAATTCAAGGACTGCGCGGCATAACACAGAAAACAATGCAAGTGGTGAAACTCTCAATCCAATCAAGAGTGACCGCAGTTAACAGACGATTGGATTCCGCGGTGCTGCCACAAATCGTGTCATCCCAGCCTACAAAAAACATTAATAACAGCATTTGGGACTCAATTCAATCGACGGGAGCAGATTGATCTGCTTTTTGGAGCGGACGTATAGTACGAGTTCCTTACAAATGGACAAATACGTCTTTCGAAGGGACTTCCACTGTTACAGAATACACATCTGGGCTGGATATTAGTGGGCCAAATTGTGACTTCTAATTCAAGACAATTGACATGTAGAGTGATCAGCGTCAATGATCAAAAATTTACCAAACAAGTCGAACGATTTTGCAAACTTGAGGATATGAAAGGAAATTCTTGCACCTTAACGAGACAGGAAGCTCAGTGCGTGGAACATTTCGATGCTTCTGCAAAAACATCATCCGGCTACAGCCTAAATGACATTTTGTGTATAGGGCCAACTATCCAACCAGAGCTCTTCAGAGTCCACCTGTGGCTCAGATGCCCGCTCTTTGTTTATACGGCCGACATAGAAATAATGTAATGTAAGTTCTTATGTCAGAAAAGGATAGAAAATACCAACTTATCCTGCGGTGCATGAAACGTAGCGAATCATTGAAATGTTACCAGTTGAATGAAGTAACGTTAGACACCTAACTAAATGCTTACAACAGCTCGCGGCACAGACAAATTAAAGCATTTCTGCTGGTACCAAAGTGCTAATGGCTGATTTCCTTGTGAATGACGTCATGTCAGGGACAGATACCATCACAGAAGTCATAGGCAAGCAACGACAGCTCGAATCAGCTCTAAGATTGGCAGGATTTAATCTCCGAAAGTAGTGTGCCAACAACCCAAAGTTGCTACAAAACATCCCGCGAGAACATCAGGCACTAGAATTATACATAGCCGACGTCAAGAAAAATTACATCAGAACTTGGGGATGGTTTGGGTACCACAAACCGACGAATTTCAGATCAGGAACCCACGCATAGAAATCAATAAGTTGACGAAGAGATCAGCATTGTCCGACATCGCCCGCCTACATTGGCAGTAATAGCACCCGTGACGGTTACCGCAAAAATATTACTGCAAAAATTATGGATGTTCCAAATAACTCGGGGTGAAGAAATTTCATTAGACCTGATGCTGGAATGGTCAAGATACTGTAACGACCTAAAGCAATCTGACAAAATTCGAATCCTTCACCACATATCCAACCGAAAGATGTCCAAAGACGTTCAGCTACATGCTTTCGCAGATGCCTCCGAAAAAGCCTATTAATTGGCGTTTAACATCCGCGCTAAACACACCGATAATGTTCGCATAGTACGATTGCCCTGTGTGAAGTCAAAAGTAGCACCAGCTAAGCAAGTCACGCTACCAAGATTGGAGCGAACTAGCAAATTGAGTGCAATAGGACATCAAGATTCCAAATCTGCAATGTTTCTTTTCGACCGACTCATAAATCACGCTCAATTGGATCTGCGGTGAAGATTCATTGTATCAGACGTTTGTAGCTAACCGATTGGCTGCCATTCAAAGTATCTCATCTCCAAAGCAGTGGTGAAATGTCGAATCGAGACAAAAGCCGGCGGAATTCGTATCAAGAGGGGTCAATGCCGAAAAACGCAAGAGTATCGACAGCAGCCATATCAGCCCGCAGACACCAATATTGAGAAAAGAAAGTTAAAAATGATCCTCGCAGCAGGTGTGGTCTCAACTTCGTTGATATCAACTATCAACCACAAAATTCATTCAATCGGCTACTACGCATAGTAACTCTAATTCGGCATTTCATAAAAACCGTACGACAACATAGAAGCAAGCATGCTCAATTACATCTAAAACATCATACAGTCCCTTCATCGTCAACAGATGAGCTGGAGGACGCACTACAGTTAGTAGTAAGGGAAGCTCAAGGAGATGCATATGGTGAATCGGTCCGGCAACTAAAAACCGTCAATCAGGTCGGAAGCAGTGACCCATTAATCAGTTTGCATCCATTTCTTGATGAATATAGAATCTTGCGAGTGGGTAGTCGTTTGGAAGCATCCAATTTATCGTACAATGCAAAACACCCAATGATCCTTTCCTTTGTCCACTACGTAACAAAGCTGATTCTCAATGAATTACACATTGAAAACTTGCACGCAGAACCACAACCCTTACTAGCCAAAGCCAGTTAAAGGTTCTGGCCCGTCAATAGCAAGACAGCAGCCAGGTCGGTCATGCAAAAATGCGTAAGATGCACACGAGCCAGACCAACACTCATGAATCAACTGATAGGTAATCTTTTTGCCAATCGTGTTCAACCAGCTAGACCATTTGTGAGCGCTGGAGTCGATTTTGATAGACCGCTTTCGAGTCACGGTCGAATCAAAGTCTTTTGCTGTTGTGCGACGAACGCGGTACACATTGAGTTGGTCCCTATCGTGACCACATTAGCATTCATTGATGCTCGTAAGCACTTGACAGGCCGAAAAGGAAACTTTAAAAACCTATAGTGCGATATTGTCACCAACTTTATCGGTGCAGGGAACCAATTACAGGAACTAAGGAGAACAATGTATGCGAATGAATCGCAAAAACAATTATCAACCTTTTGTTCCATGAAGGAAATAGACTTTCACTTCATTCCTCCAAGGTCTCCTCATTTTGGTGATTTATGGGAAAGCTGTAAAGCCCGCAACACGCATGATAGCAAAAAATGTATACCAAAAACAATACACTTACGAAGAATTGGAAACAGTGATCGAGCAAGTATGAAATGTATCTACTAAATTATTCCCACAACCAATCAGCATTTTCCTACAACCCACAAATCAATAATTAACGAGCAGTCGTAGACTATACAAATGCATAATTTACGATCGCTTTGTAATGCTCACTTTGCAATACTCGTTTTACATTACACATAATCTTCTCATACGAAAGTCCAATTCATGATGTCACTAAAAATAGACACAAGACTGAATGTTTGTACTAGCCCATCACGATCGTGCCAGACTAAGCGGCGCTTAGCGTTGACAAGTGCAATGTACGACATACTTGCATGTACCCTTTGGGAAGAAACTTGAGTAGTCATTACTCATGGACTTGATGAGTGTTGCATTTTTAAATTGGGTCAAATGGAAAAATGCTGATCGATATTTTGGTTAGTAGAATGAATTGACTATATTCAATTCTTTCAGTTTTAGAGTATGGATTATGTATTAAGTAAATTAAAAATATGAGAGTAAGGATTATATATTAAGATGTAAAAATTGTATAAAATGAATTGCAGAATAAATAAAAGATAGCCCATAGTCTTACTTTTGACTGGTTTGTATTTAAAATTATTGCCGTAGTTTGGCAAAACGCTCGAGCCGTAACTTGACTTTAGAAGCGCAACAACTATAGCGTAACCAGTCGCTAAAGTATTATAAATATAGGCTAGCTTGGATCATGGATCCTGCGCCAGACATGTGGCAATTCACTTGCCGGTAGGTACCCTTACTATAACCCTGTCTCCTCGCTAATAGAGCGCTTTACCTAAACAGCGCTAATTCACGGATCTCCCTCGAGGAATATAAGATCCGGCGCTCGGCGTCCAACACCGAGGACTTCAAGGCACCTGAGAAAACATCGACGACGAATCATCTTTTACAAGTAGAAGCCATCCTTAATTCAATACCTCTCACACCGTTCACAAATGATGCAAATGATATCACGGCTTTAACTCCAGGACACCTTTTTATTGGCGAACTACTAACAAATCCAATCGATGCAAAAGCCCAACAGCAAAATCTGTCTCTACCACAAAGGTGAAAACTTTTAAATGACATCAGAGATTCCTTTTGACAGCAGGGGTTGTCGGAATACTTTATGCAGCTTCAACAGCAACACACATGGAAACGTGTGCGTGAAAATATGAAGCCGGGAACAATGGTCATTCTAAAAAAAGATAATCAACCGCCATTAAGATGGCGTATCGCTAGAGTTAAGAGGAAAACCAGGGAAGGATGGAATGATACGAGTGGTCAAACTAAAAACAGCTTCAGAAATAGAGGAAAGACTCATAAGCAACTTAGCTCCATTATCTGTAGAAATTGAACCCATGGAGGAAGATTCAGTCCAATTCGAATCTTCTGCACCGAAAGGTGACACGAGCACTGATTCATAAACACGTCCCATATAATCTAACAGTCACGGAGTCAAAGACACCAATTCGAAGAAATGACGACTAAACACATCATCAATAGCCTGTTACAATAGCCAACCTCAGTTTCTAACTGCCCAGTGTGGAACATATACAAACCATAGAACATCATAGCCACCAATTATACCTACATTTCTTACATGCATTTTCTACTTTTCGATAAACTCATAGAATACCCCTGCTCTCGACATATGAGCGATCGATAATTAGCTTTGAACTCAGACACGACCCACCTCAATGACTCATTCATACTTGAAGACATGGTCAAGTGTTTTAAATACGGATCCAACTAATTTCTGTGTACGGACTAATGCCCTTTGCTAACCATATGCATTCGAGTGCAATAAATTAAGGTCATAATTGCAACTGAATAGTATGGGATATGTATATTGATTGGGGAACGGGAAATACTGTACCGTGAGAACCAAAACACGGCGCGCGTGATTGGTTCTGGTTATTAATTTAGTTATTTAGAGTAGGGATATATTATGTATTAGTTTAAGAAAATTTTGCATAAAAGAACGAGTTGGGCTTAGGCTCATCCTCATTAATCCACGATCGAGGAACTAAGGTTGCTGTTTGATTTATAGACATTGACTACCAGCGGCAAAGTTCTTAATTCTGATTAATAGTGCAAAGACTGCCTTTGTAGTTCGGGAGAAAATAAATTGCCTTTGTTCTTGACAATTTAAAGTGTGTAATTACACAAATAGACACATCGGCCGCCTGACACTTTGTTTCTGTGCCAAATTTGTGGCAGACTCACTGCCTGTAGGTATTCTTAGATAATCGAGCCCACAATGATTTAAAGATCGTGTTTTAGAAATATACCTCGCATCAGCCTAGAGGAATATAGGCAACGGAAGCGACAGTGGGACGATGCGGTATCTTCACATGGCGAACCCACGAATGATGTAACATTACATGGCGATCATGGCTAGTTCAGGACAACTGGAAGAACATCAAAAACTGGACATATTGGAAGAAGAAGAAATTCACGACATAGAAACTATCGCGAACTTCAATAAGGTGTTTGAGCGATGCTGCCTGAGCATTGGAAGGAAGCATAACCACTGTTCAGAGCCCAAAAAACATGAATACGTGCCAACAACAGTATCGCAGGCACCTTGCTACAACCCAACACCATTACCTGGACCACGACCAAGACATATGAAAAAATTCGTGAAAAGACAAGTTGAAGAGCCTCCAAAAATAATTTATTTAAAACGCCGACGACGAGGAGGGAAAGCATACAATGCAAGGCGCGAAAAAGCACTTCTACACAGGATGATACATATCTCCACAGGCGAACAGAAAACGAAATTTACTCAGCCAATAAACAAATTAAAAAAACAAAATAATGACTTTATAAAATAATCTAAAATCAAATAAATTAATCAAACAATTGTACAAAAACAAAATACCATATTTTATAATTCACGAAAATGGGCAATAATCGTATCACAAATTCAAAAATATTCATAGAATATAAACAAACAATAAGTACTACTTTTAGCCATCTTAACCTTTCTATACATATATAACAACAAACAAAAACAGTATGCTAGAAAAATAGTAGATAGGAATATTATCTTCGGCAGGAATAATGTTTAGATAATTAAACACAAAAATATCCTCAGATGCCAACAAACAGATTAAAAAAGTTGTTAGTCAAGCTACAAACGACCTTATCGAACCTAAAGAAAACAAAGAGCTACACGGTAAGAACACTCAAAAAAAATTAGAATCACAATAGAAATTGAAAACGAATTTTTAGCAAACTCAAAGAAAGCACAGAAGTAGAACTCAAATCATTAATCTCAAACATTAGTAAGGCACTGATTTCGGGTCCAATCCAACGGCTGAACGCCGAAAATATTTTTGTAAAAATAGAAGGCGAGTGCTTCAAGAGCAGTCATGCCTGAGAACCTTATGCCCGAATGTCCTTCGTGTGGTAAATTCCCAAGGCCTTGTTGTCGGGACCTACTACTCGAAAACAAGCATTGCCATGTTTGCTTGCTATGTTGGCCTTAAGGAATTTATTGTCGAGTTTGGCGTTGTAATGATCCACAGCCTTACTTTGACCGAAATTTCGGACGTAGACTGTGTCTCCTACTCTAAAACGAGGCTCTCGGGAGCGTAGGTTATAGACCCGCAGCTGAGTTTGTGTGGCTTTGAGCAATCGGTCTGACACCTCGCGGCGTATTTTTGCCATTCTTTCGTGTGGTAGCAATTCAGACTCAGGATCATTTAACGTTTGCAGCTTTCGCAGCAAAGCGTAGGAACTCCCGTGTCCGACCATGTTTTGCCCAAACACCACAAAATATGGAGCTGATCTCAGAGAAGTATGATGGGCAGTACGTAGCGCACAGTTGATGGCCGACAACTTCCGATCCCAATCGCGCTGACTAGGGTGGACATATGCGCGTATCGCTGCTAACACGGAGCGATTTACGCGTTCAGACGCGTTTGCCTGGGGGGAATAAATGGCGGTGTAGGTGTGACGCACTCCGTACTCTTCTAAGAGCTGATTAAAGAGTTGGCTCCTGAACTGAGGCACATTATCAGAGACGATAGTTTCGGGAACTCCAATCAAATGGAACAGGTCCTCTTCTAAATATGAGGTGATAGCTTTTGCGGATGCAGCCCGGAGTGGTTTTAAAAACGAAAATTTAGACAATTGGTCCAGGACTACTAGAATGAAAGTGTGGCCTGCCAAAGACCGAGGGAATGGTCCAAGGAGATTGATGTACAAACGCTGAAAGATGCGTTCCGGAAAAGCCGTAGGACGCATGGGAGCTCGTAGAGTTTGGTTGGGCGCTTTGGTCATTTTGCAGACGTCGCACGAACTGACATACTCAGTGACTTGTTTGGTCATGGATGTCCAGTAATAGAACTCTTTAAGCCGCTTGAGTGTTTTTCCGACACCCCCGTGAGCACTGAGCGGATGGTCGTGTGCTCGCTGTATTACGGAGGCAGTCAGTTCGTCCGGAACCCAAAGTTTCCATGCGTCTCTGTCCTTGGAAATGTCTCCAGTGGCATACTGGCACCGTTTGTACACGAAGCCCTCCAGGACTCGTAAATCCGGCAATTGAGCTTGATTGTTAGAGATTTGTTTTGCAAGCTCTAAGTATTTTCTGCTACTGAAATGGGGAGTGGAAAGTTCGATCTCTAAGGTGTTGGTAGAAATGTCTTCTATTTCTAGACCCTCCGGGGAAAATACGCGCGATAGCGAGTCAGGCACCACATTTTGGCTTCCCTTCCGATGCGAAATGGTAAAATTGAAGCCCTGGAGCTTCAGCGCCCATCTGGCCAACCTGCCATGTAGGTCCGAGAGCGTCATAAGCCATTGTAGCGAGGCATGATCCGTGATGACCTCGAATTCATGCCTTTCCACATAGGCTCGGAACTTTTTGATGGCTAATACGGCGGCCAGACACTCCTGTTCAGACACGGTGTAATTGCGTTGGGCAGGGTTTAGTTTGTGTGACATATACGCCACAGGAACTTCTGCTCCGTTCCCAGTCTTCTGCATCAGCACTGCGCCTACTCCATGTTGACTCGTGTCACAATGTATAGCGAAGGGGCGTGTAAAACTGGGGCTGTGCAGAACTGGTGCTCTACATAGAGCGTCTTTCAAGTCCTGAAAGGCTCTGAGGCTCACATCATTCCACACAAACTTTCGCTTCCGTGATAGAAGGTCCGTGAGTGCGACAGATAGAGCTGCGAAATTTGGTACAAAGCGTCGGTACCAGCCACACATTCCAAGAAAACGTCGCAACTGCTTTATGGAAGTGGGTCGCGGGAACTCCGTTATAGCTTGTACCTTGCTAGGATCTGTGCAAATCGTGCCATGACCAATTATGTGGCCCAAATATCGTACTTCTTTCATGAGGAACTTGCTCTTTTCAATATTAATAGTAAGTCCGGCTTTCCGTAAGCATACTGCGACTTTCTGGAGTAGCTGAAAGTGCTCACATAGTGTCTCTGTGATCAACAGGAGGTCATCTAAGTAGACGAAGACCTGGTGGCGTAGGTGTGCTTGGACGACCTTATCCATCAACCGTTGCATCGTTTGGGGTGCATTGCACAACCCAAATGGCATGGTGACGAACTGGTACAACGACCGACCCGGTACGGTGAAGGCTGTCTTCTCCCTGGACTTTTCATCTAATGGGATTTGCCAAAAAGCGTCCTTTAAGTCGAGGCTGGTTATAAACTGAGCTCTTGGGAGTCGACTTAGTATCCCATCGATGAGTGGTAAGGGACACAGTCTTACCTTCCCTGGTTTGACTACCAACGTTACGGGAGATGACCAACTGCTTTGGGAGTCCTCAATTACCCCCATCGCAAGCATTCTGTCCAGTTCGACATAAAGTAATTTTTCCACTGCCGGAGAGATGGAGAAATGCCGCTGTTTTATAGGTTTGTTGCTTCCCACATCAATCACGTGTGAGATTAAGGTGGTACGCCCTCGTCCTTCTCTAGCATAGGACGGAAAGCTGGCGATGACGGAATTGAGAATGTCTTGTTGAACTGGTGTTATAATATGACGATGACTCTCTGGTTCCAGTGAGTTCACCTTCGTGGGGTTCAAAGTTGTTGGCTCGACAAATAAGTCAGCCGCCATTTTGAAAAGTCTCACAAAATCCACTCCCAGATACAGCTGCTGGCTTAGGGAAGGGATAATCACGAATGATAACGTTTTCGTTTTACCGCGGAAGGTGATGGTACCTGTGGTTTTACCTACTGCGCGATGTTGGGTGCCGTCCGCAGTCTTCAAGCTTAAATGAAGCTTCTCTATGCGGCGTCGGTTGTTTTCAAGAAACCTCTCCGCAAAACCTGCGGTGATACAGCTAACGCTAGCCCCAGTGTCAATCAAGCCACGAACTTTTTCTTCACCAAATAAAGTGACATAAGCATGTGGACGGAGGTCATCTGTGGGCCGGTCCACTATAGTGGCCGCAAAGTAACGTCTTTTGGTGCGCAGAATCTTCTTCCAGAAGCACCTCAGTTGACGGGTGGACCTACTTGAAGCCGCTGAAGGAAGCTCCTCCACACCAAAAATACGCTGTCTGGCTCGGCGGTATTCGAGCAAACGCACGTGATAAGGCTTATGTTGCATGGAGTTATTGCGGGCCTGCAAAAAAAATGAATCCTCTGAGGGAGGCGACAGATTATAAGAATGATTATCTCGCGGTAAGATGCGGATAAGATTAGCGTGGTTGCTTGAGTCAACGTTTTCCGTTTTTGGTTCTGAACTACTGGAGAGTTCAGGGGCTACGACGGGGTTTATTTTAAGGGCCGGTACTAAACTCGGGGAGACCTCGGATGTTGGTGAGGCCTCTCCGTTTTCCAGTTTTTTGCTGCATACACAACTCACATTTGGGTTTGTATACACCTGCTTACCCACATCCATAGCAGAATATGGTGCGCTCTGCTTCGCACTCATCGTAGAAGTGTCCTGCCTTCCGGCAGTTCCAACAATGACGTTGATCCCGGAGTTCTGATAGAGTTAAGTTAGGAGAATTGCTATCAACAGGTTCTTGCTGCATAATAGCAGTGATCGGCGAAGATTCGGATGATATAGGCGAGTAGTGGTGAGTGCCTAACTCCGAGACTAGTTGTCGTGGGCCAAAAGGGTGTCGTGCTTGAGGGCAAAAGATACCTCTCTGGGCATCTAGGTTTTCCTGTCTCTGCGCATAGATGCGCAGCATCTGTACCGTTTTAATGGTGGAGGAAGCAGCGGACTGGTACTGGAGGTACTTACGTGGCGCGGAGTATATGGAATGGC
The DNA here is from genome assembly GCA_963942545.1 of Oxycera nigricornis. Classification (NCBI taxonomy): domain Eukaryota; kingdom Metazoa; phylum Arthropoda; class Insecta; order Diptera; family Stratiomyidae; genus Oxycera; species Oxycera nigricornis. The sequence goes on from OZ012661.1 coordinate 71,580,279, forward strand.
ACGCATTTTGCCAGGCGTTACGAGATCGTAATTGTAATGAAATGAGTAGGAGCGAACGTTGTCGCTTCGAAATTTCAAGCCAACAGGACTTTCGTCTTGTTTGCCTCAATGGACGTTAAGTCCCCGGGACGAGGCAACGAGCCCATATGTCGTTCAGACGAATTTGGGTTCGGCCTCTACCTAGCTAGAGGAGTGATGGCTGCTGGCAGGCCAGCTCAGCTCGGCGCGTATCGTCGTGGGTGCGTTCTCTAGCATCAGTCCCGAATCTTATTTCCAGAGATTCAGCCATCAAATTGCCCGCTTACATACCGACAAGAAAAAAATTAATTCAACAAAGCAAACTATTCATCTTGTGAGGCTATACCTCCTACGTTACTTTACACAAAGAATTCTCGCGCGCATACCGAGATAATACCGCGTTCAAGGGCTGCCCGCGAGAAAAAAAATCTTTACGTTACATTGGTCTATTGGTGGAATTCCGAAGCTACTCAAAACAAAAACAGGCAAGAAAGAAAAGAAAACGAAAGACTACCGCCTACCGAAACAATCTCTTGGGTGGCCGTGCCACTCTCGATTTGGAAGACGAGCTTCAGCGGAGCTCGCCAGGCGCAGATGTCGCTGCCTGGGCCCGCCCTACCATGGCCTAGCGCTTGCGTGTCCGCATGTGTTGTGCGCACTAGGCCCACCACACAACCAAAAAGCACACTAGAAGACGAAGTTGTTGACTAGACTAGGAGGTTCTAACCCATGATAAACTTGACTAATAAATATTTATTTATTTGTTTTTCACCTTGAAGGTGAACAACTCACTAAAAACAATTTCTACAAGCAAAGACTCCATACTACTAACGATACACCAGTATACATAAAAAATTATCGGTTACCTCACACTCAGCACGAGAAAATACAAAAACAAGTCCAAGAATTGGAAGATAACGACATTGTAGAACCTTCTATAAGCCCATACAACTCACCATTGCTAGTTGTACCAAAGAAAAGTTCTGACGATACAAAGAAATGGAGACTTATCGTTGACTTCAGAAGGTTAAACGACAAGATAGTAAACGACAAATTTCCATTGACAATGTTGAAAGATGTGCTCGACAAACTCGGTAGAGCAAAATATTTCTCCACCTTAGATATGACGAGTTCTTTTCACCAGATTGAACTAGAAAAAGACTCCAGACCTTTAACAGCTTTTTCTACAGGCGACGGGCACTACCAATTCAAGAGACTACCTATTGGATTACAAATTTCCTCAAACAGCTTTCAAAGAACGCTCACCATCGCACTGACAGGTTTAAGTCATTCAGCCTTTTTATATGTCGATGACATTATGGTCTTTGGATGAAGCATCGAACACCATGATAAAAATCTATCAAAAGTTCTACAAAAATTACGCAGATACAACCTCAAACTGAATGCAAAAAAGTGCGAATTCCTAAAATTAGAAGTCGTATACCTAGGACATCTGATGACAGCAGACGTTATACGAACTGACCCTGCTAAACATGAGGTAATAAAAAATTATCCAATCTCTAAAAATTCAGATGACCTCAGAAGATTCGTAGCATTCTGCAACTATTACCGTTGCTTCATCCCAAATTTTGCAGAAACGGCAAAGAGCTTGCACTTCCTGTTGAAGAAAAAAGCACCGTTTATTTGGGAAGAAGAGCAGAAAAAAGCAAACGATCTACTTAAACATCTTACTCTACTTAAGATCATTGAACAAACACGAACTGAACAAGCCAATCATAGAAAAAGAACTTTTGGCGATACACTGGGGAATAAACTTCTTCAGACCATATTTGTATGGACGAAAGTTTAGAGTAGTATCAGACCATAGGCCTTTAGTATCGTTGTTCACACAAAAACCCATCCTCGAAGTTGACAAGAATCAGATTAGATTCATCGGACTATGATTTTAAAATTGTGTATAAAAAGAGTAATATCAACACAAATGCCGATGCATTATCAAGGATACAAAAGGACTCAGAAATCCTAAAATCAATGATTCTCCTGTGGTGTTAGAATCCTGGCAGGATCGCCATGTGGTGTTCGAAACGTTTTGGGGACAGCTTCTTTTGCCTGGGTCCTCTCGCTATAAATATCAAGAGTTCAAGTTAGGGGAACAGTGGATTTCTCTAATACGCAAACCTAAGCAAGCGGTCGAACCGCAGATAGTGTGGCGTGTAGAACATGTCTCTTGGCCGATATTTGCTAAATGTAATAGCTAAACGCAACGATTTACTTTATCGCGTATAAGGATTGCAGAGATAGACTTCGACCTCGCTTCTATGGTGCAGCGTCGCGTAATTAAGTCTCCGCGTGTCTAAGTCACGAAAGCAAATCCTCCCGATCTATATTTTCACTCTCCTTTTATACATTTTTACAAACTCGATATACTTACATACTAAGTTAATTTATTACCTTATGACTAAGTGCCCAAAACAGTTCTATGGTGTATTTGCCCATGCCGCAATATATGTCATCGAATTTCATTATGTACACTGCACATCCATAAATCGAACGGTATACCCATTAGATCCATGACGCGATGCATGTTCGCACATTAGCCTGGTCAAGTGTTTAGTCGATTCCAATCATTAATCGCTCACACTAATCGATGACATGGGGACACCTCTGCCTTTGCATAGGTTGTGTACTTGATCTATGAGTGTAGCGCTTAACACGTGCAGATCGATTTATGCATGTGCAATTGTTTACAATTGTAGGATTTATGACTTACTTTCTTATGTGAGCTAAAATATCTTACACTAGGGGATAATGAATATGTCACACTATACTACATTAGTTGGTAAAGATTATGATACACTACACTTCTACCCTTTTTTGATGAGTCTTATGCTTATTAAGACGAGTAATGCGATCTATTATATAGTGCAATGTGGCTTAATTCTATTTTTATGCATTGATTCATGTGTTCTCTCTATGTCTAATAAAACATTACTTTCATCTATTTCAATTACTTTATAAGGACCTTTGTATGGTGCCTGGTGCTTTTTTCGGTTTTCTATTCTGATTAATACAAGGTTTTCTACTTTTATTTTCGCGAGATTTATGTCTGTATCTTTAGTGACTCTGTTTGTTTTTACTTTTTCTATAATAGCTCGCGCTTTCGCTATTGATGTTCTCAATCTTATTTTTAGCTCTTTTGCGTAATTGTCTATATCGTTATTTTCGATTAAATCATTTGGTAAGTAGGGGAGTTTGCCGAATATTAGCTCGTAGGGGGTATAATTAGTGTCTACATGCGGTGTTGTGTTATATGCAAATGCATAATATGAAACCCAACTGTTCCATTGATAATCATCGACAAATGCATACATGTATCCATTAAGTACTCGATGATTTCGCTATTCCACACCAAGAGTTTGGTGGTGATACGGCGTTGATAGTATTTGATTTATGTGTAATAGTTTACATATTTCCTTCATGAGTTTATTGTTAAATTCCGTGCCTAAATCTGATTTTAAATTTTTAAAGTGACCATATTTTAGAATGAATTGATTGATTATACCTTCAGCAACTTACGTGCTTCCTTATTTTCTAATGGGATTGCTACTACAAATTTTGTATATAAATATATACCTATACGAGTTAGATATTCGTAGTGGTCCTACTGTATCTATTTCTTTTGTTTCGAAACTGGTTGTGGGTGTTCCGGGTTTTACCATTTTCTCCATAGTTTGTCTTGTCTGCATATTTATTTTACAAGCCGTGCAGTTTGTTACGTGTGATTTGACCATGCTGCTCATACCTTTCCAACAGTAACGTTGTTTTAGTTTCAACAAAGTTTTGCGGATCCCTAAATATCCTCCGAGTGGTGAATTATGAAATTCCTCAATAATTTTCTTTTGCTCGATTTTATCTGTTAGTCTTGTGGGTGGCTTATATATCATTATTGCCAATTTCGTACGCGTACTTTTTGTTCGATGCAACTTAATAAATTCTTTCTTGAACATTCCTTTGTTTAGATATTCGAATATCACGTCACCTTTTGACAGTGAGAGCTCTTTAATATTTTCTTTATGAGCAAATTCTAAGAGTTTCTCCATGATGGAAACGTATTTCGCATTTGGATTATCGCTATTGTGCTCTTTAAAGTTTCGGGTACCATTTATTTATTTTTATCTGCTAGCTTTCCGTTTGCTGAAACGGATTTCTCACCAGATATATCGCTGCAATATATAGTTATCTCTTCTTTCGTACGTACGATGCTTATATTTTCAGTATTATTCTTTTTGCGCAATATTATAAATTTCAATTTAGTTATACCGGTAATGTCTGACAGACTCGTGCAGTCCCAACAATAGAGTTGATCAGATTCTATGTTAGATTGGGTGCAGTTGCTGCTGGCTTGCTTCGTAAAATTATCTTCATTTTAATTTTTATTTGTCATACCCCTTGTTATTGCTAGTAGCTTTCGTTTTGCTTTATTATCGTTTTCTGGAGGAATCATCGCTTTCACGGTGTCAGAGTCTAACTCGATTCTTGATAGGGCATCTGCATTTGTGTTAATGGAGCCTTTCTTATAAGTGATTATAAAGTCATAATCTGACAGATCGACACGTATTCCCGTCAATTTAGATGATGGATTGTTATGGGTAAAGAGAGCAACTAGAGGTCTGTGGTCCGTTACTACCACGAATTTTCTTCCATATAAGTACGCTCTGAAGAAGTAAATACCCCAGTGTATCGCTAGATGCTCTTTTTCAATAATTGGTTTATTGATATCGTGCTTTGCTAAACTTTTGCTTGCATCTGAAATTGGTAAATCTGAACCTATTTTACCTTGTGAAAATACTGCTCCTAACGCGTAGTTAGACGCATCTGTGGTTAGTATGAATGGTTCATCAAAATTAGGGTACTGTAACACTGGTGAGTTTATTAGTTTGGTTTTCAAGGTATCGTATGATTTCTGACATTCATCGGTCCAAACAAAAGGTACGTTCTTTTTTAGTATAGAATTGAGGTTTTTTGTTATTTGAGCAAAACTTGGAATAAAACGCCTGTAGTAGTTGCAGGAAGCTATGAATCTGCGTACTTCGTCTGAATTTTTGGATATCGGGTAGTTCTCAATTGTTTGATATTTTGAAGGATCCGTTTTTATTCCTTCTCCCGTTATCAGATGTTCCAAATATACTACTTACGTTTTTAGGAATTGGCATTTACTTGGATTTAATTTTAGATTCTAATTGCGTAACCTATTTAGTACCTTACACAAGTTGTCACTGTGATGTTTGATACTACACCCGAAGACTATTATGTCGTTGACATATAAAAATGCTTCGTGACTCAAATCACTGAGGGCTATTGTCAACATACGCTGGAAACTATTAGATGATATTTTTAGTCCGAAAGGTAGTCTTTTAAATTGATAATGCACATTTTTGGTAGAAAACGCCCTGATTGGTCTGAATTCCTTTTCAAGTTCGGTCTGATGAAAAGAATTGGTCATATCTAACGTGAAAATGTACTTTGCTCTACCTAATCTATCTAGAACGTCCTCTATTCTAGTTAAAGGAAATTTATCATTAACGATATTATCATTAATTTTTCGGAAATCTACTACTAAATGCCATTTTGCTTTATCGTCGTTGCTCTTTTTTGGTACCACGAGTAATGGTGAATTAAAAGGACTCTTTGATGGCTCTATAACGTCGTTTAATTTCAATTCTTTGACTTGTTTATGGATTTCGCCTTCTTGGGCATGTGACAATCTATAATTTTTTTATATAAATCGGGCTATTATCTATTGTTTGTAGTTTCTGTTTGTTAAAATTGTTCGTTGTCAATTTTTCTCCTTCTAGATGAAATATGTCCTGATATTCCTTTATTATTGCAAACAAGTCATCCGCTGCTTGTTTGTCATGGTTGTCATTATTTATTACCGCAAGGAGTTTCTCTAGACACTTCTGATTATAATTTCTTTAATACAACATGATCTTTGGTGGTATTCAAGATTTTAACGTGGCGTACTTCTTTTGCGGGTAAGATAGTGTTCCCTATGAAAACTCCTTTCTCGATTTCTTTGTTTAGCACGATGCTGTCTTCTTCAATGTCCAAATCTATTGCTAATATTGATTCTGTCCTGGCTGGTATTTTTACCTTTTGCTAGTGCTCATTGGTAATATTAATTCATTTTCATTTACGTTGAATGAGATGGTGTTTGTTTCGTAATCGATCCCATTATCCCGCTCGTATTTATTAGGAATGCCTCGTCAGATATTTTGTTATTCTCTATGCGTAGGTCTAGTATTCAAGTCCCTAAAGATGAGGTGACTTCATTAGTGATTCCTGTTAGTTTCATTTTGTTATTATCATCTAATTGATAGCTTATATTATTAAAAATGTCCTCTTTACAAATTGACACATCTGCACCTGTGTCTATCAGTGGCGAGGCGTTCATATAAGCCGATTCTAATCAGCTTCCCTTTCCAAATATGTTCCAAAAATGTCTAACACTTCAGTTTTATAAGGGAATAAAGTGTTTATTTACTTGCATGCATCACTGTAAACATGCACAACCGTTCCATTTGATCTCAGTGTTTATTCCATCATACTCCATTCTCTTCATTCTACACATCCTCATAGTTCCATAATAGCCAGCAAAGCAATCAACATCTGTAAGAGTTGCAGCAAAGCTTTCCGAGTCTCGAATTCATCAATAATTTAAGGTGCCGTGGGCATTCAACTCCCATTTGTTGGAATGGCAGCACGGTTTTCCTCAATAGGATATGGAAAAAAATCAAAAAGCCGGTAGCGTTCACGGCTTGTGAATCAGCTGTGAAAACTGATGATAGAAAATCATCGGCTTACCCACAGTAATTTTTCACCCCTCGCCACTGGTGTCTATTAAAAAACTCAAATATCTATTATTATTGTAGCAATATAGTTTTATGAAATTTGCAGTTACGTGTTATTCTACAGATAATGTGTTCTTTATTTACAGGGTTTGATAGCTTTATTGCGGGAGGACTTCTTACTCCTATCCGGAACCTTGAAAGCTTTCCTGGTTCGTCATTATGTTTATATTGAGTTGTCTATTATAATTGCTATTATTGTTATTATTGTGAAATGATCGGCGCTTGTTTGTGTATCCATTATTTGAAAGCATATTGTTCCTTGATTGACTTGATTGCCGTTATTATTTCTGTTTGTGTAGTATTCGTTTCTATCATGAAATGTGTTATTGTTGTCACCTCGATTACTGTTATAGCGGAGGTTCTTATTGTTGTTGTTATTTTGACGATTATTTTGATTTGCAGTATAGTTAACATATCTGTTGTTATTGTTATTGTTGTAATTGTTACGCGGATTTCTTCTCTGATAGTGCATAAGATTACCAGTGATTTGTTGTTCATTATTTTCTAATTCCAAGAATAATGTAATTGCATCATTCAGACTCTTTGGTCTAAATGAAAAAATGGTGTTCTTAAGTGTGTCACTTAAACCGTTTTTATAAATTGTCAGTGCGTAGGTGTTGTTAATGTCTGCTCTGATTTTTTTTTTGTTTGTGTAAGAGGCTTGGTCTCCTCGACCGAGAATTTGGAGTTGGTTTAGTTCTCGTATTAGTGATAGAATTTTATCTTTATATGCGCCAGACCCTCTTTGAACAGTGTTGGTTAACATTGTATGTATTTGTGGGATAGTTTTATTGCTTTTGTATCTTTCAGATAATTCTTTTTGTAAAGCTTCGAAAGATGTGATTGAGGTGCTATTAAAGGATGTTCTTACCGTGCTGCTAAGTTTTACATTGACTTCAAATGTTATTATGGACTCTCTCGCGGATGTTGTTATATTCACCGATAAAATTTCAATTATCTTCAAAAATGATTCTAATTCTTTAAATTTCCCGTCGAAATTTGGAATTACTTTAATTGCTGTTTCTATATTAAATTTTGCCATGGTTACCTTTTTATCTACTACGTCAGAGTTTTCTGAATTTTCCATAGACTCAATGTCTATATCGTTCTTAATGTTTAAAACAGAAGAAGCTTGTATCTCTAATTGTGATAATAATTCTTTTTCTAAGTGATAAGACTCAACTATAAATTTTTGCTTTAAAACCAATGCCTCTGCATGAGTTTTTTTGCCTGTTTTTAGGAATTTTAGCAGGTGTTTTTTGTGATTTTTTAAGATTCTTAGTTTCTCTATCAACGTTTCTTTCTTTAACTGTCTATTTGAACTTTTCCTAAGATTTTTGAGTGTTCTTTCGTTTTCACTGACTATTTTTCGGACCTCCTCCATAAATTGACAGTCGGTTGATTTAATTACTTTATTTTTATTGTAGTATACACACACAACAATAACCACTTCAGCCCAGGCACATGTCAATATTCATCTCGTACCTCAACCCAGGGACGATCCATTTAGCACGCCATCTAGGCATGCATAGAACCACCATCCAACTGGTACGCATGTAAGCTCATCTAATTCTAATTGGGTGTCCAATTACAATAGTTGAATGAAACACTCTTTGTTTACAAATAGCCAGACGCGGTCGAGTGGCTACTAACCTATTAATATCGCCACCTGGTTATTGCTCTGTGCTGTGCACTGATACCAAATCAATTAATCATAGCCCATATCGATAAAATGGGTTGACATATGAGTATTATGAAACATATAGAAGAATGTGGGAACCTAATCCCTTCAATTTGGATTGGTTGATTCAAGTTTTAGAGTAAGCATTTTTGTTATGTATTTAGAATTAAAATTTACATTGTATTTAGAGTAGGGATAAAATAAGTAAATAGAATATTGTTTAAATTAAGAGAATGGATTAAAGAAAATCAAGTCTGTCTGATAGACTCAAAGTCAATTGCTGTTTCATTTAGCAACTGCCTCCCTTCGGCAGATTTAAACTTTGATCAGACTTTGCCTGATAAATTCGGCAAAAGAATAGACTTCTACTTGGGTACAGATATGCGTTTTACTGGCATGAAAGTACACAGAAATATCGGCTGCTAGAGCATTGTCTCTGAACCAAATATGTGGCAATCTTCGAAATGCCGGTAGGTAGTCTTCCCTCTTTCAAAGAGATGTGAGCTGTTCAATCTCCACGTTCCCCCTTTACATATATTTAATAGAATAAAGAAGCGCATCGCTCTGGAACAATACAGAGCTATGAATAACTTCCAGATACAGAAGAAAACTTACTATGGCGATTCTGAAACACATCATGGCGATCCTGCGACCCACGATCCTGCGATTCACTATGCCGGTATCCCAGGAACCTAAATATAAGCCAACACCGCTACCCGGACCCCGTCCTAGACACATTGAACAGTTTATAAAGAAGCCAACAGCAGCACTCCCGAAAATTTTAAAATTAAAGCGACGTCGACGAGGAGGAAAAGCATTTAATCAACGACGCGAAAAAGCGATATAACATCGCCAAATACATATATCGGGAGGAGAACAAAAAATTAATTTTTAAAATAAGTTAAATAGTTTGTTACGTATCATAAACTAAATTGAAATCATCTTCGCGCTTTTTCTGCCCGAAATAACTTACTCCGTGGAATACCTACCTGGCAATGATTATTTGAAAGTGTAAAGCTCGCCAAGTTCCGAAAAAGCTATTCAAACGCGTCATCTCGCTCCAACCATCGAATTGTGTTCAAGCTTTTGCGAATACGAGTGATCGATCGTGCCACGCTACGTGAAAAAGTAGCTTTCGATGTTTGACGTGCCGGAAATGGTGCGTGAGTAGGGAGTTGCGATCGAGAGTGCACACAGGGAGGACGGCTGGACGAGCCGGAGAAGGAAAAAACACGTTTGGTTGTAACTCTGTGCGCGGCCATCGCGCTGATTAAATACGGAAGACGAAAATCGTCAAGCATTGAGCGACCATCCAGCGGTCGAACCGAACCCGATTGTCAAGGGTTGAGTCGAAACAGCGACTTAATAATCGCCGAACAGCAGGTGAGCGCCGCCGGATCAACTGGGAGGCGCATAGTGGAGTGCCACATAGAGCCCGCACCCATCGGAATACGAGCGCCCCATGGAGCCGGCCTGGTCGAATCGCCGTGCTGCGATGAAAAAGGATTGCCACACATGCCACGAGGTCAAATGCCATTATGCGGTCGACTTTGTACCGGTCTCGGCGGCGCGGGTGCACACGAGGCATCCGGGGTAGAGGAGCGTCCAAAATGGTGGAGCACTCGATCTCGGCTCCTCGGGTGTTTGCGCGAAGTCGGGACTGTGACAAGTTTTAAACGTAAATGATTTAAATATAAAGAATTTTTTTCCCAAAATACAAAAAAGAGGTAGGAAATAGTGGAGATAAATTATAAGTAAAATGGGTGATAATTGTAGTACTAATTCTAACATTTTAGTTGAATATAAACAAACTATAAGTACCACGGTCGTATTTTCTATAATCTTGATATTTTTATATATATACAATAGTAAACAAAAGAAGTATACTCGAAAAGTTGTAGACAGAAATATTGTTTTAGGAAGAAACAATGTTCAATAAATTTTCCAAATGTCTATGAACAGGTTACTGACTGACTTGCAAAACACACTATCAAACTTAAGAAAAACCAATACCTACACGGTCAAAACTCTAAAACAAAAATTAGAAAAGGTGATTGAAATAGAAGCCGAATATCTCAATCTTTTTAGAACACTAAAGGAAGGTGTTTTAACAGCACTTTCATCCACAAGCAAGTCAATAATTTCTAATTTAGTAACATGGTTGAACGCCGAACACATTCTAGTAAAAATAAAAGAAAAAATTACATACACCCAAATGGCAGATTTTAATATAGAAACGGCTATTAAAACAAAACCTAACTTTGACGGTAAATTTTCAGAGCTCGAGACGTTTTAAATCATTACACAACTCATTGGCAAGAAACTTACGATGGAAAGAAAAACTGAGCTACTAAATTTTGTTACACATGTTAAGCTCAGTCCAAACGTTAGAACTTCACTAAAGACGTCAGATATTACAGATCTAGATACTTTTGAGACTGAACTAAGACGTAAGTACAAAAATTCAAAAACAATCCCTCAATTTCATACACAACTTTCGACGTTGTCACAAAAACGACTTCCAATTTCAATTTACAAAGATAAAATACTGAACCTAGTCAATGAACTCAATCATACAAGAACTAGATCCAAACCCGCAACAAGTTGCAAAACAAGCAATACATATCGTAAACGACATGTATGCCTTAACAGTCTTCAAGAACGGTCTAAACGACAAAATAAGGGAAACAATATTTGCAGCGAGACCTGCAAAATTGGGCGAAGCTATTTCTCTAGCTACAGAAGTGGAAGGTAATGAAGCCCAACAAAACAGTATTTTATACGTGAAAGTAGTAAGTGACGTACCACAGAACCGGTTTTTGTATGGGTGGAAACGGCATTTTCAATCTTTTCCAATCAGAATAGCGAGTGGCTTGGGGTACTACGTTTGTATGGCTGGGATAGGGTGAATCAGAGTGCCTTGGTCTTGGGTGTACTGAGGAACGGTTGCTGAGATTGTGGTTTTGTATCAGGTGGCGGTGATTGTTTGGGAAGTGGTGAATCAGAGTGGTTTGGTGTGGAATGGGGGTTGTGATTGTGTGTTGGTATCAGGTGTGTGGCGGTTATTGGCGGCGTTGGTAGAAGGCTATGGAGGGTCTGAGTTAGGGCTGTGATTTGCAGTGTTGGTAGAAGGGTGTTGTGGTTGGTTGGTTGCGTGAGGTAGTGGTAGGGTGTGGAGGATCAGGTGCGTGGTTGTGATTGGTAGAAGGCTGTTGAAGATCGGGTTGTTGCGGTTGTTTGGTTGTGTCAGGCCGTGGTAGGGTGTAGAGGATCAGGTGGTTGGCGGTGATTTTTAGCGTTGGTAGAAGCCTATAGAGGATCGGGGTGTTGCAGATGTTTGGTTGCGTCAGGCCGTGGTAGGGTGTGGAGGATCAGGTGTGTGGTGTTGATTGGCGGCGCTGGTAGAAGGCAATAGCAGATCAGGTAGTTGGAAATGATTTTGAACGTTGATGGAAGGCTATAGAGGATCGGGGTGTTGCGGTTGGGTGCGTCAGGTAGTCATAGGTAGTAGAAATAGGGTCAGATGTTTTGGCTGTAGCTGTGGTTTGTGAGATGTGTCATGTGTTGGGGGATGTTATGTGCATAACTGGTTGGTTGTTAGGAGGCTTAGAGTACGTTAGAAAGGCTGCTAAAGTCAATTTTTGTAAAATGGTGAAACAGGAGCGCATGAAAACCAGACAGAAAAAACATAAATGTACCCTCATGTGCGAATTCAACTTGAATTTCGTTCGTTGGCGACGTCGTGAATATTATTTAACTCGCTTACGAATCAACAGAGAGACTTGCAAAAGAAACTATATTAACGTATGTATGTAAGTTACGGAAACTATTCGTCGGGCGAGGAATAAAACAATCTTTTTTCCGGCAGATCTTTATTGGCTCGCGTCAGACAACCAACTGACTAAATTTCGAATTTACAATTTCAAATTCACAAATCAAGAACTTAAATTAACGTGACCGAAAAGGTGCACAGACGCTACCTTTGCAAGAATCTAATTTCGCTACCAGACTCAAGTTGCAATTCCCGCGATCGTGGAAAGCCGCGTGACATCCCGCTAGACTTGGATCGGTGGGAAAATGATGTTTGGTTGGATGAAATGTGACCATTAGGAATTCGGTGGGATGAAACATGATAATTAGGGTTTAGGGAATGTGCATTTGGAAAAGATGACTTTGGATGGTTGGGCGGTGGGAACGGATGATTATGTGGGTTGGAAATATGATCGTGCTAACTTGTATGTATGCTCAAATTCAACTTAAATTTCGATCGTACCAGCAAAGGAGTGCATACAATTAACTTGCTTACGATGAGCTCCTTGTAATATCGATATGTAATATCTGCAGCTATAGATGTATGTTCAAACTCAACTTGAATTTCGATTGTACTAGCATTGTAAAATGGTGAAACAGGCGCGCAGAAAACCTGACAAAAAAACATAAATGTACCTCCATGTACAAATTCAATTTGAATTTTGTTCGTTAGCGATGCCGTGCATGTTAATTCAAGTTTTCCTTCAAGCGAATGTATGAAGCACCTGTTTAAGACAACGAATGATGGCTACAGGTTAGAGCCTTGCACGTACATTTTCTGTGGCTCTGTAGAAAATTTAGCTTAATGTAATACGAACCCATTGATTTCAATACGCCCTATTGCTGTACTTATTTGTGCGAACGAATGGTGAAAAGAAGTGTGAAATTTTAATGGTAATAGCCATTCATACTGATTCGATCGTATCATCAATGGGTGCATATTAATTAACTCGCTTACGAATCAACAGACTTGCAAAAAAAGAAATATTATTGGAAAGATTTCAATATCACCTGCATCTTAAACTGAAATGGAAGGTATTCACCGACACTATAGATGACGTCGGGAGGATCCTAAACGGCCGGTTGTGGAGTTGTTGTCGAATGTTACGCGTCTTTAGTTGAATTCAGGTGAAATGGAATGATGTGAAATGGTGTAATACATAATTAAACTGTGTGTATGCCAATTAAAAGATGCTTAATGGTTGCTTACGCTTGCTTGGTACGCTTGAAGCAAGAATCGCTGGACATAAAGACACCTGTATATCAAACCAACTGAGGGTGAATATAATTATTGTCTGCGGAAAAAATGTGTTTTAAGCAGTGCATATTTAATTGACAGATTTATTGAATGTTGTGCTACAATGTGGCTTGAGAGGTAGATGGAAAAAATATTAATGCAGTGATTGCATGATTTCATGTATCACCTGTTCCATGTTGTATTAATTAGTGTGAAAACATCTGCTATTGAGGTTTGCAATTACTTATCCATGACACCTTATGACGGTGTAAAAGTGAAGTGCTGCAGTCAATAATCAGACAGAAGTTTTCCAAGTCCGATAGTACAGGAACGGTAAGTTTTTTATATTGTTGTTGTTGTATATTATTTTATTAAAGTATACAAATTTTTATCTTACGATCTATACCTTTTTTTAAAGATTATGGACCCACAAGGCCTTTTTTTTCAGCTGACTTAGGTTAACTTAGGATGAGTAGCCCAAGCAAAAGTATACATAAGCGTATAACTTTGGACGAATATCGCAAAAGATATTCTGCGAATTTTCAAAAGGAAGAAGGTGTAGTGGATCTACAAATATCTACACAATCAATCAGCATTTTACTATAAACTAAGCCCACAAATCAATAATCAACGAGCAGTCGTAGAATATACAAATGCATAATTTACGATCACCTTGTAATGCTCACTTTGCATACTCGTTTTGCATTACACATAATCTACTCACACGAAAGTCCAATTCATGTTGTCACTAAAAATAGACACATGAATGAATATTTATACTAACCCATCGCGATCGCACTAGACTAAGCGGCGCTTAGCATTGGCAGGTGCAATGTACGACATACTTACACACAAAGTACGTATACCCTTTGTGAAGAAACCTGAGTAGTCATTACTCATGGACTATTATGAGTGTTTCATTTTAAATTGGGTCATATGGAAAAATGCTGATCGATATTTTGATTGGTAGAATGAATTTACTATATTCAATTCTTTCAGTTTTAGAGTAGGGATTATGTATTAAGTAGAATAAAATATAAGAGTAGGGATTATATGTTAAGTAGTAAAAATTGTATAAAAGGAAATTGTAGAAAAGAAAATATAGTCATAGTCATAGCGTACTTTTGACTCGTTTGAATTAACTCATTATTGCCGTAGTTTGCCAAAACGCTCGAGCCGTAACTTGGCTTTAGAAGCGCCTCAATTATAGCGTAACCAGTCGCTTAACAAAAAGTTAGTAAAAATATCGGCTAGCTTGGATCTTCAATCCTGCGCCAGACATGTGGCAATTAACTTGCCGGTAGGTACCCCAATATAACCCTGTTCCCTCACTAAAAGTGCGCTTTACTTATACAGCGCTAAATCACGGATCTCCCTTGAAAAATACAAGATCCGGCTTTCGGCGTCCAACACCGAGAAGGCAACAGAGAAATCTCCTGCGACGAGCAATCTTTTACATGGCGATCCTGCCAATCCTTTACATGGCGATCCTGCCAATCATTTACAAAGGGAAGCCTGATATTCAGGATATCCAGCAACAGCTTAAAGCCTTTGTTGAAGAACCAGCGAAATCGAGTCTGCAACTCATAAAAACGACATTATTTGCGAAAGTAACAACATCAGATAAGGGTCATGAGCTGAAATGTTTAAATCACTGAGCATCACCCCTTCCAGGACCTCAACCAGTAAGTATAGAGGAGTTACAAAGGCGACTGCAACGTACACGCTCATCACGTGAGCCAGTACCTGTACAATCCCCCAATAAGAAGAAGCACGCTGTGCGCCTTGTTAAGTTGCGCCAGAAAAGAGCCGAGCTGCACCGTGTGATACCGCTCACGTTTGTAGAGGAAAAATGTGGTCTAAGTGCGACCTTGAGGCCCACACGACTAACTTCCCAGTGGGGTGAATAAAAAGCTATTATTTGCTTTTATTATTGAATATTATTATTAATAATTACTATTATTAAACATTATTATTCTAAATTAATATAATCACTTTTATTATTTTTATCAATTTTTTATCTAACCATAAAAGCTTTGGTAGAGGAAGACGTCTCCACCACCTGGTCATCCTCTACCAAAACCTCGGAAACCTCATCCTCTTCGTCCTCGCCATCCTTTTTGTCTTCCACTTCGTCCTCAACCTCGTTCTCCATCTCGGCCTTGGAATCCACAACTGTTATTGAGGGTATTTAATTATTATTTACAATAATCATTCGTTATTAAGAATGTTTGACCGGTACTGAATAATTATAATTGACTTTATATATACAATATCAAATTATAACTAATATTTTTTGATTGTTATTAACAATATTAAATTATTTATAACAATGTTCAATTATTAACTGCATTAGCGTCTCTACTCCCATTCACCCAAACCTGATAATATAAGTTTGGAATTTCATAAATTAATCTTTATTTTTTTTAAATAACATTTTTTACAAATTTGATCACAATTTTGCTAAAACGCACAATAATAACAACATTACTATGAAGGTATTTGGTATGTGCACGAGTTAATAGTGCGTATCAACAGTTTAAAAATAAGCAATTTTTGGTCGTTTTTTCAGTTTTTTCATCCTAAATAAAAAACGGCTCAACCGATTTTGCTGAAAAGTCATTCAGTTCTAAGTTGCGTAATTACGCGTCGTTTAAAACCGGTCCCACGTCAATCCGATTTTTTGTTCTTGAGATAATCGAGACGAAAAATTATTCCGAACGCACATACGTACATCCGTACATACGTACATACGCACATACACACATACGTACATACACACTCACAGACATCTCTCTAAAAACGATGGATTTGGATTCTAGAGACCTTAAAACGTGGAGATATGTCAAAATTTGGGATTCGCAAAATCGACCCCATTACAATAACTTCCCATAGGGAACTGGGAAGTTAAAAATTAAAATTAATAAACATTTTAAGAAGTTTAAAATGAAATATAAAATTAAATAGAAATAAGGGAAATTATATAATAATAAAAGATGGAAAAAATATGTAAGGAGTTCAAAATAATGTTAACAACAACAAGTTTTGAAACTTGCATTACGTGGTTAAGATGCACAGCTGATAAATTTACAAAGGGAAATATTCATTCGACAGTAGAGGAAAGTACAGATTTTTATTACAATTAATAGCGTTCTCAAATCTAGATCACACGTCGTTTTCAAATGTTTTGTTAAGTGATATAGTAAATCTTTTGGCTAAAAATGAAGACACGTCCAGGTCTTATGATGTTCGACACGAATGTGTTGGTAAAAGTAATCAACAAGGGGAAGGTTCAAGTGATTTATCGAGGTCGTTTGAAATTATTTCTCGGAAAGAGAAGTTATTTAAAAAATTTAAAGTCACAGGTGTCACCTTAAACTTTCAGATTAAAGGTTTCACCAATATAACTGATAGCTCTTTAAGTGCACTGGAAAATTTTTTCGATAAGGTACTTGAAATATTGGCGCTAACGCAAATCCGGAGTGCAAAATGAGTTTTGCAATAACACTCCCGCAATCACCACACGTGAAACCCATATGGTCAACTTTAAAGCCCATTCAGGAAATTAATGGTAAATATTTAATTGGCCTTATAGCGAATGTTGACCAGTCCAACACCAAATTTCTTTCGGATGATATCATACAGTTCCATGCTGATATCGTTAACATTCTTTCCAGCGGGGGGCGCGTAAATAAAAAGTACACAAATGATGCTGACCTTTTAAAAAGAAAACAAGTTTTAGTGGATGTGGGAAAAGCCGCTAACGCTAAGGATCTTTCATGCTTACCTAGGAGTATTTGTTATGCGATGGAAATGACTGAGGGTAATATAAATCGTTTAAATAATTCAGCCATTTTACAATCGTTAGATTTTAAGGCTGATCGATTGTGTGAAAATTCTAAAGTGGTAGTTGGAGAAAATGGTTGCAATATCCTAGATCTTTATAAAATTCAAAAATACTTAAGTGCGTATGAAATTGTTGTTTTTGATAATATTCGAGATCTACATTCCATTTGTTTTTAAAACTCCACTACGGGATATAACAGCCAAAAAAATTTACCTCTTCTATTTCGAGATTACAAAACATTTTTACGTCATAAAATCGGTCACCGGGTTGTTTTTCAAAAGTTATATTTGTAACTATTGCGATAAAGTTTCAATCATTCGTTTCATAAATTTGAAATGAAATGTCCGTACTGTATCACATTCCCACCCTGCGTGTATGTATCACAGATGGTTGACTGTAGCGATTGTAATCGCGGGTTTAGAGGACCGCTATGTTTCGCTAACCATTTAGATAAAAAGTTCAGAGGAAAAACTGTATGTGACACTTTCAAGATATGTGTATTTTGCACAAAATTTATAAATTTTACATACAAGAAAGGACTCAAACATCAATGTGACGAATACTTCTGTCAGATATGTTCAAAAATACAACCGGCCCAACATAACTGTTTTATAAAGCCCTACATAGGTAGAAAGGATTAAAAGTTTCTCATCATATTTTTTGATTGTGAAACTACTCAAGAAGGCCTGTATGGAGACAGCTCTTCACCTTTTGTACATGTTGCAAATCTAATTGTAGCACAACACGTTTGTCACAATTGTTATCAAGATGAAGATATTAAACAATCATGTGATACATGTGGTGTCACACATCATATATTTGAAAAAAGTGATCAATCCTCTGTTGTGCAAAGGTTTCTAGACTATTGTTCAATACACAGACCTTATGTGAGCAACGTATATTGTTATGCACATAATTTACAGGGCTATGAAAGTCATTTCTTGATTTCGGAGTTAATAGCTAGAAAAAAAACATATTGAACCTTTAATGAATGGAACCAAAATTATGAAGTTGACATGTGAGCAAGTTTCATATGTTGACTCTTTAAATTTCCTGCCGTTTTCACTTTCTAAGTTTCCACAAGTTTTCGATATTGAAGACAGTGCTAAAGGTTACTATCCTTATTATTTCAATACTGTAGATAATATCAATTATATCGGTCAATACCCCCCACCTGAAATGTACGGTTGCGATACAATGAAGCCTAAGGAAAGAATGGATTTTTTAAATTGGTACAGTACGAAAACACAAGATACTTTCAATAATAGAGATGAGTTGTTATGATATTGTGTAAATGATGTTGATATTTTACGACGAGGTTGTGTAAGATTTATGGATGAATTTATTAAATTGACCAATGTGAACCCTTTAACAGAAAGTCTCACAATTGCATCGACCTGCATGCTAGTTTTTCGAAGAGATTATCTTGACAAAAATACCTTGGGTGTCATGCCTAAAAGTGGTTATTTCAAAAGTAAAACACATTTCATCATTGCCTGTATTTGGTTAGCCCAAATTAACAGTCTGCTAATCTCAACAAACAATAACGGTGAGTTAAAGTTGGATAACTGTGGGCTATATGTCGACGGTTTTCATAAAGAGTCAAATACTGTCTATGAGTTCTTTGGATGTTACTATCACGGCTGTAGAGAATATTTTAAATTTCAAGAATCGAGGGAAAATAACCTTCAGACCTTAGAAACTTTAAATCAAAGATATGAAAGTACACAACGACGTATCGAGGCAATACAGAGACATGGATCATCATCATCAATGGCGCACCAGCCCAAATCGAGCCTTGACCTCCCGAAGACACAGCCTCCAACTGTCTCGGTCCAGCGACTGCGTCCTCCAATTAGCGAATCTCAGCAGGCATTCGCAGAGACATGGATACAATCTAGTATATACATGGGAATGTGAATTTAAAAATGTACTAAATAAAGACAAGCTTTTAAATGAGAAATTGCGACGATATTACAATGACATGAATCGTCCAATGTGTGTGCGGGATGCTCTATTTGGAGGCTGTACTGAGATGTTCAAATTATACCATGCTGTCAAAAAAGGTGAGGTAATCCGTTATTTGGACTTTACTAGTCTTTATCCGTATATTAACAAATACGCACCGTACTCCATAAAACATCCTGAGATATTTCGAAATGATAACATCCCCCCCATACATGAAATTATTTCAATGCATGGTTTCATTAAATGTTATGTAATTGCACCTAACAACCTTCTGATACCTGTGTTACCCATGAAAAACGACAATAAATTGTATTTTACACTTTGTAGAAAATGTGCTGAAGGTAATAACATTTCAAGTTGCGATCATTCAGGTGATGAGCGGCAACTCACTGACACATGGGTAGTTCCCGAAATAGCCTTAGCTGTTGAAAAGGGGTACAAAATTTTGAAAGTGTGTGAGGTGTGGAAGTATAAGTACACAGTGTACGACCCTAACACAAAAACTGGCGGATTGTTTACTGAGTATGTGAGTATTTTTTTAAAAATTAAACAGATGGCCAGTGGTTGGGGTAATGAATATATATCAGATGAGGATAAAGATAGTTTTATTGAATCATACAAGAGAACGAATTGTATCATTCTTGATAAAAACCAAATTCAAAAAAATTCTGGTCGACGTAATATTGCCAAACTTTGTTTAAACTCATTGTGGGGCAAGTTCGGCCAAAGGGATGATCAAACAAACACTAAAGTCATTAATAATTTCAATCAATTTTGTGAACTTCTCCAATCACCAGGTATAGAAATTTGTTCAATTTACCCGGTTGATGATGATAACTTATGGGTTTCATGGAAATATGTAGAGGAAAATCTAAGAACTTTACCACATGCAAACATACCTATTGCTGCATATACAACGGCTCTAGCTAGAATTAAATTATACGGATTACTAGAAAAACTGAGCTCCTCGATTATGTACTGTGATACAGACAGTGTCCTATTTGTGGATAGTAAAGAAAAACCCATGAATTTTCCAATCTCTGATTTCCTGGGTGATTTCACCAATGAGGTGGCATGTTATGGTTCTGATGCTTATATATCGGAATATGTGAGTACAGGTCCTAAGACATATGGGTTAAAAATTAAAACTGAAGATGGCCCTGAACATGTGATTAAATGTAAAGGAATAACTCTTAACTTCGAAAACTTGAAAGTTGTAAATTTCGAATGCCTAAAATCTTTAGTTTTGGATGAAGATTCAACTGAAGACGTACGTGTGACGACAGAGAGTAAAATCAAGTGAAAACGTCCGGGGGTTGTTGTATCTGAACCCCAAAAAAACACTTGAGATTCACTTTTACAAAAGAGTTGTGTCGGATAAATATTTCTCTTACCCTTATGGTCTCAAAAGGTGTAGATCAGAGAGCTATGGTAACACTTACTTTTGTATAGAGAATAAATATTAATACACTTATTATTTTAATGAATTTTATATCTCTGAATTTATATCTTATGTATTCATATGAAATAAGTAAGTTGCTAAGTTTTTTTTGCTTTGTTATGAAATTAAGTAATTACTCGTTACACTTATGGTGAAATCAAATTTTTTGTCAGAATAAAATATAAGCACCACTACCCTAAACCCTTCTTTCATTTCATTGCAAACCGTGTAACAGTGAAACATGGCACAAGTTATTATAGACATCCTGTTTGTGTTTGGAGGAAACGGTCAATATTTTGTATAAGAACTAGCTGTTTTACCAGTGGTTCATCATTTTGCTCCACCATATCCTTATCAGGAGTTACACCCGAAAGCGCGTCGTCAAAATGATTTTGAGGTGACTAATATCAATGGCTTACGATGGTGTGATGGTGATGTGGACTATAATCGACTTCCAGAAATTTTAACAGAGTTCAACGAAACGACTATATACGTGAAAGGCGCTATTAAGGAAAGTTTTTTTAAAAAATATTTACCAAATGCTCACGTAATACAGCTAGAAATACCAAAACTGTGAGAGCTCAAGAATTTCAAGACAACCTGTAGAACTCACGACCCACTGCCTACATAAAGATGTGCCGCTCAAAATTGTATCAACCTTTATATGTATTTTTTAATGAATGATGTGTATTACTAGTGTGAGAATAAAATATGTTTTATTTTGCAATGTATAATTGTGTTGTTGTTTTATTTCAAAACGTCAAAAATAAGATTACAACTGCATAAAATTGAAATTTTTTAAAAAGTCTTGAATAGTTAATATTTATATAATATATTCGCGATGGAATGAAAAAGTCCTCATGACTAAGCTTCAACAGATCTTTCTCTTTGCACTTGTCACAGTACAGCTCGTAATATTCCTTAACACATTCCGAAGCCAGGTTGTTATGGTGCATAACCATATTGAAGAACTCCATCATCTCAAACAGCTTCAATAGTTCTCTTTGTTTTAGTGTTATGCTACCAACGCCTACAGGTATCTGGTAACGTTTCAAAGATCCTAATTGGTTCTCTGGGAACTGAACGCCTGCTGTGCCTTTTAAATCGTTTAGGTGTTTGTACAACGTATTCCATTGGCTGTGGTCAACTGCTAGCGGGAACCGTCCGTGATAGTGAAAGATAGCCTTTGCTTGAAATGTTCGTGGGTCAAATCCTAGTGTTATCCTGCGATTATGGCATCCATCTAGATAGTACGTATAATTCAAAAGAACAGCTTCATCGCACAGCACACGAGACTTGGGGAGTGTTTTTGTCTTGGTTTCCTTGGAGTTGGAGATGATACTAGATGAAGTTTTCGTTGCTTTTCTCTTCTTCTGCGCCTCCCGTTTAGAAGCTTGTGATTGCTTACTAGTGGTAGTAGACTTGTTAACAGGGGTTGACATCTTTCGTACCTCGATAAATAAACTGTGGTGGGTACGTCATTTTAAGTTGCTTTTATATCGCCTTCTCGCATGCAGGTCTGGTTACAAAACTCACCCCCATTTTGTGAATTGTCCTTCATATAAATTTTGCGAAATAAATTTATAATTTCACCATCATTGAAATTGTAATCTGTAGTTGAAAACCGTTTTAGGAATTTTTTGAGACTTCTGCCACTACAACGAAAATGTAGAAAAACGCAACAATACTGTCCACATGCTGTCGAGAGGCCACCTTGTAACCGCTGCTTATTATTCACAAACACTTTTCCATTTTGATGAAGGAATTTTTTAAAGAACTTGTTATCAGGCAATTTACCAAACGAGTCAAAATACTCAGCCGGACCTTTTTTCGGGTAATAAAATGCAACCCAATGGCGTCCTCTTTTACTGGCCGGCTCGGTGTTGACGATGACACATGCAGGCTTCCTTACTATTCGAGGTAAACGATTATAGGGGAAAACACCTTTAAAATACCTGTTTGTTTTAATGTTACTTCTCAATGTGCTGATGATCTCTTTCGTGTTCATTCCTGTTCTTTCAGGAATATGTAGGGAACTGATAAGATCTTCATCAAGCCTTTTGGGCTCTAAGTTTCCAAATATACCTGTCTGATCTGTACTTATAGCTGAGGAAGTAGGATATTTATACGTGATTTCCTTTGAATAAAGTTTGTTCTGAGAGGCGAACCCCGCAATTGAGACTTTCTTGAAAAAGGTTAAATGACCCTCTGAGAAGTATTCAATATTCACTAGACAATGCGTCATGACTATTTTCTGGAGCAGACTCTATCAAAATCTCACATGTTCACGTTATTTATACTTTTAGAAGCTTGTGAATACATTACGGTTCGTATCGATTTCAATACTTCCATCATATTCAGCGTAAATAATGCAGGTGACACTTTCCTTCAAAGACTCTCTGAACCGCCCTTCGATCCTCACCACACCTTGATTCAACAAGTTGCCACAACCCGAATCGTATGAGCTGTCCGCTGTTAAGTCAAATGCTAGTAAGAAATAACCGTTGTC
Organism: Oxycera nigricornis; assembly: GCA_963942545.1. Lineage (NCBI taxonomy): Eukaryota > Metazoa > Arthropoda > Insecta > Diptera > Stratiomyidae > Oxycera > Oxycera nigricornis. Next base: position 71,603,662 of record OZ012661.1, read on the forward strand.
GAAGAATTTCTTAGATATCTGATGACCTTTATCAAAGTCGTTAATACCAGTGCCCTTAAATAGAGTAAGGTATCCTCTAGTACTAACAGGTTTTTCACGCGAATAATCAAACTCAAACGGTTGGTTTGGCACTTGAACGCCGTTAACTGATAGATTGAAATTAGTTATGTTGTTGTGTTTAAAGTTGAATGGGTTTTTTGTGCGCTTTCCGGTGTATGAGTCATTATCCACCATACCGAAAACAAGCAGGTTCGGTAATTGTCCGATTACTACGTTATCAAGAGATAGTGTGAATGTGTTGGTGGGTTGTGTATAAGTTTTCACTTCCACTCGCTTGTATGGGTAAACGGTATTTGTGCGTTTTAGTACAGTTTCATGTGCTAACAATATACTAGGGTTGACGGTAACATGATTCATGAACATTGTCGCTTCTAGTATTTTCACACGTGGGTTAAAGTCATCTTCTTTCGAGGACAAATAAAATTCCGGTTTTTCCAATGATAATAATAAACGTAAGTCCCCTCCATTCAATAAAAGTTTATCTTGGTTTGACAGATCGGTGTGAATTGTGCCCATCAGCTCGACCACGTTACTCTTCTCCATCATTGCAGACCGTTTAAGAAAGCCTTCATTCAACTTGGTAGGACCACCGCCAGGTCTTGAGTCTTCAATTATCTCCATCTCATTCTGATCTAGATACTACCCGGCCGATTCCAAATGAGTGGATGCAGCGTTTTTACCGTAAATCAGTAAACTTCAATATAGGCTCGATCGTGGTAATTGTTGTCTGTCTGAGCTATATTCTTCCCATTCAATTGTACAGTGCATTGTCTAAAAAGTGAGTGCATGAGGTTGTTAGCTACACCAACCGGAACAGCTGCACTTTCACCCCCATCAGCTTTCTTAATTTTTTCTTTTCCGGTGAAAAGTTCTTCTTTACCATTTTTTAGTTTAATCAGTTGCACCTTGAGCCGTAATTAAATGCTGGATAAGTCACGATATGTATTCCCATGACCAAGCGAAACAAATTCCAACACCGAAGAATTGTCCAGTGATGCAATTGGTTTGTAAGCAACTTCTTCGGTTTTCAAAATACTGGTTTGATTAGGTGGGGAGGCGAAAATATCCAATTCAGACTTCATACACTCTTTCTGCATCATGAAGGTATTATCTATCTGTCAAATATATCCAACGCACGCCTTCTTACTCGGCGCCGTCGTTTTATAGTTTTCTTAGTCTTTCATGATGACAGCTTTCTCACCTTCCGCCTTTTTTTATGCTTAGGCACTGATTTCAAATGCTTACTTGTGTACGGGTTAGCTCTTTTTATAGCCATTCGTTTTCCTCTATCCTCCATTTTATCAAAGATTTTATTTATACCTTTTTGGGTTAATTCATGTACTGCAGATTTCCCTTGCTCCTTTAGTACCTGCTTCAGTGGTTTACTTCCTGCCTCTTTAAAAATGGACTTTCCCGTTTCGATGACTTGTTTTCCTATAGCTTTTGCACCGGACAGAAATAAAGGCTGAAGATAACGTATCAACCCACTGAAAAAACTTCCAACACCCCTTCCACGCTGGTACACAAGTGGCGATCGATATAATTCTCCAATGTCTGATAATCTACCTCCACTCTGGACAAGGTAGTAACGTGCGTAGTGTGAATTCATCGCATTAGTATAGAGCTGTGTTAAATTCAGTGCCCAAACTATGTTGATATTCACAACCTAGGAATATTTATAGATTCTAACCTTCGCTTGAAATGAAGCATGACATATGTTGGAGTAAAGCAAGGTTCAAAGTTGACTAACTCACCGTGATGATCTGTAATTTTGATTTAGATACTTTCAATAAAGCTTTTCTCAAGTGGACAGTACTCCACATTCGCGAATCTAAACACGCTATCACAGCCTTTCAAGGGGATCGCTCGTAGGTTTCTTACCAGTTTATTCCCTATTATTCTGGGTTTAATGATATCTGTATAAACGTTTATCAATTCGGTTTTTTCACCATAATCAATACCTTCATTGGATGAGTCACAATATGTTCTTTTCTCAAGTGCAGATAACGATTTTTGTAGTTGACTTATACTGTCTAGCATTATTGATTTATCAAACGACTCTTTTAGTTCTGTATCGATCGATTCGGGATCGCGCTTCTCAACGGTTGTTTTTAGGAAAGCGTCGATGAATAAGCCAGATATATTGTCGGTTTTATCCACCTCTATTGGGACAGGAGTTGTAGCTTTTGATCCATCGGCTCTTTTGTATGGCATATCAATAAAAGTGTGGAAATCGGTTGTTTGGATCCACCCATCGGGTAATATTTCTGTATCGGACTCTTTAAGGGCACGGGATACAGACCCACGGTAAGCTGAGGCAATTTTGTCAAACACCTGTTTTCGCAGTTGATATGTTGTGGTTTCAGATGGCTTTTCTTTATCAAGTAGCTCTTCATCGTTGAATTCAATTCCGCTTATTAATAGGGCAATTAAATATGTTATGTTAATCGGTGACGCAATAGGTAGCTCTACATTAACCTTCACACCATAATCTTTTAGATGAAATGTGTAAGTAGTCGGTTTCGCTACTTTGTTCCGCTTGCTCCTTAAACTATTTGCCGGATGAATATATTGATCAATCATCTGTAATAATTCGGCATGGTTTCGTTTGTTTTTCGGAATCTGCCTAATTATTTAGTCTATAAATGCCCGGAATGATTAAAATCTTACACCTAATTTTAAATAAACCTTTTCAGCAATCTTTCCAGACTGATAAATATGTATACAAAAATCTTTTTCTTCTATAATACTTCTTAGGTCGGCAATTGCCTTTTCATCTCTATCTTCTCCGATACGATCGTGTATTATTTGTTTGATTTCGGTTAAGTAATAGTTATAATAGTCAGGTCTAATTGCCAAGAAAAATGATGAAAGGAATGATGAAAAGTTCATATCATTTCCCTTATAACATAACTTTTGCAAATCATTCGCATCCCATCTAAAACGAACATGATATTTACTCAACCCAACAACTTTAGCGATTATTGCTTTTAAATCTTCTTCAATTGGTACCGATTGTGGTAACTCGGTATCGCTTACGTCTTCAGCGGGTACAGATCGTTTAGAAATACCTCTCTTATCTGATACACTTTTCTCATTTCTTCATTTTGGTAAAGCGATTTCTGTTATACCAACATACCAATTGCCAGTAAACTTACACATACTCGGTAATATATTTTCGAAAGATGCTAGTGTATTGTCAGGGTAAATGTCGAGGGGACTGTTACTCAAGAGGCACACGTAGAACTTTGCATCTTTTGTGTTATAGGCATTTCTAGATTCTGTACCAATTCAGGTTTCTTGCACTGAAACTAGGGTCGGTTCTTAATCTCAACCGCTCACCTTGTCGCGTAGGCTTCTTTATGGGAGAGTCAGCCTCATATTGATTACGGTTTAGCCGCGAAGGTCTTAATATAGACTGCCTGTCTGAGATTGGACCTAAATTAGTCACTATACCTCTATCATTTCTTTCATCTAAATCAGTGAAAACATCATTCCGCTCGTCCATACTCATATCCATCGGGATTGTATACTGTGTCATTCCATCATCACTAGTTATTACTTTATACCCCTTTTCAGTTTCTCGAAATAAATCAGACATACTTTTTCTTATTTTGGGAGCAGGTTTAAGACTTTTTGCTATCCCACTTGCTGAGAATCGTCGCTTTACAGCTGCAGACAATTCTTGCTTTAGTGGTGTCATTTCGTTTTACCGAGTCAAATATCTCTTCCGCCCGTGAAGGTGAAGTTTGTGTGGGCTTCTCATTTTTAATCACAAATCTCGTCTAAGTGGTGTTGTCGCGCAAATTGTTAAAAATTTTATCCATCATACGGTCTTTCGAAGGAACATTTTCAGCTTTCATTACCATAAATGATTGTTTTGTTTGCCATGCATTTAAAAATTTCATAAGCACATTCCTATACTGATACCATTTTGATTTATCTTTAAAATTTTAGTGTTCAATATTTTGCTCATGCGTTTGTCAAACGAACTTTGTGCAGAAGAGCTTTCGATTGTATCTTTTAAACGTGCATATACTTCCGGAGATAGTAGAAGCATTTTGTTAAGACTTTTATTTCTATGCATATTTTTCAATCAAAGAACCTATCACACCTGAAAGTACACTTCCTAATAAAACAGGTAAAAAGCCACCTTGCTGCACTAACACTTTACGTTGCCGTGTCACAGATTTTCTTGAATCGGCAAGCTTACGCATACACTTTTTATATTTACACGACCGTGTGAAACTTCTTCCTGATGGCCTATGATTACCCTTCAGTGTGTTGTATGTAATTTCACAGAGAGTTTTTATTACTTCAGGTTTCACCTTCTTCAGTATAGCCTTTCTTAAACACGGACTTGCTTTTCTAAAAACACACAACATATGCTTGTTGTCCTTCAATCGTTTCATTCTTGACACCATTGTTTTCCTGCAAACTATGTGGGGAGCAATAACAAGTTAAAAACTTTGTATTAAATATATCTGGGCGGAACCTTAATGAATCATTGATATCCTGTGTTAGGTCTATTAGCAAATAACTATGAGGATGATAAGCAATTTCTTTATATATCGTCATGAGTTCCGTACTATTTTCAGGATATATCTGTTTAGCGAGGTGCTGAAATTGACTCTTGTCTCGCGGATTCTTGAAACAAATCAGGTATTTACAATTAAGTGAAAAGTCACGACAAAATTTACCCTGATGAAATAAATTCTGAGTCACCAAGATTACAGAAAGATTACGATGATGGGAGCCTTTTGTAAACACTTCGCACACCTGTCTTGAAAATGCATTTAACATCATATCGTCCAATACAATTAGTATCGGTTCACTTGCAATATTCGGGAATTCTTCAGGAATTGAATTTAAAAATTCTTTATTCTTAATGGGTTTGTGTACTGGTATAGCATGCTGTTCGGCATTACACCATATTACCTTTTTTATTTGCGGTTTAATCATCGTCTGGTTTGCAAGTAGACTTTCTATAAAAGTCGTTTGCCACACCCAGACGGGTCTGCAATCATCATAGTGAACGGGTGTTTAAAGTGAGGCATATCTTTGACGAAATTGTACGTAAATATAATGGTGTAAAGAATATTTATATCTTTTTGAGTATGATGAGTAGACTACAAGTAGTCAATAAACTTCACAGACCCGCTTGTAGACGATTTGCACGTCGACGGGTCACCATTAGGGGTATAGATGATTTGTGGCAAGCAGATCTAGTTGACATGACTGCCTTCTCATTTGAAAATCATGGAACAAAGTTTCTTTTAACTGTAATTGACACATTCTCTAAATATGCGTGGGCTCTGCCTATTAAAAATAAAAGTACAGGTGTAGTAGCAAAGGCTGTGGAATCAATTCTTAACCAGAGGCGCATTCCCCGAAACCTACAAACAGACGCCGGTAAGGAATTTTTTAACGAGGTATTTCGCAAGCTGATGGAGTATTATGAAATAAACCATTGCTCTACATTCAGCTTATTGAAAGCATCCATTGTTGAGAGGTTTAATCGAACGTTAAAAAATCTTATGTGGCAAAAATTCAGTATAAAGGGCAATTACCGTTGGATTGATATTTTACCAAGACTCATTGATAAGTACAATAGAACCAAGCATCGCACTATTAAAATGAGACCTATAGATGTCAATACATCTAACGAAGTTCATTTACTTGCAACTTTGCATAGGAAAGTTAAGGTTGTTTCTAAACCTAAATATAAAATCGGTGATTATGTTCGCATAAGCAAGTACAAGCACGTCTTTGAAAAAGGCTGCACCCCGAATTGGTCAACAGAGATATTCAAGATAAGGGTCGTAAAAAAGACACAACCGCGAACATATATCCTTGAGGATTATCAAGGAAACACTATTCAAGGCGGTTTTTATGAGATATAATTATCAAAGGTAAAGCACCCTGATGTTTACCTTGTCGAGAAAATTTTAAAAAACGAGAAAAATCGTGTTCTTGCAAAATGGCTCGGTTTTTCTTCAGGGCATAATTCATGGATAGGTTTCACCAGCGTATTTCACAACTAAATGAAATTATAGCCCCTGTTCTTTCTAAAAAAATTCAGAAAAAAAATTTTTAGTGAGAGGTTTTTGCATTTAACATAGTCAGTTTAGAAACAACCTTTAGATAAAAAAGATGTCTTGCACGATAGAACTACGTAAATTTGAAAATTTTGTTGCGGATTACGAGGATGTACTTCTGGATGAACATCGTGAGAAGCTGTTAAAGGATATCAGCATACTAAACCTGTATTCGACGATACCGTATGGCACATCAATTCACGGATCACATTACATATCCTGCCCTTGATTTTCTGACAACGCCGATTCCGGACCAGATACCTGTGAATGCTGCCATGTGGAAAAAATCTCCGGCAGAATTAGAAAATTAATATGTTTTTATTATAAACTGAGAAATGAAAAGTTTTGAAAGAGATATTTAAGTAAAATTTTAAATTACATTCGAACCAGTCTTTTATTTCTTCTTACACTGATGTGAAATGGAAAAATGTGAAATAGAAATAAAAAATTGCTGTATGGCAAAAGCGACTCTTTATTCAAATTCATCGTTGTTATGCTGAACAAATTTTATTTTTAAATATCCGCCTCTTGTGTCATCTTTACCTTCAAAAATTAGATAGTTTTCCGCAATATCGTTAAGATCCTCAATTTGACGTTGTTTCTTTATTTTCTCTGAGAATCTTGGTGGAAGAAAACAAAAGGTTCCATTGGTAAGGTGTACGGTGAGGCGTGATCCATATTGCGTGTTGACCAAACGAAAACATTTAACCCTATATTTCTTTCCGTGTTTCAAAGCAGCAAGTGCTACATGTTGATCCGGAATGTAGTCGCATACATTGTTCAACACTTTAACAGTTTTCTGTAGAAAAGAACGAAGGATTAAAAGGAAACATTACCAGTCTGTATGTGATATTATTACTCACCATATTTTTCGTGTCCCAACTTCTTCCAGAAGACTTCAAAAACTTCTGCCTGATAATTGACTGCAACCCTTCACTTTTATACTGCCTTCGCACACATAGAGTAATACGGGTGAGTAATTGCAAACTCAATAGCAGATGTTTCCACACGAGCTAATTATGTTCATCCTCAGATAATTTCAATATGCAGAACGAATACGCGATCCGCAACACAAAAGCATTCAACCATCAGGCTTGACCTTCACCTATACCACACGTGTAAAGTAATTAAATATGCACTGCTTAAAACACATTTTTTTCCGCAGACACTAATTACATTCACCCTCAGCTGGTTCAATATACAGGTCTTTTCATGTCCAGCGATTCTTGCCTCAAGCGTACCAAGCAAGCGTAAGCAAGCATAAAGCATCTTCTAATTGGCATACACACAGCCTAATTATGTATTACACCATTTCACATCATTCCATTTCACCTGAATTCAACTAAAGACGCGTAACATTCGACAACAACTCCACAACCGGCCGTTTAGGATCCTCCCGACGTCATCTATAGTGTCGGTGAATACCTTCCATTTCAGTTTAAGATGCAGGTGATATTGAAATCTTTCCAATAATATTTCTTTTTTCGCAAGTCTGTTGATTCGTAAGCGAGTTAATTAATATGCACCCATTGATGATACGATCGAATCAGTATGAATGGCTATTACCATTAAAATTTCACACTTCTTTTCACCATTCGTTCGCACAAATAAGTACAGCAATAGGGCGTATTGAAATCAATGGGTTCGTATTACATTAAGCTAAATTTTCTACAGAGCCACAGAAAATGTACGTGAAAGGCTCTAACCTGTAGCCATCATTCGTTGTCTTAAACAGGTGCTTCATACATTCGCTTGAAGGAAAACTTGAATTAACATGCACGGCATCGCTAACGAACAAAATTCAAATTGAATTTGTACATGGAGGTACATTTATGTTTTTTTGTCAGGTTTTCTGCGCGCCTGTTTCACCATTTTACAATGCTAGTACAATCGAAATTCAAGTTGAGTTTGAACATACATCTATAGCTGCAGATATTACATATCGATATTACAAGGAGCTCATCGTAAGCAAGTTAATTGTATGCACTCCTTTGCTGGTACGATCGAAATTTAAGTTGAATTTGAGCATACATACAAGTTAGCACGATCATATTTCCAACCCACATAATCATCCGTTCCCACCGCCCAACCATCCAAAGTCATCTTTTCCAAATGCACATTCCCTAAACCCTAATTATCATGTTTCATCCCACCGAATTCCTAATGGTCACATTTCATCCAACCAAACATCATTTTCCCACCGATCCAAGTCTAGCGGGATGTCACGCGGCTTTCCACGATCGCGGGAATTGCAACTTGAGTCTGGTAGCGAAATTAGATTCTTGCAAAGGTAGCGTCTGTGCACCTTTTCGGTCACGTTAATTTAAGTTCTTGATTTGTGCATTTGAAATTGTAAATTCGAAATTTAGTCAGTTGGTTGTCTGACGCGAGCCAATAAAGATCTGCCGGAAAAAAGATTGTTTTATTCCTCGCCCGACGAATTGTTTCCGTAACTGGCGCCCGAACATAAGTTAAAAAATAAAAAATTAGCGAATTTGTGCTATTCGGTTATACTCAAAATTGTGAATAAACCCAAAAAAGTCGAAAATATTCGTACCGTGAACCTGTGGAAAAATTAAAAGAAATTAATTCGTGCGTCGCTAAAAGAGTGCAAAACAAGTGGCAAAGGATTACCAGTGGAATAAATATTTGCAACAACAGCATAACGCGAAACTCGCAGCTAAGGATTTGTGACCAGGAAGGAAGGCTTGTGACTCGATCCCGTACCCCAGTAGGCGTGCTCAATCCAAACAAGTCAACGAGTGCTGCCAAAAAGGACCCCACGGACGATCCAATTAGGCCCAATGGACACGATCGTATTACTGTGAGCTATTGAATTTAGTATAAGTTTTTGTAATACATTTCTTTTCGCAAAAGCTAAAATTCGTATTGCTATTTAAAATTTACATATTGCGAATTATTCCAACAAATGCTGTAGATTTTGTTTAAAAAAAAATAGTGCAATTTGCAGTTAAAACTTAATTGCGAATAAGAAATCATTTAGATCTAAGAATAAAACGTGACGATTTGAAAACTAGGAAACTGTACAACATATTGTAAACCAGACTCAATTTGTCATTTTTCGTACAAATAAAGTTTCGTGAAAGGAAACTCTTAATAAAGTGTGGAAAAATATTTCTTGTTAGATTTGAGCCTTTACCTACCCCTAAAACCCCTCACAAATAATGGAAGCTTTTGAAACGTTCGTCAGACAATTAACCGGGGCGGTTAATGCTCAAATCGAGCAAATAAAACGGATTGAAAACAGACTGGCACAAATTGAAAGCCAACGTCAAAATCCACAACCAACGCTATCGCAATCGGAACTATCAGTTCCCCGAACAGAAAATGATCTTGATGATATCAAGAAACTTCCGGATTGCGTCAGAGATCTTCAGACCTTTGACGGTAATCCTGTGGAGTATATATCTTGGGTTCACAGCGTTGAAACTATTCTACTGGACTATCAGATAGTCCGTACAAAGCCTATATTCAGGGCCATATTGCGCCATATAAGGCAAAAAGCAAGAGGTCCAGCAGACGCTGCCCTTATCTCTTATAACATATTTGATAACGATTGGGAAAGCATAAAAAAATGCCTTTCACTTCATTACGCTGATAAGCGGAATGTTCGCACGCTTGAACATCAATTACATACAATGGTTCAAAGAAACCGGAATGTTGATGAGTTTTATGCAGCAATTAATCACCAGCTGTCTCTGTTAATTAATAAAATTAAAACTGAAGATTATTCTATCGAGACCATTACTGCGTTAACAGAAAATTATCGTAACAGAGCTTTATATGTGTTTATTCGAGGGTGGAATGGTGACCTTTCTTGGATGCTAATAGTCCAAAAACCTCAAACTTTACCTGAAGCATACGCTTCATGTCTTGAATTCCAAAACCTAAACTTTCGGAATTTTTCAATTTATCATCAAAATTTACCCAATACTATCTCAGCACCTGTGAATCAATTCTTCACTTCACGATTTAATAGCTCGAAGCCAAGAAATGGCCAACCAATTAGGCAGTTAAATGCTACCGAAAGGAATCAAGCTTACAATGTTGCAAATCTTAATCGATCACCAGCCGTTAACATTTGCCCTTAGTAACAGGAACCATAATGCTAAATTGAAGCGATGGAAATCAAAAATTGAAGAGTTCAACTATGAACTTATCTATAAACCTGGTAGAACAAACTATGTAGCCGATGCACTATCCAGACTTCATTTAGAGGCAAACGTTTTAATTTCATCCAGTACAGATACAGCGCACAGCGCGGACGAAGATGCTAGCGATCTCATACCACAAACGGAAACGCCACTTAATGTTTTTAGGAACCAACTCATTATTTCGGAAGGAAAAGAAGTGAACGCCTACGAAGAGCCTCACCAAAACTATCGCAGACACTATATTCGAGTTAAAAATATAAATAGAAGCACGTTAAGTAAAATATTGAAAGAAAATCTTGATCCTAATATAGTCAACGGTATCAAAATTCCAGAAAAATATATTCAGTTGCTGCAAGAGGTTTTCAAGGAAAAATTTTGTAAATTCAAGGCACGGATTACTCAGAGGACCGTCGAAGACATTTCCAATGAAGAAAACAAGTTTAAAATAATTCAGGAAGAACATAGGAGAGCACATAGAAACAGCAGAGAAAACAAGGACCAAATTTTGGAAAAGTACTATTTTCCGCAAATGTCGAAACTGATCAAAAAATACACGAACAGATGTGAAATCTGCAACGTGAATAAGTATGATCGACATCTTCAAAAACTTTAGAATTAGAGGGAACACCGATTCCGGATTATCCCACGGAAATATTATACATGGACATTATGCAAGTAAAAGGAGAAAAATTCATCACCGTGTTGCGGATCAATTCTCATTTTAGTCGTTCATTTTTTTTCATTTCTTCCAAATTGGAATATATTCAAATTTCCCTCAGTACACGTCCAAATAATCAGCATTGGCAGTACTAAATCCCAATTTAGTAATCCACCACACGCGTTGTCTCTCTTGCGAGGTGAGTTCAAGTGATCGAGCGCGAATCGGTTCACTTTGCATGCTGTCGCCCTCTGATTGGCCGAAAAGATTCTGACATATTACCATATATGGTAATAATTGGAGCAAAAATGCTTCAACGGGTGATCGCGGTGAAAAAGTGTGGGAGGTGAGTTGACGAAAAGGGAGTTGGAAAAGTGGTGTTGACCGAGACGGTCACGTTTGGAGTTTTGGGGTCGGTGTCAGCTTGCCGAGCTTGTTTTTTTGGCTAGATAGTTTAGAGTGTTTTAACGGATACCCTAGTTATTGTATTAACGAAATTTGGATAGATTTTAGTTTCATTCGTGACAATCCACAGAAATAATGGATGAGAAATCCGAAAATTGGAAAACCAGCCGCAAGCAGCTTAGCAGACGCATATAGTGAGTTAGGCGGGATATCGTTTGGAAACAGCCATTTTAGATGCCGCCATAGCGAATTTCAACAAATCACTGTAAGTTCACATGAATTTAGCGGACGATAATCCGCATATATTGGCTGCAATTCACGACGAGATCGGTCTTGGACCTTCGATCACTAACTCGTTGGAAGATTGCATACTTAAATTGAAGCGTGCCTCGGACTTGATCAATGCAGAAATCGTGGCTCGAAATAGTGGATTGGCTCATGCAATGATGGGCCATGCTCCTCACATTGCCAATACCGAAGCATATTTTTCTTCGGCAATCAATCCGATTGCGCTTAAAATTGCCGAAGACATTCGTACAACTATATCCACCTATCAACTACCGGAAATCACGTTACGCTACTTGAAAAGCTCCTCAACATCGCTATCGGCCGGATCAACCGTCTCGTCCGCCATCTCGAGCGAGGATCATCACAATCATCATTATCGTGACGGAAGATCGGAACGACTTTTGAATCCTGATAAAATAAGCTCAGGCAATAATACGGTATATATATTCGAATCAAGCTGTTGAATCAACCAACTGGACGATAAGCGTGTGCGTCAGGTGCGTCAGATGCGTCTCAATGTTAACCGATTGTGTGTAGAATTAAATTTACTAAATTACATAAGTGAAAATAATATGAAGTGAGTTTTTCTTCATGGTTCTCCTCTCCTCAGCATGTGCGCGATTGGGTTTTTGTCCGGTTATAAAAGTTTCTTTTGTCGATGTGCATTTTATTAGCCCACGACCCGGTGAGCTAGCCGGTTTACAAAACATTTTATCTATGGTCGCCACTATGCGACCACTGTTGGTGGGTGCTCCGCACGGGTGCCTCCTCTCGGCGGTCATCGTCCATGTTGCGTTCGAAGTGGCGGAGCACATGGAGGATGACTGGCTGGGAGGGAGGTGAAGGAATGCGGGGCACGCAACACATGGCGCCCAAACGTTTCGGCCTTTTGCCTTTCTAAATTCTCAATTCTAACCTCTAAATTCATAGTGTTGTCGAAATTCGGAAAAGTGTCGGGTAATTCGCGTAGTTTGTTTGAATCGGGATTGTGATTATTTCAATCACACCCAGTAATCGCTTCCACGTTTGAAACCGTCGCAATCCCTGTTTCGACACACTTTTATTAAATTAATAAAATAAATTCACTTTTAACTTGTAGTCGTCGGATAATTTGTTCGAATCGTGAATCATCTGGTTTTACCTACTTCACATTTTGTTGTGACACACAATTTAAGTGTCTAATTAAATTTTGTATCTGATCGCGTATTGTCTGTTGGTGGGGAGACCAAATATATCTTTATAAAACAAAAATACCAATAATAATCACTTCATGTTATTCCGATTCGTATGTGAATCGACACAATAATACTAAGTCATACTTTTGTAAAACACTGTTGTAAAATACTTTTGTAAAACACTGTTGTAAAAACTTTTGTAAAACATTTTTGTAAACACTTTTGTAAAACAAATTATGTAAAAACTATGTACAATAATTTAAGTCAAAAATTTATGTAAATTCATGTAAACTATTGTAAACCACTCACACTCACACTCCTACAATCGGTTTCGGTAGTACGCGTTTAGTATCTTCGCCGCGTTTAATAGTTGAACATATCGCCAGTGGCGTATAATTGATATAGTTAGCGTAGTTTTGTGGCGTTTCGCTATAAGCGAGTAATTTGGACCGCCTTTTGAGTTAGCCAGAGTATCGTTAAGTTGTAATATAGTATCGTGTACTTTAGTATCGTATAATATCGTATCTTATCCTATCGTTTCGTGTAATATTCTATTCGGTAAAATAACTAAATCTTTTTATATAATCCGCGCAACCATTTAGTCGCTCTATCACTTAACACTACACATACTATCTAATATCTTAATCTATATATATCATTCTATCCTGCAACATGGATATTCCTCAGGCATTTTGGCCCAAAGTAGTATCTTCTCCGGTTACGTCTCGGGAAATCAGACCATCCCTCGAGTTAGGGATTGAGTCCAATCCTTTTTCCATTAATCATCCGCTACAAGTGTCTGAAGTGGGAGGCAGTTCCCCACCTAATCAATCCGTGGTGATAAACATTCCGCCCGAACAATGTCAGGCGCCCATCATTTTCAACAGTCCGAAACACATTGTGACTGAAAAACCTATCCACACTGCGGATTTATATATGTTAAATCAAGGTGAACACTTTCGGTATGTAAGTCCGACACAACCTGTAGGTGAGGTGAAAACTCCATCCCCTATGTATCCAGACGTTCCTTATACTCATAGTTTTTCTCCACCTGTGAGGGAAACCTTAAACACCCCTGTCCGTCATAATGTACCCATATTTAAATGGGGCATCACGTTTGATGGAACCAACTCTAGTCTCAACGCCGAGACTTTTATATTCCAAGTCGAGACTCTCTCTCGCACATATCAGGTTTCGTTTGCAGAACTCATCGCGAGTTTCCATTTATTAGTTCGTGGACCAGCAGCGGTCTGGTATTGGAAATATCTCCAACTACATCCCCAGTCCTTTGATTGGGACGGCTTTAAGGCCGCTTTTCTGAGTCGGTATGGCTCTCTTACCTCCGATGTGGACATCCGACGACGTATTGACGCGCGGATTCAAAAACCTTCTGAAACATTCATTGAGTTCTTTGATGCTGTTGAAGGACTGACCCTTCAGCTTCGGCATCCTTTAATTCCTGAGTCAGCCTTTAGTGACTCCTCATATCTAGAGCGTATCGATCTTATACAGCAAAAACCCGATAAATTTTCTAATATTTGGGTACAAAACGGGAAAATCTATATTAATACCGGTGTCATGTCGGATGACCAAGTAAATATCCCTCAAACTAAACTATGGGTGCCCGACAGTGTACAACAACTGCTTATCTCTCACAGTCATAGCTCCCCTGTATCCGCACATGGTGGTGTCCATAAAACCGCCGAAATATTGCGTCGGTATTTCTATTGGCCACGTCTCAAACTCGACGTCCGTAAATTTATTAGTCAATGTTCTGTCTGCAAACAGACAAAGTCTAATAACCAAACTCTACGTCCTCCTCTCGGACAAATGCGTATTTCTGAGCGTCCACTGCAACGCCTGTTCATTGACTTTCTGGGTCCCTATCCCCGTTCTAAGTTTGGAAATACGCAACTTTTCGTGGTGCTGGACCACTATTCCAAATTTCTATGGCTTAAGGCCATGCCTAAGGCAACTGCCGAGTCCGTTGTGAACTTTCTGTCCGAAAATATTTTCCATACTTTTGGCGTTCCTGAATTTATTCATTCCGATAACGGAGTGCAATTTGTGTCTAAAGTTTTCACGCAACTTCTGTCAGACTACAATATCACCCAAGTTCTAAATCCTCGATATTCTCCGCAGTCCAACGCTTCTGAGCGTGCCAATCAATCCATTCTATCCGCTATTCGCTCTTATATTGGTGACGACCATCGTAATTGGGACCGTTCCCTGGTGGAGACATGCGCTGCATTTAGGAACGTAGTGCATGAATCCACTGGTTGTTCACCGCACTTCCTAATGTTCGGATTCCAGGCTATTAGACATGGCTCGGACTACACTCTCCTACGTAAATTATCTTCGTTAGCTGATGGTCAACTAAGTGTCACGGAGCGCAACGACAAAATGCGCGATATTCAAATCAAGGTCCAATCTAAACTTCAAGAATCCTACTTGAAGGGTAAACGTAGATACGATTTGCGTAGTAAGCCCCGAATGTTTTAGCCCGGTCAAGCTGTACATGTCCGTAATCATGTCTTGAGTAAGGCTGTTGATCGGTTTTCCGCCAAACTTGCCCCGAAGTTTGTGCCTGGAATCATTGTTCGACCTGTGGGACAGGTTGCCTACGAAGTTCGGGATATGTCCGGTAAAACTCTTGGTGTATGTCACGCACAGGACATTAAGAGTTAACTACGATCTGTATATTTTGTTGATAGCTATCTGTATATATATCGTACATATATTAGTAGGTCATCGTTGTTGTATAAACATAAATCTAGATATTATTAGGTGAGGTTGTAGATATCGGTAGTATTTAGTACAGGACGTGGTCCCTTATAAAATTAGTAGTCCAGTGAGTTTTCCTAATGGCCTCGTCGTGTGACGTATCGGTTGCATTAGTGTGGACACGTATATTAGTTAGTTTGATTCGTGATCCAATGAGTTTTCCTAATGGCCTCGTCGTGTGACGTATCGGTTGCATTAGTGTGGACACGCATAGTAGTTAGTTTGTTTCGAAGTCCAACGAGTTTTCCTAATGGCCTCGTCGTGTGACGTAACGGTTGCATTAGTGTGGACGTGTATTTTCTTAGTATGTATATCTGACCCGTATATAGTTCTGTTGTACAGTATTTGGTATCTGTCCGTTTAGCTTTAGTTTGTCTAATTGGGTTTGGAGTCATAAAATGCTAGAGAATTGACGACCTCTGGGGTCCCTAAACTAGTCCGCGTTGAGCGTTGACGTCTGTATATAATGTAGATATTTTGGTGTTATGTATATTATCATATTAGTTTATATCTTGAATAATAGGGTTTGTAGTCATAAACAACTAAGGCAGTGACGATCCTTGGGGTCCCTTAATAATTGCTCACAGGAAGTGAGACCATTTTTTTTGTATTCTAACCATAGCTCTTTATCTTTCGAATATTACCCATTTTACCTATCGGAATCTAATATTCCTCATCTTTTCATCTCCGGTATACAACCGTTTCAGTTGCCAAGCAACTTTCTTAGGGGTGGGGGGTTCATATTGAACTCAAAATGTATGTATTTGTCTTCGTCTTTAAGTTCTGGTTTGTTTCTTTGGCTGATCCGAGACTGGGGTTGAAGTCTGTCAGGTTAGACCTGAGGTTCTCTATGGGGTTTCAATACAGAGGGCAACGGTCGATCCTTTGTAGTTAGTACAGCTCAACCCCAGTGTAAAACTCGGAAGGTACACCATTTCGTTTTTCAGTGTCGTGTATTGTCCCAGATATCTTGTCGTAACATTATCTCTGATCTGTAATAGCGGTTTCATTACTCATCTTTCCAACACGCCCGTGTTTCATTTTGTTTGATAACTCCGTAACCCGCCGTTGATAGGTTCCGTTCCTGTTTTGAGCTATTTCGACTATTAAGGTAGTTTTGAAGGCTTATTTCGGGTAAAACTGTCGATTGAGTAGGGTTACCTTAACGTAATACCGTATCGAGGAACTTACGTGAACATATATGATGATTTTGACGTTAATACGTTTTGACTACATCTGCTGAGCTTCACGTAAGACTTCCCATTTTGTTAAAACCCTCCTGGTTTGATTGAGCGAGCATGATGATTTCGACGTTTAGACGTTTTGACTACATCTGCCTAGCCTCATACCAAACATGAGATCTTTCATTACTTAGAGTTCATACATAGCCCAGCCTTATTGTGGAGAGACTCTTCTCAGGGCGGGGTCGTCCACACGTTCTGTTGCGGATCAATTCTCATTTTAGTCGTTCATTTTTTTTCATTTCTTCCAAATTGGAATATATTCAAATTTCCCTCAGTACACGTCCAAATAATCAGCATTGGCAGTACTAAATCCCAATTTAGTAATCCACCACACGCGTTGTCTCTCTTGCGAGGTGAGTTCAAGTGATCGAGCGCGAATCGGTTCACTTTGCATGCTGTCGCCCTCTGATTGGCCGAAAAGATTCTGACATATTACCATATATGGTAATAATTGGAGCAAAAATGCTTCAACGGGTGATCGCGGTGAAAAAGTGTGGGAGGTGAGTTGACGAAAAGGGAGTTGGAAAAGTGGTGTTGACCGAGACGGTCACGTTTGGAGTTTTGGGGTCGGTGTCAGCTTGCCGAGCTTGTTTTTTTGGCTAGTTAGTTTAGAGTGTTTTAACGTATACCCTAGTTATTGTATTAACGAAATTTGGATAGATTTTAGTTTCATTCGTGACAATCCACAGAAATAATGGATGAGAAATCCGAAAATTGGAAAACCAGCCGCAAGCAGCTTAGCAGACGCATATAGTGAGTTAGGCGGGATATCGTTTGGAAACAGCCATTTTAGATGCCGCCATAGCGAATTTCAACAAATCACTGTAAGTTCACATGAATTTAGCGGACGATAATCCGCATATATTGGCTGCAATTCACGACGAGATCGGTCTTGGACCTTCGATCACTAACTCGTTGGAAGATTGCATACTTAAATTGAAGCGTGCCTCGGACTTGATCAATGCAGAAATCGTGGCTCGAAATAGTGGATTGGCTCATGCAATGATGGGCCATGCTCCTCACATTGCCAATACCGAAGCATATTTTTCTTCGGCAATCAATCCGATTGCGCTTAAAATTGCCGAAGACATTCGTACAACTATATCCACCTATCAACTACCGGAAATCACGTTACGCTACTTGAAAAGCTCCTCAACATCGCTATCGGCCGGATCAACCGTCTCGTCCGCCATCTCGAGCGAGGATCATCACAATCATCATTATCGTGACGGAAGATCGGAACGACTTTTGAATCCTGATAAAATAAGCTCAGGCAATAATACGGTATATATATTCGAATCAAGCTGTTGAATCAACCAACTGGACGATAAGCGTGTGCGTCAGGTGCGTCAGATGCGTCTCAATGTTAACCGATTGTGTGTAGAATTAAATTTACTAAATTACATAAGTGAAAATAATATGAAGTGAGTTTTTCTTCATGGTTCTCCTCTCCTCAGCATGTGCGCGATTGGGTTTTTGTCCGGTTATAAAAGTTTCTTTTGTCGATGTGCATTTTATTAGCCCACGACCCGGTGAGCTAGCCGGTTTACAAAACATTTTATCTATGGTCGCCACTATGCGACCACTGTTGGTGGGTGCTCCGCACGGGTGCCTCCTCTCGGCGGTCATCGTCCATGTTGCGTTCGAAGTGGCGGAGCACATGGAGGATGACTGGCTGGGAGGGAGGTGAAGGAATGCGGGGCACGCAACACATGGCGCCCAAACGTTTCGGCCTTTTGCCTTTCTAAATTCTCAATTCTAACCTCTAAATTCATAGTGTTGTCGAAATTCGGAAAAGTGTCGGGTAATTCGCGTAGTTTGTTTGAATTGGGATTGTGATTATTTCAATCACACCCAGTAATCGCTTCCACGTTTGAAACCGTCGCAATCCCTGTTTCGACACACTTTTATTAAATTAATAAAATAAATTCACTTTTAACTTGTAGTCGTCGGATAATTTGTTCGAATCGTGAATCATCTGGTTTTACCTACTTCACATTTTGTTGTGACACACAATTTAAGTGTCTAATTAAATTTTGTATCTGATCGCGTATTGTCTGTTGGTGGGGAGACCAAATATATCTTTATAAAACAAAAATACCAATAATAATCACTTCATGTTATTCCGATTCGTATGTGAATCGACACAATAATACTAAGTCATACTTTTGTAAAACACTGTTGTAAAATACTTTTGTAAAACACTGTTGTAAAAACTTTTGTAAAACATTTTTGTAAACACTTTTGTAAAACAAATTATGTAAAAACTATGTACAATAATTTAAGTCAAAAATTTATGTAAATTCATGTAAACTATTGTAAACCACTCACACTCACACTCCTACAATCGGTTTCGGTAGTACGCGTTTAGTATCTTCGCCGCGTTTAATAGTTGAACATATCGCCAGTGGCGTATAATTGATATAGTTAGCGTAGTTTTGTGGCGTTTCGCTATAAGCGAGTAATTTGGACCGCCTTTTGAGTTAGCCAGAGTATCGTTAAGTTGTAATATAGTATCGTGTACTTTAGTATCGTATAATATCGTATCTTATCCTATCGTTTCGTGTAATATTCTATTCGGTAAAATAACTAAATCTTTTTATATAATCCGCGCAACCATTTAGTCGCTCTATCACTTAACACTACACATACTATCTAATATCTTAATCTATATATATCATTCTATCCTGCAACATGGATATTCCTCAGGCATTTTGGCCCAAAGTAGTATCTTCTCCGGTTACGTCTCGGAAAATCAGACCATCCCTCGAGTTAGGGATTGAGTCCAATCCTTTTTCCATTAATCATCCGCTACAAGTGTCTGAAGTGGGAGGCAGTTCCCCACCTAATCAATCCGTGGTGATAAACATTCCGCCCGAGCAATGTCAGGCGCCCATCATTTTCAACAGTCCGAAACACATTGTGACTGAAAAACCTATCCACACTGCGGATTTATATATGTTAAATCAAGGTGAACACTTTCGGTATGTAAGTCCGACACAACCTGTAGGTGAGGTGAAAACTCCATCCCCTATGTATCCAGACGTTCCTTATACTCATAGTTTTTCTCCACCTGTGAGGGAAACCTTAAACACCCCTGTCCGTCATAATGTACCCATATTTAAATGGGGCATCACGTTTGATGGAACCAACTCTAGTCTCAACGCCGAGACTTTTATATTCCAAGTCGAGACTCTCTCTCGCACATATCAGGTTTCGTTTGCAGAACTCATCGTGAGTTTCCATTTATTAGTTCGTGGACCAGCAGCGGTCTGGTATTGGAAATATCTCCAACTACATCCCCAGTCCTTTGATTGGGACGGCTTTAAGGCCGCTTTTCTGAGTCGGTATGGCTCTCTTACCTCCGATGTGGACATCCGACGACGTATTGACGCGCGGATTCAAAAACCTTCTGAAACATTCATTGAGTTCTTTGATGCTGTTGAAGGACTGACCCTTCAGCTTCGGCATCCTTTAATTCCTGAGTCAGCCTTTAGTGACTCCTCATATCTAGAGCGTATCGATCTTATACAGCAAAAACCCGATAAATTTTCTAATATTTGGGTACAAAACGGGAAAATCTATATTAATACCGGTGTCATGTCGGATGACCAAGTAAATATCCCTCAAACTAAACTATGGGTGCCCGACAGTGTACAACAACTGCTTATCTCTCACAGTCATAGCTCCCCTGTATCCGCACATGGTGGTGTCCATAAAACCGCCGAAATATTGCGTCGGTATTTCTATTGGCCACGTCTCAAACTCGACGTCCGTAAATTTATTAGTCAATGTTCTGTCTGCAAACAGACAAAGTCTAATAACCAAACTCTACGTCCTCCTCTCGGACAAATGCGTATTTCTGAGCGTCCACTGCAACGCCTGTTCATTGACTTTCTGGGTCCCTATCCCCGTTCTAAGTTTGGAAATACGCAACTTTTCGTGGTGCTGGACCACTATTCCAAATTTCTATGGCTTAAGGCCATGCCTAAGGCAACTGCCGAGTCCGTTGTGAACTTTCTGTCCGAAAATATTTTCCATACTTTTGGCGTTCCTGAATTTATTCATTCCGATAACGGAGTGCAATTTGTGTCTAAAGTTTTCACGCAACTTCTGTCAGACTACAATATCACCCAAGTTCTAAATCCTCGATATTCTCCGCAGTCCAACGCTTCTGAGCGTGCCAATCAATCCATTCTATCCGCTATTCGCTCTTATATTGGTGACGACCATCGTAATTGGGACCGTTCCCTGGTGGAGACATGCGCTGCATTTAGGAACGTAGTGCATGAATCCACTGGTTGTTCACCGCACTTCCTAATGTTCGGATTCCAGGCTATTAGACATGGCTCGGACTACACTCTCCTACGTAAATTATCTTCGTTAGCTGATGGTCAACTAAGTGTCACGGAGCGCAACGACAAAATGCGCGATATTCAAATCAAGGTCCAATCTAAACTTCAAGAATCCTACTTGAAGGGTAAACGTAGATACGATTTGCGTAGTAAGCCCCGAATGTTTTAGCCCGGTCAAGCTGTACATGTCCGTAATCATGTCTTGAGTAAGGCTGTTGATCGGTTTTCCGCCAAACTTGCCCCGAAGTTTGTGCCTGGAATCATTGTTCGACCTGTGGGACAGGTTGCCTACGAAGTTCGGGATATGTCCGGTAAAACTCTTGGTGTATGTCACGCACAGGACATTAAGAGTTAACTACGATCTGTATATTTTGTTGATAGCTATCTGTATATATATCGTACATATATTAGTAGGTCATCGTTGTTGTATAAACATAAATCTAGATATTATTAGGTGAGGTTGTAGATATCGGTAGTATTTAGTACAGGACGTGGTCCCTTATAAAATTAGTAGTCCAGTGAGTTTTCCTAATGGCCTCGTCGTGTGACGTATCGGTTGCATTAGTGTGGACACGTATATTAGTTAGTTTGATTCGTGATCCAATGAGTTTTCCTAATGGCCTCGTCGTGTGACGTATCGGTTGCATTAGTGTGGACACGCATAGTAGTTAGTTTGTTTCGAAGTCCAACGAGTTTTCCTAATGGCCTCGTCGTGTGACGTAACGGTTGCATTAGTGTGGACGTGTATTTTCTTAGTATGTATATCTGACCCGTATATAGTTCTGTTGTACAGTATTTGGTATCTGTCCGTTTAGCTTTAGTTTGTCTAATTGGGTTTGGAGTCATAAAATGCTAGAGAATTGACGACCTCTGGGGTCCCTAAACTAGTCCGCGTTGAGCGTTGACGTCTGTATATAATGTAGATATTTTGGTGTTATGTATATTATCATATTAGTTTATATCTTGAATAATAGGGTTTGTAGTCATAAACAACTAAGGCAGTGACGATCCTTGGGGTCCCTTAATAATTGCTCACAGGAAGTGAGACCATTTTTTTTGTATTCTAACCATAGCTCTTTATCTTTCGAATATTACCCATTTTACCTATCGGAATCTAATATTCCTCATCTTTTCATCTCCGGTATACAACCGTTTCAGTTGCCAAGCAACTTTCTTAGGGGTGGGGGGTTCATATTGAACTCAAAATGTATGTATTTGTCTTCGTCTTTAAGTTCTGGTTTGTTTCTTTGGCTGATCCGAGACTGGGGTTGAAGTCTGTCAGGTTAGACCTGAGGTTCTCTATGGGGTTTCAATACAGAGGGCAACGGTCGATCCTTTGTAGTTAGTACAGCTCAACCCCAGTGTAAAACTCGGAAGGTACACCATTTCGTTTTTCAGTGTCGTGTATTGTCCCAGATATCTTGTCGTAACATTATCTCTGATCTGTAATAGCGGTTTCATTACTCATCTTTCCAACACGCCCGTGTTTCATTTTGTTTGATAACTCCGTAACCCGCCGTTGATAGGTTCCGTTCCTGTTTTGAGCTATTTCGACTATTAAGGTAGTTTTGAAGGCTTATTTCGGGTAAAACTGTCGATTGAGTAGGGTTACCTTAACGTAATACCGTATCGAGGAACTTACGTGAACATATATGATGATTTCGACGTTAATACGTTTTGACTACATCTGCTGAGCTTCACGTAAGACTTCCCATTTTGTTAAAACCCTCCTGGTTTGATTGAGCGAGCATGATGATTTCGACGTTTAGACGTTTTGACTACATCTGCCTAGCCTCATACCAAACATGAGATCTTTCATTACTTAGAGTTCATACATAGCCCAGCCTTATTGTGGAGAGACTCTTCTCAGGGCGGGGTCGTCCACACGTTCTGTTGCGGATCAATTCTCATTTTAGTCGTTCATTTTTTTTCATTTCTTCCAAATTGGAATATATTCAAATTTCCCTCAGTACACGTCCAAATAATCAGCATTGGCAGTACTAAATCCCAATTTAGTAATCCACCACACGCGTTGTCTCTCTTGCGAGGTGAGTTCAAGTGATCGAGCGCGAATCGGTTCACTTTGCATGCTGTCGCCCTCTGATTGGCCGAAAAGATTCTGACATATTACCATATATGGTAATAATTGGAGCAAAAATGCTTCAACGGGTGATCGCGGTGAAAAAGTGTGGGAGGTGAGTTGACGAAAAGGGAGTTGGAAAAGTGGTGTTGACCGAGACGGTCACGTTTGGAGTTTTGGGGTCGGTGTCAGCTTGCCGAGCTTGTTTTTTTGGCTAGTTAGTTTAGAGTGTTTTAACGTATACCCTAGTTATTGTATTAACGAAATTTGGATAGATTTTAGTTTCATTCGTGACAATCCACAGAAATAATGGATGAGAAATCCGAAAATTGGAAAACCAGCCGCAAGCAGCTTAGCAGACGCATATAGTGAGTTAGGCGGGATATCGTTTGGAAACAGCCATTTTAGATGCCGCCATAGCGAATTTCAACAAATCACTGTAAGTTCACATGAATTTAGCGGACGATAATCCGCATATATTGGCTGCAATTCACGACGAGATCGGTCTTGGACCTTCGATCACTAACTCGTTGGAAGATTGCATACTTAAATTGAAGCGTGCCTCGGACTTGATCAATGCAGAAATCGTGGCTCGAAATAGTGGATTGGCTCATGCAATGATGGGCCATGCTCCTCACATTGCCAATACCGAAGCATATTTTTCTTCGGCAATCAATCCGATTGCGCTTAAAATTGCCGAAGACATTCGTACAACTATATCCACCTATCAACTACCGGAAATCACGTTACGCTACTTGAAAAGCTCCTCAACATCGCTATCGGCCGGATCAACCGTCTCGTCCGCCATCTCGAGCGAGGATCATCACAATCATCATTATCGTGACGGAAGATCGGAACGACTTTTGAATCCTGATAAAATAAGCTCAGGCAATAATACGGTATATATATTCGAATCAAGCTGTTGAATCAACCAACTGGACGATAAGCGTGTGCGTCAGGTGCGTCAGATGCGTCTCAATGTTAACCGATTGTGTGTAGTATTAAATTTACTAAATTACATAAGTGAAAATAATATGAAGTGAGTTTTTCTTCATGGTTCTCCTCTCCTCAGCATGTGCGCGATTGGGTTTTTGTCCGGTTATAAAAGTTTCTTTTGTCGATGTGCATTTTATTAGCCCACGACCCGGTGAGCTAGCCGGTTTACAAAACATTTTATCTATGGTCGCCACTATGCGACCACTGTTGGTGGGTGCTCCGCACGGGTGCCTCCTCTCGGCGGTCATCGTCCATGTTGCGTTCGAAGTGGCGGAGCACATGGAGGATGACTGGCTGGGAGGGAGGTGAAGGAATGTGGGGCACGCAACAACCGTTATCGACAAATTCTCGAAATTTACAAAAAAATTTCATGTGAAAAACAAATCAGTTTTACACCTTCGCGATTAAATTATGAAAATATTACATTACTTCACAGTCCCGAAAATTTTAGTTACAGATAACGAAGGGAGCTTCATAAGTCCTATCATTCTCAACTATATCGAAATGTTAGGAATAACTGTTTAGTACAGTCGACGGGTTCATTCTACTATCTTGGAAATTGTAAGATGTATTCAACAGGAATACCCTGAGCTTTCCTTCAAGGAAATAGTAAACATCTCGGTAGACAGATACAACAATACCATCCACTCCGTGACCAAAGTAAAACCAGCGGATATATTTTTCGGTAGATCCGAAAGAATAAACTATCAAAAACTCTCAGATTTTCGATCCATACTTAACAAAAATTTGAAACAAGAAATATTAAGAAAACAAAAGATTCAAATTGCTAACCATAATTTGCAAAGGGTGAAACCAAAGAAATATAACGCAGGAGATGTAGTTTTCAAAATCAATAAACAAATCAAAGCAAGCATAAACCTAAATTTCAAAAGGAAGTAGTTGCTAAAGAAAACCGCGTTACTATCATTACAACTTCAGGGAAAAAAAATACATAAATCACACTTGAAAAGTACCCCTCCTATTACAGATTAATCCTTTCGAGCGCGCAAGCTTCGGTGGACATATACCATTATACCAGCCCAATCGTCACTATGCGGCAAGAATTTGGTAAAATTCTGAAAGGAGATTTTAAAATCATACACTCAATAAACCTGCAGACTTTTGATGAAATATACAACAGCTTAAAGTTCCAATCCGAGCATCGTGCTAATCGCTCTAGCATCCTAATACCACAGCTGCATCATCAACTATCCCGAATCGAAGAACTCCTGGACCAACTTCGAGACAGGAGTCATGTTAAGCAAAAGCGATCGATCAATTGGATAGGTTCAGCCTGGAAGTGGATCGCAGGGAATCCGGATGCCACAGATTGGGACTATATTCTTAAAAGTCAAAATGACATTATCAGTAACAATAACGATCAATATAAAATCAACCAATATTTAACCAAGGTATCCTCCGAACTTGTCGATAACTATAATAAGATAACTCTAGATATAAACTCGCGCGTTAATGATAAATACGAACAAATGCTATTCAACCAATTGACAATAGTTAAAAACGAAATTCAAGAAATCGTCTTAGCAAGCCAGCTAGCTAAGAAAGGCATAGTCAATACAAACCTGCTGAATCACACTGAGATAAACGACATACTTTCTCAGGTTGAAACGCTTCCTTATAAAAATGAAGTTCAGGCCATCGAGTACGCCGAACCGTTAATGCGCATGAAAAATTCAACCCTTTCGTATATCCTCAGTCTGCCAAAAAACGAGAAAACTGATTTTAACCATATCCTAATCCATTCCGCAATAAAAGACAATAAAATGATTTCTTTGGACTACTCTAGCCTATTGGTAACACAACTGGAACGATACGGCATAGAACAGGAATGCGATAAAATCCAAGTAATAGTCATTTGCCGAAGGGATCAATTAGAGAGGCTAACCTCAGATAATTGTCTCTCACAACTTTGAGACGGAATTGGCGCAAAATGCAGTTACCAATTCCGTGACAAACCTAAAATCGAACTCATCAGCGAAAATACCATATACGTAACAGGTTATAGTGGTAAACTTTAGCATGGAAATGCAACCAAAATCCTTAACGGAACTTATCTTATCAATTTCGCAAATGACACTATTCAAATTGATGATATTGAATATACCAGCAGGGAAGTAAACACATTTCATCTTTTATCCCCTATTCTCCAGGCCAATCTTACCGAAAAGGATATGAAAATAGACCTCGAATACTTACACAAGCTCCATCTGGACAATGCGAAAAAACTAGAAAAATTTTCTGTTAACAACTTAGTCTCGGTAACTTCAGACGTTGCAATCATCATTCTGATCGTAATCGCTACTCTCGCTTTCATACATCTTATCCTTCGCCGGAGAGGCACAAAACCCAAAGTAGAGGTACACGTACCTTATACTTACCCAAATCCTGTGACGTTACCCTTTTGATCTGTGGGACACAGATTCTTAAGGATCAGTCAGCACGATCATATTTCCAACCCACATAATCATCCGTTCCCACCGCCCAACAATCCAAAGTCATCTTTTCCAAATGCACATTCCCTAAACCCTAATTATCATGTTTCATCTCACCGAATTCCTAATGGTCACATTTCATCCAACAAAACATCATTTTCCCACCGATCCAAGTCTAGCGGGATGTCACGCGGCTTTCCACGATCGCGGGAATTGCAACTTGAGTCTGGTAGCGAAATTAGATTCTTGCAAAGGTAGCGTCTGTGCACCTTTTCGGTCACGTTAATTTAAGTTCTTGATTTGTGAATTTGAAATTGTAAATTCGAAATTTAATCAGTTGGTTGTCTGACGCGAGCCAATAAAGATCTGCCGGAAAAAAGATTGTTTTATTCCTCGCCCGACGAATAGTTTCCGTAACTTACATACATACATTAATATAGTTTCTTTTGCAAGTCTCTCTGTTGATTCGTAAGCGAGTTAATTAATATTCACGACGTCGCCAACGAACGAAATTCAAGTTGAATTCGCACATGAAGGTACATTTATGTCTTTTCTGTCTGGTTTTCATGCGTTCCTGTTTCACCATTTTACAAAATTTGACTTTAGCAGCCTTTCTAACGTACTCTAAGCCTCCTAACAACCAACAAGTTATGCACACAACATCCCCCAACACATGACACATCTCAAAAACCACAGCTACAGCCAAAACATCTGACCCTATTTCTACTACCTATGACTACCTGACGCACCCAACCGCAACACCCCGATCCTCTATAGCCTTGCATCAACGTTCAAAATCATCGCCAACTACCTGATCTGCTATTGGCTTCTACCAGCGCCGCCAATCAACACCACACACCTGATCCTCCACACGCTACCACGGCCTGACGCAATCAAACATCTGCAACACACCGATCCTCTATAAGCTTCTACCAACGCTAAAAATCACCGCCAACCACCTGATCCTCCACACCCTACCACTACCTCACGCAACCAACCAACCACAACACCCTTCTACCAACACTGCAAATCACAGCCCTAACTCAGACCCTCCATAGCCTTCTACCAACGCCGCCAATAACCGCCACACACCTGATACCAACACACAATCACAACCCCCATTCCACACCAAACCACTCTGATTCACCACTTCCCAAACAATCACCGTCACCTGATACAAAACCACAATCTCAGCAACCGTTCCTCAGTACACCCAAGACCAAGGCACTCTGATTCACCCTATCCCAGCCATACAAACGTAGTACCCCAAGCCACTCGCTATTCTGATTGGAAAAGATTGAAAATGCCGTTCAACCAAATACAAAAATACAAAAACATACAAAAACCGGTTCTATGGTACGTCACTTACTACTCGTGAACAGGGATAGAATAAATTTCCGCAATAGATATGGAAATCATAATAACGTCCGTCCTAATAATCAAAATTTTCAGAGGCGACCACAATTTGATAATAGGAATTTTTGCCATAACAGAAATTTCAATCGCGAAAGAAATTTCCAAAACAGAGATAATTCGAATAACAGAAATTACTCTAATAATATAAATTACTATAATAATAGAAACTATTCCAATAACAGAAATTACTCAAATAATATAAATAACACTAACAATACCAGGAGAATTCGTATTATACAGAATCAGGGAAACTTGACAACCGCCCGAGAGGAGATCGACAACCTCCCGGACAAAGAATAGATAACTTGGCCAAAAATATTGTAAAAAATGTGGTCTTAGTGCGACCCCTAAAGCCCACACGACTAACTTCCCAGTGGGGTGAATAAAAAGCTATAATTTGCTTTTATTAATAATTACTATTATTAAACATTATTATTCTAAATTAATATAATTACTTTTATTATTTTTATCAATTTTTCATCTAACCATAAAAGCTTTGGTAGAGGAAGACGTCTCCACCACCTGGTCATCCTCTACCAACGCCTCGAAAACCTCATCCTCTTCGTCTTCGTCATCCTTCTTGTCCTCCACTTCGTCCTCAACTTCGTTCTCCATCTCGGCCTCGGAATCCACAACTATTATTGAGGGCATTTATTTATTATTTACAATAACCATTCGTTATTAAGAATGTTTGACCGTTACTGAATAATTATAATTGACTTGATATATACAATATCAGATTATAACTAATATTATTTGATTGTTATTAACACTATTAAATTATTTATAACAATATCCAATTATTAACTGCATTAGCGTCTCTACTCCCATTCACCCAAACCTGATAATATAAGTTTGGAATTTTACAAATTAATCTTTTTTTTAAATAACATTTTTTACAAATTTGATCACAATTTTGCTAAAACGCACAATAATAACAACATTAATATGAAGGTATTTGGTATCTGCACGAATTAAAAGTGCGTATCAACAGTTTAAAAATAAGCAATTTTTAGTCGTTTTTTCAGGTTTTTCATCCTAAATAAAAAACGGCAAAACCGATTTTGCTGAAAAATCATTCAGTTCTAAGTTACGTAATTACGCGTCGTTTAAAACCGGTCCCACGTCAATCCGATCTTTGGTTCTTGAGATAATCGAGACGAAAAATTATTCCGAACGCACATACGTACATACGCACATACGCACATACGCACATCCGCACATACGCACATCCGCACATACGCACATCCGCACATACGCACATACGCACATACGCACATACGCACATCCGCACATACGTACATACACACTCACAGACATCTTTCTAAAAACGATGGATTTGGATTCTAGAGACCTTAAAACGTGGAGATATGTCAAAATTTGGGATTCGCAAAATCGACCCCATTACAATAACTTCCCATAGGGAACTGGGAAGTTAAAAATAAACCTAATATAAGTAACAAAATATATAAAATCACGGATATTAGCACTAACTATATAAAAATAATCTATTAAAATGAAAAAAGATACCTGAAGCTTTTAATAGATACAGGTACAGACATCTCTATAATTAAAGATAATAGCTTAATTGGCACACATATTGATTTGAAGTCCGAAAATAAATGCAAACTCACGGGCATTTCAAACGAGACAACAATGTTGCTGGGAACGACACAAATACAATTCATCATCGAAGCCAAGATGATAATAGATTGTTTCCACATAGTAGATGAGGACTTTCCAATAGAAACTGATGGTGTATTAGGTAGAGATATACTCGGTAAATATATATGCAAAATTGATTTCGAGTCCTATACAATTACTTTTTGTACCCTTGACAAAGATATTACAGTAACGATGTATACTAGAAAAATCAATATGGCACAAATAAATGTTCCAGCGAGAACAGAAGCCATGATCCCATTGGAGATCAATAGATCCGAAGACTGCGTCATTTTCAACAAAGAGATACAAAATGGAGTATTTGTAGGGAATTGCATTATACCGGCGAAAGGCGTATGTCACGTTAAAATATTAAACACTAATGAGCACAATGTAACACTCAAACACTTTGAATTAGATATAGAGCCTCTTAAGAACTACAAAATTTTAAAAGCAAAGCACATTTTCGACAACAAACGTTTGAACAAGTTGTAAGATGTCATTAATACAAATAGTTTAGATGAACATGCAAACAAGAGCTTATTAGAAATAATAAAACAATACCAAGATGTTTTCCATCTTGAAGGTGAAAATCTTACGAAAAACAATTTCTACAAGCAAAAGCTCAATACTACTGACAGACACAAAACGAGGAAATACAAAAACAAGTCCAGGAATTGGAAGATAACGACATTGTAGAGCCTTCCACTAGCCCATACAACTCACCATTATTAGTTGTACCAAAGAAAAGCTCTGACGATACAAAGAAATGGAGACTTGTTGTTGACTTTAGAAAGTTGAACGACAAGATAGTAAACGACAAATTTCCATTGACAAGGTTGGAAGATGTGCTCGACAGACTCGGTGGCGCAAAATACTTCTCCAGCTTAGATATGACGAGTTCTTTTCACCAGATTGAACTAGAAAAAGACTCCAGACCTTTAACAGCTTTTTCTACTGGCAACGGGCAATACCAATTCAAGAGACTACCTTTTGGATTACAAATTTCCTCAAACAGCTTTCAAAGAATGCTCACCATCGCACTGACAGGTTTAAGTCATTCATTTTTATATGTCGATGACATTATAATCTTTGGATGCAGCATTAAACACCATAATGAGAATTTATCTAAAGTGTTACAAAGACTACGCAAATACAACCTCAAATTGAATGCAAGTAAATGCAAATTTCTGAAATCGGAAGTAGTTTACTTAGGACACCTCATTACAGCAGACGGGATACGAACAGATCCTGCCAAACACGAGGTCCTAAAGAATTATTCAATCCCTAAAAATGCGGATGACGTCAAGAGATTCGTAGTTTTTTGTAACTATTACCGTCGCTTCATCCCAAATTTTGCAGAAACGGCAAAGAGTTTGACCTCTTTATTGAAGAAAATATCACCGTTTATTTGGGAAGAAGAACAGCATAAAGCGTACTAAAACAAAAATTGATGTCACCACCAATACTACAGTATCCAGATTTTGACAAACCATTTATTCTTACTACTGACGCATCGAATTTCGCATGAGGTGCAAATCTGTCACAAGCAGAGATCGATTCTGATTTACCCATCTCATACGCGAGTAAATCATTGAACAAGCATGAGTTAAACAAACCAATCATTGAAAAGAACTTTTGGCGATATACTGGGGAATAAACTTTTTCAGACCATATTTGTATGGACGAAAGTTTACAGTAGTATCAGACCACAGGCCTTCAGTATCATTGTTTACTCACAAGAACCCATCATCTAAACTGACACGAATACGTTCAGATTCATCGGACTATGATTTTGAAATTATATACAAAAAGGGTAATATCAACACTAACGCAGACGCACTTTCAAGGATACAATTGGACTCTGAAATTCTGAAATCGCTAATACGCCCAACCAATGATGAAGGTATCAGTAAGAAACTTATGGCGATACCAAGAAGCAAGGCGACTAAACAAAAGAAACAAACAAATATAGAAATCGATAACGAAAGCGACAAACGAAATCGGGAGATTGATCACCTTTATGCGTTCGATTGTACCTCGTTATCTGATATTACAATGGCATTAAAACTAAAATTTAATATGTTGCGCAACAACAATGAAAAGAAGAAGAATATAATCTCGAAAGAAAAAGATTATTTAATGATCCACCTTAGCGATAAAGCTCACGAGAAATCCGTTTCCGCCAGCGAAAAACTAAGTGTGAGAATTCGCGATAATTGTAACGATAACTCAAACACGAAACTAGTTTCTGTTTTGAAGAAGTTACTGAATTACTCGCAGAAGAATAATATAAATGAGCTAGCTCTATCTATGAAGATAGATACAATATTTAGGTACGTACCCAAAGAGCAATTTAAGAAGATATATAATACGTTGCAACGAGATATGAATATACAATTAAAAATAATGATAAATAAACCCCCTAAAAAAATTAATTAAATCGCTACACAACGAAAACTTATTGAAGAATTCCACGAATCGCCACACGGAGGACATACAGGAATCCGAAAAACATACTTGAAATTGAGACAAAGATACTGTTGGAGGGACATGAGCAAAATGATAAAGCAATATGTAAATCAATGTGATAAGTGCAAATTTAATAAAATAACAAAGCACACGAAGGAAAGGATGATTAAAACCGATACACCATCTACTAGTTTTGAGATAATAACCTAATCCTAATCCTCTTAGATTTTTAAATAACTATCGATACATATTAACTATAGAGTGCGAATTAACTAAGTATATTACCGCAATACCCTTAGAAAATAAGGAAAGCAGAACCGTACCCAAGGCACTTGTAAATAATTTCATACTACAATATTGTCTGTTTAAACTTTTAAAAACCGATTTAGGAACATAGTTTACGAATAAACTCATGAAGGACATTTGCGAAATTTTAAAAATAAAACAGATTTTTTCAACTCCATATCTACGTTGATCCTCTTTCGTTCCTTCTGTGGTCCGCATAACGAAGGGTCGTCAGGTGCAGGATCGCCATGTGGCGTTTGAGTCTTGGCAGGAACGCCATGTGGTGTTCGAAACGTTTTGAGGACAGCTTCTTTTGCCTGGGTCCTCTCGCTATAAATATCAAGAGTTCAAGTTAGGGGAACAGTGGATTTCTCTAATACGCAAACCTAAGCAAGCGGTCGAACCGCAGATAGTGTGGCGAGGAGAACATGTCTCTTGGCCGATATTTGCTAAATGTAATAGCTAAATGCAACGATTTACTTTATCGCGTATAAGGATTGCAGAGAGAGACTTCGACCTCGCTTCTATGGTGCAGCGTCGCGTAATTAAGCCTCCGCGCGTCTAAGTCACGAAAGCAAATCCTCCCGATCTATATTTTCACTCTCCTTTTATACATTTTCACAAACTCGATATACTTACATACTAAGTTAATTTATTACCTTATGACTAAGTGCCCAAAACAGTTCTATGGTGTATTTGCCCATGCCGCAACATATGTCATCGAATTTCATTATGTACACCGCACATCCATAAATCGAACGGTGTACCCACTTGACCCATGACGCGATGCATGTTCGCACATTAGCCTGGTCAAGTGTTTAGTCGATTCCAATCATTAATCGCTCACACTAATCGATGACATGGGGACACCTCTGCTTTGGCATAGGTTGTGTACTTGATCGATGAGTGTAGCGCACAACACGTGCAGATCTATTTATGCAGTTGCAATTGTTTACAATTGTAGGATTTATGACTTACTTTCTTATGTGAGCCAAAATATCTTACACTAGGGGATAATGAATATGTCACACTATACGACATTAGCTGGTAAAGATTATGATACACTACACCCCCAACCAATGACGAAAGTATCAGCAAGAAACTTATGGCGATAACAAGAAGCATGGCGACAAAACAACAAAGTAATAAACCAAGCACAAAAATCGACAAAAGAAAACGAGTGATTGATCACCTCTATGCGTTCGATTGTACTTCAATATTCGATATAACAGTGGCATTGAAACTAAAATTCAATATGTTGCGCAACGATAAAGAAAGTATAATAATCTCAAAGGAGAAAGATTACTTAATGGTCAACTTTAGCGATAAAGCTCACGAGAAATACGTTTCCGCCAGCGACAAGCAAAGTGTGAATAACTGTAACGAAAATTCGCACACGAAACTAGTTTCTGTAGTGAAGAAGTTACTGAGTTATTCGCAGAATCAAAATATAAACGAGCTAGCTCTATCTACGGAAGATATAATATTTAGGTACGTACCCGAAGAAGAATTTAAGAAATTATTCAATACGTTGCAACGGAAAATGGATATCCAGTTAAAAATAATGATATATAAACCCCCCAAAAGAATTAATGACATCGCTAAACAAAATGAACTTATAAAAGAATTCCACGGATCGCCACAAGGAGGACATACAGGAATCCGTAAAACTCTTTTGAAATTGAAACAAAGATACTGTTGGAGGGACATGAATAAAATGATAAAACATTACATTAGCCAATGTGACAAATCCAAATATAACGAAATATCAAGGCAAACGAAGGAAAAAATGATAAAAACCGAGACACCCTCTACTATTTTTGAGATCGGACATCGTCGAACAATTTTCGTGTATATTAACTATACAATGCGAATTAACGAAATATATCACGGCTAAACCCATAGAAACTAAAGAAGCCTACTGTCTTAGCTTAAGGCCTTAGTAGACAATTTTATACTACAATACGGTCATTTCAAAATTTTAAAAACCGATTTAGGGACAGAATTTACCAATAATCTCCTAAAGAACATTTGCGAACAGTTAAAAATTAAACAAATCTTTTCAACTCCTTATCACCATGAGACGTTAGGAGCAGAAAGAAACCACCGTGTCCTCAATGAATACCTGTTAGCATTCGTTGATGACAATAACTGGGACGAATGGATACCATATTATACATTTTCGTATAATACAATCCCACACGTGGACACTAACTACAGACCATACGAACTAGTTTTCAGAAAACTTTCTTATTTACCAAACGACACTTTAGAAAACACAGATAAAATCTATGATATGTAAATTACGCGAATTAGTTGAAGCTAAGATTAAAAATATGTGCATCAAAAGCCAGAGAACTAATAGAGAAAACAAAATTAGGTAGGAGCAATAAAACAGCATATACAAAACCTCTTCATTTAAACATTGGTGATCTAGTACTGATAACAGTAGAAAGCAGAGAGACAAACCAGAAACCGTATAAAAGCCCATATAAAGTCATAAAAACAAACAATGTAAATACACAGTTAGAGATAGAAGACAAATGTAAATGGATACATAATAATAGATTTAAATTATATGAAAGATTCACTAGATCATTGTAAAATTATTGTACACTCTATACTTAATATATAAATACGAAATTATATCTCGTCATCAGAGTCACGTAACATTAAGCATATTTGTAAAACAAAAACCAAAACCAATCGATCGTCAAATTACCTCGAATTTGATTTTATCAAATTCTCTCTTAAAGAGTCAGGGTGAAGTACATATACAAACCATAAAACATCATACCCAGTCGGACTTTTTGGAATTAATGCTTTGGTAATGCATGATTTCATCGATGCTTATGTCGGAAAATGGAATTGATTCCAAAGGAATGCATAGGGAATCTGAAAAGTAATCATTGAGAGAATGAAAATTTCTATACATTACATAGTAATGCAAAAATGAAGCGATGGTAATATATTGTCGCGACTGCCAGGGCATGGAATAATGGCTAAAAAAACAATATAACATCGAAAATCGCAATTTGGGCTCGTTTTTCATCATTGTGCGAGCAATCTTTCCGGGAAATATTCGTTTCGTTTTGTGATTTCATTGTCATCTGTTTGTGTTCTAGGTAGCAAAAACACAAGGCTGCAAGGATTCTCAAGGTGAGTAATTAACCAAGGCAGGTAATAATTGTCTCAAGTGTTAACATTCCAAAGGATTAGGAACTAGTCTTCTGACGGTTATCGAACGGGTAGCATTTGCGAATTTAAAAAAGTGCTGTGCTGAAGTGAGTGATTGAAACATTGTAAAGAGTGCTGTGCAGAAGTGATTTGAAGTGATTCGAGCGAATCAAAAAGAAATACATAGATGTTAGTATAATATTCAAAAATAATCAAATTATAGTCTGCAAAAATCATTGAGTGCAAGGTTCATACAAAAAATATTGTTCTGTTTTGTGAGTTCAAATAAAATAGTAACCAGTTGAAGTTGTTTCTGAGGTACAACCGGTTAACGTAATGCCAGTTGATAATTGTGCAATTCTAGTGGGTTTCCCCAAATTCTCCTATACATCGTGCCGCGATCATACCCAGTGGGACCAGGTAATGCTTACTGCTTCGATTCCGTAATCATACTTCGGAAGCTAATACGGATCGTTTTCGCAATACCGCATCGATTAATTTAACATGGCGATGTCATTGGCAGGATTCGTGCTAACTCCATTTCGCATTACCAGGAAGTGATGCTGGAATCAATGCCTCAGAATGTGTTCCGTAATGCTTACTTGGTAATCGCTTCAGGAAGGCATTACTTGGAATCAATGATGGAATGCATTCCAATGAATTGATTCCAGCATCGCTTCCTGGTCCTACTGGGATAGCCACCAATCATACATACATTTCTTACATGCATTTCCTACTTTTCGATAAACTCATAGAGTACCCCTGCTCTCGACATATGAGCGATCGATAATTAGCTTTGAACTCAGACACGACCCACCTCAATGACTCATTCATACTTGAAGACATGGTCAAGTGTTTTAAATACGGATCCAACTAATTTCTGTGTACGGACTAATGCCCTTTGCTAACCATATGCATTCGAGTGCAATAAATTAAGGTCATAATTGCAACTGAATAGTATGGGATATGTATATTGATTGGGGAACGGGAAATACTGTACCGTGAGAACCAAAACACGGCGCGCGTGATTGGTTCTGGTTATTAATTTAGTTATTTAGAGTAGGGATATATTATGTATTAGTTTAAATAAATTTTGAATAAAAGAACGAGTTGGGCTTAGGCTGTTGCTGTTTGATTTAGCGGCGTTGCCTACCAGCGGCAAAGTTCTTAATTCTGATTAATAGAGCAAAGATTACTTTTCTAGTTCGGCAGAAAATAAATTGCCTCTGTTCTTGGCAATTTAAAGTGTAAAATTACACAAGTAGACATATCGGCCGCCTGAGCCTTTGTTTCTGCATTAAATATGTGGCAGACTCACTGCCTGTAGGTATTCTTAGATAATCGAGCCCACAACGATTTAAAGATTGTGTTTTAGAAATATACCTCGCATCAGCCTAGAAGAATATAGGCAACGGAAGCGACAGTGCGACGATGCGGTATCTTCACATGGCAAACCCACGAAAGATGTAATATTACACCAGTATATGGGAAGTTATTGTAATCGCTTCGAAAATCGCAATTGAAATTTTCAACATTTCTTTGCGTTTTGCGGTCTATAGAGTATATATAAAATGTTTTTAGGAAAAAACTAAAAAATAAATAAAAAATAATTCAAAGCCACCCTGTAAAAAGTATTCATACGAATGATATTACCTGATTATTCTTATTCTAAAGACATTGTTGTAAAGTGAATCAAAGTTTATTAATATTTACATAATTTGCGAAGGTTTTCAATAGTCTTCACAGCACCGTGTTTTAACTTTAATGAAAAAACTGCTTAAATTTTGAAAGCCAATAAAAATCAAATCAAATTTGCATTTGTGGTAATCAACGCTTTGAATGAATTGAATGTTTTGTAGTCAATACTTTCCAAGATCACATGCCTTAAAAAGCTTTCGGTTATTAAAAAATACGTTGTTCTCTAGTGTTCGCATGGTTTCAATTACTTTTTCCATCATCATTTGTAATACATTTTAGTTTTTACATGCAATTAAACCGATTATTGACCGCATATTTGATGTTTTTCACGACCAACTGAAAATAAGAAATAAATATTATATTCTCATTGTCTCATTGATGTAAAATCGTAAAAAAATACAGATTCGGTGATTATGTAGAAGTCATGGCAATTTTGAACAAAACAAGTCAACATGGCCACCACGCGACAAAATCTTTTCAGTGGGCGTAATAACAAAAACTGCCTTCATTTTTACTAGCGCTCTTTTGTCCTTCAATCATCGATATGAAAATAACATATAACGTAGAAAAGACGCCACCGATTGATCCGCGTGAATATTCAATCAAATCCATCTACCCCCATCCACCAAAAACTCTACGTAATAAATAGACGTTCCTGTAGATGATATGATTAAAATTAACTCATTCCTGTTACTGCTACGAATACCTCTCATTATTAACTTCCCAGTATATGGGAAGTTCTTGTAATCGCCTCGAAAATCGAAATTGAAATTTTCGACATATCTTTACGTTTTGAGGTCTTACGAGTATATTTTAAGTGTTTTTAGAAAGAAGTATGTGTGTGTGTGTGTGTGTGTACGTACGTACGTTCGCGGACAGTTTTTCTACGAGCATAACTCACGTAAACAAAGTCATATCGACTTCGTTAAGGTGTCAATCGAAGCGTCTTTGTAATTTTAAGAGCTGATTAGTTTTTGGGACACTTCGGTCGGGGGGGTTTGCTGTTTTCACCCCTTGAAGGTCAAACCTGTCATGCGCTATATCTCGTGAACCAAACGTACGATTTGCTTCATTAAGGTTTCAATCGCGTATTGACATTTACGTGATTCTGTCAAATTTTTAAAAAAATCGTTGAAGCCGTTTTCAAATTTTTTGAAAAAAAGTGCAAAAAATTGGAGTTTTTTTCAAAACCATCCAATTTTTAACTTTATTTTCAAGTCGCAGTAATCAATGTTCATATAATTTATATACTCCAAACAGTTTGTGTAAAAAAACCACGAATTTTTTTTTCATGTTTACAAAAAAAAATTTATTAAAAATAAAAATCATTAAAAGTCATCATGACCTTCATGGCCATTTATGTCATTCATTATATCTCGAGAACCAAATATAATCTTCGCATCATTAAGAAGTCAATCAACGCATATTAACATTTTAATGATGTATTTAAATTTTAAAAGAAATGTTTGAAGCCATTATTTTAATTTAATAACAAAAGCAATTGAAAATTAGTGTTTTTTTATATAAAAATTAATTAATAATTAAAAAAATTAACATCGTGATAATAAATGTTTATAAAATTTATAAACTTTTATCAATTTCTGTAGAGACTAGCAAAATATTTTCTCATGATTTCAAAACAAATTGAATTAAAAATATAAAAATCATTCAAAGTCACCATGTAAATAGGGTTCAAACGAATTTTTATACCTTAAATCCCTTATTCTATGGACATTGTTGTAAAGTCGATCAAAGTTTATTATTATTAGCATAATTTGCGAAAAATCTTAATAGTCTTCACAGAAGCGTGTTTCTAACTTTAATAAAAAAATGCTTAAATTTTGAAAACCAATACAAATCAAATCAAATTTGCAATTGTGATAATCAACGTTTTGAATGGTAAAATGTTCTGTAGTCAACACTTTTTGAGATCATATGCTTTGAAAAGCTTTCATCAAATAAAAAATTGTAGTTTTTAGGAGTTTTGTTTTTTAGTATTCGTAAATTTTCAGTTACTTCCGTCATCATTTGTAATACATATATTTTACTTTTTACATGCATTTGAACCTGCATAATCAACGTTTCTCAAAATCAACAGGAAATAAGAAATAATTATGATGTAAACTCGTGAAAAAATACAAATTCAGTGATTATGCCGAAGTGCTAGCAGTTTTGACCGCAACTATTCAAAATGGCCATCACGCGACAAAATCTCTTCAGTTGTCGTAATAACAAAAACTGCATTCATTTTTGCTATTGCTGTTTTGTCTTTCAAGCATCGATATGAAAATAACAAATAACGTAGAAAAATCTTTGTAATCTGTCCCCCCTCCGATTGATCCACGTGAATATTAAATCAAACCAATCCACGAAAATCTTTACGTAATCAATTGACGCTCGCGTAGATGTTACGATTAATATAAAGTCATTCCAATAACTTTTATGAGAGGTACATTTTTGTTATGAAAAGTAGTATTATTTTCATAATTATTATTGTGTTTAATATTTTTAATATCAATGTAAATATTACTGGGAAGCTGACCGTGTGGACCTCAAGGGTCGCACCTCACGGCTTGTTATTATTTACAGTAGTATTATTTTCAAAATTATTATTTTGATTAGTGTTTTTAATGTTTGTGTAGATATTACTGAGAAATTGATCGTTGACCTCGCGGCTTGTTCTAGTGGTCTTCACCAGTTTCATCAGTGCGAATCCATTTGCGAGATACCTCTATTGGAGACATAAGCAGCAAAAAGCCATACCAAAACATCACAACCCATTAAGATAGCGATCAATCCAGGACCGATGTTGACCTAGTTAGTGGTCAACGGGGGAAGGCGTAAGGATGTTAAGACGCGTCACCACACACTTAGCGATAAGCATTTTTTCATTATCATAAACTCTTAAGGATTTTTCTATTATCATAAACTCTTAAGCATTAGTTTCAAATTTTCATTAGTTTTTCAGGTTTATCGGTTCAATATTGAAGCCATTTCTAATTTCCAATTATTTCAAACATTTTCGCTCATCACAAGTATTGGATCACGTATTGTTGTTAACTCCGCGTATTGTGAAGTAAGAAAATAGTGAAAAATTTTCAGATAATATTCAAGAGTTACAAACTCTATGAATTGACCAATCAGACTTAGAGTCCGGTTGACCGACATTTAAAAGTCAATATTTCGTGAAAGAGCGAGATTGTTGTGTTGCATACTATGGTTGAAAAAAATGCATCATTTAGAATAGCTTGAATAACTGCGGATGTTTTTCATTACCAAAAGGTATCTCATAGCGGTTTTGAAGTCCAAACTGGTTTTCAGGATACTCCGCCCCAACCGTTAACTTGCAATCATTGAGGTATTTATAAAAGGTCATCTATTGGTTGTAGCCTAAATCCTGCGGCAATCCTCCTTGAAAGTGAAAGATTATTTTTGCCTGGAATATGTTCCAAAATATACAATTAAAACTTCACACTCTTTTTGCATTGCCACGTTCTTTACTTATCAAATATGTTCAACACACACTTTCTCAATGAACGTCTTCTTTTTAAAATTTTCTTACTCCCGGTTGATGATGATGTCCTATTTTTTTGTGTTTTTTATATTTAGCTGGAAATTTCATCTGCTTACTTGTGAAATGATTGGCTCTGCTTAAGGCCGATCACCTGCCTCTACCTGTTATTTGATCAAATATATTAATTATATTCTTTTTGTCAATTCATGCACTGCTGATTTCCCCTGATCCTTCACGATTTGTTTAATTGGTTTACTCCCAACTTTTTGAAAATCGACTTCCCTATTATAACGACTTGTTTTCTTATAGCTTTTGCTACAGACAAAAATAATGGTTGAAGTTGGAGTATCACTCCCCTGAAAAAAATCAATACTTCTTCCCCGTAATATAGTCCCACTCTGGACAAGCATGTGTAGTGTCCGCTCATCTTATTAGTATAGAAGTGTGTTAAGCTCCGTATCAACTGGAACTAAGCTCGGTCTTGAATGTAAGGCGTTCACTTTAACGAGCTGGTTTCCTAAAGAAAAACAACCTCGTATTGATCAGGGCTTAGACGAGAGGGCTTTAATAAAGATTGTTCGCCAAGTTTCCGATCTATTTATACAAGACTTTTTTCCATCGAAATCAGACGCTACAGCAC
Source organism: Oxycera nigricornis (assembly GCA_963942545.1). Taxonomy (NCBI): domain Eukaryota; kingdom Metazoa; phylum Arthropoda; class Insecta; order Diptera; family Stratiomyidae; genus Oxycera; species Oxycera nigricornis. The sequence continues at coordinate 71,645,297 of OZ012661.1, forward strand.
TTCTATCATTCATTTCATCTAAATCATTCAAAACGCTATCCAATTCATACTCACAAGTAGTATAAATAAGGGGATTCAAATTCACTTCAAGGCCATGCATTCAACCGCAGATGATTTTATTGATGGCGCTTCTTGTAATAAGTTGCGATAGGCGTTTGATAAGGATTGGGTGAAGGCCATTTGAAATTATTATGTCTTGAGAATTTAAATATGTTGTGTAATTGCGGTTTCGCAGGTTTTCTATGATTGATTAAAATTATATTTTGAAGTAATTTTACACAAGAGGATTTGTGTAGAGTATGCGATGTATAATGATTTGGAACAATGGATATTGTGTAGGAAAGGAAGTGGCATTTTGCGAAATGCGCTTTGGATTTGTTTTAGGAATTTGTGCACTGTGGGAAAAATACAAGAAAATGTTTGTGAATTTTCTAGATTCCAACTTTGGATAATGCTATCAAATTGGGCGTGCAAGCTCGCTTAAGTTGCTTTAGTCTAATGGCGGTTGACATTAGACATCGTTCGTTGTTGGCTCAAATTTCTATACGATTGCCGGTTGTATTATTTAAAGAAAAGCGAGTTAAAAAAATCAAAAAACATGGAATCAATATTCTGCGAAGAATCACTCCCGACAGAAATTATACTCAGCAACGAATATATTCATTGCTGGAAATGCAAAGTAGCCGACGAATGTTTTGTGGCACTAAAATGTAATTTTGAAGAAACTTTATATTTTTTGTATTTTTCTCTCTTCAAATTACAGGACATGTAATGTTTTACAGCCGCTGGATTGGCCACCACTGCCTCATGGGCAAAAATATGGATCCCGTAAGCGACGAGATTGGACCCGGCAGTTGATTTAGAGCGGTTGATCGGGTCGCATGGCCTGTGGAAGTGATCAATTTTTCGCGGGCAAAGAAAAAAAGCAAACGTTTGATATACGTGGGTGAATACGGAACGAAAGAATCTCCGAAAAGGTTTATTGAAAACTTTAGTGCGAGTTCCTGAGAAAACGTCGCGTGAGTTACAAGAGATGCACTCTTGTTTTAGAAAAAAAATTTAATTTAAGTAAAAAGATTTTTATTCAACAATTAACCGAGCAGAGCTTTCGCTATGCGACCGATGTTACAAAAGACTCCCCTCCCGTGTTTTTCTGGAAATGTGAATTTATACAAAATAAATGCTGACGGCAAAACATGTGCCGGAGTCAGCGATGTAATTTAAGTCGAATTGGACTGTGAGAAAATAGAGGTGAAAAATAATGTTAAAGGTGCAAATTCGCTGACGAGGTCTGTGAACCGGTGAGGGTTATCCGATAGCTGTATGAAGGTGAGTGCTATCCAATAGCCGTAACTCCTCCCCCTTGGTTGGAAGCGACGGCCAGATGAACTCGATTTTCAGGGGCTCGTTGGCAGGAGCTATGATGGAACGACTATCTTGGTACGTATGCGTTGTTTTTAGTTTTCGGTACATCTTCAAAGACAGGACTACTGTTATGCATTCTACGATGGTAAGTATGCTGCTCATTGTGATGTGCAGGATCCTTGGCTCTGTATCAGTCTTGAAAATTTCGGATGGGCGTCTTACAAACTGGTACTGGTTCAGCTCTTTGAATTCGATTTGGATCTTCTTTGAATCGGTGGTATTGATGTCGGCGAAAATCAATGGGTAGATGTTTATTTCGTCCCAGTGAATAGAGCTGCTACTGCTGTAACTGATATCGTTAACTGTTATTTTGCAATCCGGAGTTCCTTAAGAACGCTGTCCATGATCCTTTGGAACGTGGATGATGCGTTCTTCAGTCCGAATGGCATACGGACATATTCGTAATGTCCATCTTCTACCGTGAAAACGGTTTTACTAATGTCTGCCGAATTCATCTCGATTTGATGGAACCCGCTTGCTAAGTCTAGCGTTGAGTAATACATTGATTTTCCGAGTTTATCTAGAATGTCGTTGATATTTGGGAGTGGGTATCTATCGGTTTCTCGTCTTCTCATTGAGTTTTCGATAATCGATAACCAACCTCCATTTACGTTTTCCGCTAGCATCTACTTTCTTTGGAACTATCCACACTAGAGAGCTCCATGGTGAATAACTAGGCCAAATTATCCCTTGATTAAGAAGATCAGATATTTGCCTACGCACTTCTTCTTTGTGGACAAATGGGTATCTATACGACTTGGTATAAATGGGCACATCATCTATGGTTCTTATATGATGCTTAACTTGATTTGTAAAGCTGAGATTTTGTCCTTCTCTGAAAAAGATGTCGTCATATTCTCGACAGGTTTTAAGGAGTTGTTTTTGTTCTTCATCGTTTAGATGGGAAAGTCGAAGCAATTCGGAGATGTAACTTGAACGTAAGGAGACCGGGTTTTGGTCCTCATATGCCATATCAAAATTGTGGATTTGTTGGTAGTGGGTGATAAGCTCTTCAACCTTTAAGGGTTGTGCGATGAAATGTATTTCGTCTGAGTGTGACTGATTGGTCACCTCTATGAATGCATACCAATCTTTAGCAACGCATATTCCCTCTGAAGTAATCACGTTAGGGGTTATCTGTGTTGATTTGATATAAAATTCACCGTTTTCAATGTCTACGGGTAATTTCACGATTGATTTATTTTTCCCTGGAATAGAATATTTTCCGGATGTAAAATTTGGTTTAAAATGCAAAGGTAAAGTTGAACCGTGAGTTACAAGGATTTTATTAGCTAGATCGACCTTTGCTCCTAAGGTGCTTAATGCATCAGTTCCCAGATGTCCATCAAAATATCCATGAAACCGGAATATGAGAAAACGCATTTCACCTGATTGGTTGAATTCAATAAAATTAGGAAGCGTAACTTCCTCGTATAGTTTGTGTTTAGCCAAAACAGTTGTGATAAATGTGGGTTTAATTTGTACTACATTATTGGGGCTCACAAATTCTGGATTAATAAAAGAGGATGAGGCTCCTGTGTCTATAAAAAAATTTAGTGGACGACCGAATGGAGAGGAGATGTGAATGTATGGCAGAATGAAGCCATGTTTGTTCACATCTAAGTATCCAACTGGTTTATTGAGGCACCTGGTTGAAAATTTGAGTCATCTATGACTTCTTCTGCTGGAATTTCATTTCCCTCGTTTTCTTGAGGATCTAAATGAAGTTCATGGTCGCGGAACCGATCATTATAAAATTGGTGTTTATAATTCAAATAATCGGCATCATCCCAAAAATGAGTCGAATAGTATCGATCGATGGTATATGGATAGTTGGCTGGGTTTCCATTCATACCAGTATAAAGTGTAGATTCATTTACGTTAAGAAGTGTTCTGTTAGCGAGATTGTTGTTAAAAGGTCTCATTTGGGGTCTCTGTGTCCTTACGACACTTGTACCTGTATCCATCGGCTCTGGCATTGGCGGTGCTAGATCGTTTGTACGATTCGATACAAATCTTTGAGTGCCAAAATTGTTGGTTTGGAATTGATTATGCCGCGGAGGAGCTAATGTATTCGGTTGTAGCTGCCGATATTGAAAGAGATTATTTTGGGGCGGTTTTGTTCGAAAGGTTGGTAATGTGGAGTAAACCGATGTTGCACAAAAAGGTTGATGTCGGAACTGTAATGAATTTATTCCATAATTTGGTATTTGAGGCCTATGTTGGTTCAATGGTCTGAAATTTGCGTTATTATTTGATCTAACAGTTTGTGGCAGTTTGGAATGCACAGTTCTCTTATTGATATCCGCTTTATTGTACGAGATGTTCTGTTCTTGTACGCAATACGAATAAGCAACTGTGAGGGTTTCAGGTTTCATAGCCCGGATCATAGAACCAAGAGGTTCTCTTAGCCCTGAAAGATATGCGTTAAAACACATTTCTGAAAATAACTTTCTTTTCGCAGCTATAACGTTCGCATCACTTTCATGAATGTTTGCATGGTTATTCATGCTAGATAAAATTTCTATAACTTCGCTTTAAAAATCTTCTGTTGAATCGTTTTTTTGTATAAGACCGTGAAGGTCCTTAATGAGTGAAGTTTCGTTTCCCTTATCTGCGTAGTGCAGGATAAGATTCTTTTTAATGTGGTCCCAATTTAGAGAGGTGCCATACATTTTTAACACTTCGTTTGCGGGACCCACTATTTTATTACTAATTGCCCTTAGTAGTAACTGGCCATAAGGAGTACCACTTGTGGGACTAATTAGTTCGAAAATTTCATTGACGTTGTCTATGAAATCGAATAAAAGTCTTGGATTTCCCTCGAACCGCGGGAGATCCTTCATGGCATCTGACACTCTAAGCGCACTAAATAAGTCTGTATTCACTGTATTATTGGCGGTTGCCATTTTGTTAGTTACCGCGTTATCTTCAAGGATTTTTATATTAACTAGTTTATACGCTTCGGAACGGTTATGCTCCGTAATGAGTTCGTTTGCTTCTATAACGCGTTTATTTTTATTAAGTTTCTTATTATTACTTAGTGTAAATATTTTTGTTAAATTCGATAGGCTAAATCAACGATTATTGTTATCACTTATTTGCACGTTAGCACTATCACTTGTTTCACTGTGCGTGTCGGAATTATATTTTCTTAAATCTAATAAGTTATCGAAACAACAACTATCGGAGTCTACCAGCCTACGTTTTGGGGGTGTAGAGTAAGGTTTCGGAAAGGAAGGCTTGGACTTTGCGGGGAACATAAAGTTCAAGGGAAAAAGCAATTGCCGACTTACGTCAATATGCAAATTGTTGCTTGCATTTCTCCTTGTTGTCCTCGCACCAACGTCGTTCTTTTCTTTTCTCCTTTGTAAATATATTGCCACTGCACTTTGCAACGATGATCCTTTGTTGCTGTTATATTGAACACACATGACACTTATTTCACTTCCTCGAACCGAGTGGCGATATTTCGCGTTATCGATAATCCGTTGATAATTCGTCGATAATCGGTTGTAGGAATCGGAACTTAACGAACGATGATTGCCTCGCCTTCCGCCGTTAAGTCGACTGCGCCAGTTACAAGAGGTGCGCTCTTGTTTTAGAAAAAACCAAATTTTAATTTAAGTAAAAAGATTTATATTCAACAATTAGCCGAGCAGAGCTTTCGCTATGCGACCGATGTTACAAAAGACTCCCCTCCCGTGTTTTTCTGGAAATGTGAATTTATACAAAATAAATGCTGACGGAAAAACATGTGCCGGAGTCAGCGATGTAATTTAAGTCGAATTGGACTGTGAGAAAATTGAGGTGAAAAATTACGTTAAAGGTTCAAATTCGCTGACGAGGTCTGTGAACCGGTGAGGGTTATCCGAAAGCTGTATGAAGGTGAGTGCTATCCAATAGCCGTAACTCGTACTTAGCGTCAAATCAATTAATTTTCAATGGAAGTTCAAAGAGATTGAAATGTGAACAAGTGTTGAGCTCATCTTCTAATCCATTCCATTTTGTCACTTTTGTAACTTAGGCATCAAAGTCTCTTCGAATTTGTTAGAATTTGTAAATGTACAGTAGAAGCTGATCTTACCGATCCCAGTAAGATCAATTTTAAGATTTGGACACGTGCGAAATTTATTCACTAAAGGAGTAACAGTGCACGCCATTTATATCGACTATATAATGGAGGCCATGATGTTAAGCACGAATCCCAATTTTTAAAACATTTAACCCTTTAACGCCAGTTGTAGCTAGGACGGCAGTGAAGGATCGAAGGAAACGCACTCATTCAGTGGAAGTGTTGTTCATTCCAAGCCGCACATGTGCTCTGCTCCTTTCGACCAGAAGAAAGTATATCTCACGGTGAACTCGGTGCGACATTTGTCGGTCAACAAAATACAGTCGTCCTTCGAAAGGACAAACATAAGAAATAGCAATTTCATTCGAGTCATTATTTTTCGAGGCACTTTAAGACACGTGTGTTCTACTTTTGTAATCGCAACATATGGAAACTTTCAAGTTTTCTGCCATTTGTTTTCGTTCGCGGTCACAGATGAACAGAAAAATCTAGTTTTGATCTCTGGACAGTGTTGTATTCAACGATACGAGTGATATGAGATTGCTGTGAAGTGGTCAAAATTAATTTGAATCCTAACCACACGCGCGGGATCAAATTCGTTTATCAATGCAAATAACTCTTGGCGAAGGCGCACACTAGGATCCAGAAAAAGGGATGCAATTTAATTGATACTCATGCAACTGCCGATCGTAGCCATCGTTGCTTCATCTTCATTCATTATCGCAAACAAGGGGATGGCGACGAACCACAGGAGGGTGGTAACAACTGACCAAACAAAAATGTTACCATTTTGACTATTATGTAACACATACAAACCACTTAGCTATAAAAACAAATTTGATTGATAATATTTTTTTTTAAATGCTAAAATATGGATTTATAACAATTTTATCTCAACCTCATTTCGCTTTAGTTAGATGGTTCATATGCATTGTATTATTTACTTGATATTTGTTTCCGTTATTTTTGTTTTATGTTTTTTTTTTGCAATACGAGTTTTAATGTACCGTATAGGGAATTGCAATGCGGAATTTTCGAAGTTAAAATTTTACTAACCCCAACTTTGAGACCCGAGATGAAGTGCGCTCGTTGTCACTAAGGACTAAAGGGTGAGTTATCTTTATTCTATTTTGTGTTTTTTTTTGTCTTTTGTACAAATTGGATATTTCTTGTATATATACTGATCTAGCGGTACCAGAGGTTATAAATTTATAAGGAACTAAAACAACCAGCGTTTTCTTGAGAGCTCGTCCTCTTTAATGACCACAACTGCTTGCAGATAAAGGAATAACTCGGCCAAGGTAAGTATAAGGTGCACCTAGCGCGTATGAAATATGTGACTGCGCAAGCGCTGCGTCGAGGTAGGGTGAGACCAGGCAAACACATCTGTGCCTGGTGAGCTCCGCTGAAGTTTGGCTTCTAAGCGGGAGTGACACTGCCAACCGAGAGAATTGCTTACTCGTGCCGTAGTAGGTTTTTTCCTCTTTCTCGACTATCGCCGGATCGATTACGCGAATCGCGATTAAAGTATCTGATGTGTTTACTCTCTCGGGTAGGTTTTGAATGGCGGTATTCGGGTTCTCGGTGCGCGCGGGATTTTTTTTTGGAACATTGTAGAGTAAAGTAGGAGGTATAGCCTCAACTTAGAGAATGATGTTTGTTTGGATTTTTTATTGTGATATTTTTGTGGATAAAATTTCGTAATCGGGCAAGTAGATGGCTGCATCTTTGTAAATGAGATTCGGAACCTGCCAGAGAAAAGTACCCACGATGTTACGCGCCGAACTGAGCTGGCCTGCCAGCAGCCATCGAATCTCTAGCCAGGAAGAGGCCGGACCCGAATTCATCAGAAGGGTTCGTTGCTTCGTCCCAGGGACTTCACGTCCGTCAGGTCAACAGGTACAAACCTGTTTGCCCTGAAATTTCGAAGCGATATCGTTCGCCAATAAGATTCTTTTCCTCAATTTCATTGCAGACAAGCTAGTCTATAACATTGAGGTGCATGCGGAGGTGGGTGAATACATCATTAAAAAACTTGTATTGTTTACTTTCACTATTTCAAGTGATTTCTTATCAATTTTAATGGTACCCAAAAAAATTTCTAGTCAATTAAGTGTACCAAAATAAAACAAAAATTAAATCAAAAATGTTTCAATAAATTTCAGGATTCTAGCTTGTTGCGGGGTTTAATGGGAGCTTTCATAAATTGAAATAAAAGTAAATTTTTATTTGCTAAGGAAATTGTTGTGATTTTCTATATGGTATAAAAGTAACTGTAGCAACAGAATTTGAAAAAAATTCGATTCTGTTCTCAGTGTAGTAGCACAAAGTGAATTGTATTTCGAAAATTAAAAATGTTTTGCGAGTTTTGTAGTATTGAAGTGAATAGTGCTGGCTGGAACTACCATGTACGAACTAATGTTCTCATAAAAAATTCTGCAGAGTCCATTAGTGAAGATTTGAAAAGGGTAAAAAAATGGTTTGGTCAGCGAATGGAAACTCTTATATATGAAAACCTTTTGAATTCGGATGAGTTTATCTAGACGATGGAAGATTCGTTAGTGATATATTTGATTAGGGAACTATACGGACGCGTATCGCGAAAATTGAACGTTGAGCTTTATGCTGGATTCATTAAAATGGATGATGATGATGATGACAGCGAATGCATAATAAGCATTAAGTCATTCCATATGAAAATGCGAGCGATACTGCAAAAAAAATGGAATTGAAGTTAGCTTTCAATAATATGGCTTATGAAACCCGGAAGAAAATGGAACAATTCCAGGAGAAAGACAGTGGATGGGCTCTCATAAAAGTCACTCACTGCGAATTAAATATGATTGATTTGAGACCTTTGGGAGGAACAAATTATATTCCACTGCCAAAACATTTGATCAATAAGCGTGCTTGCATTAATATTATGAACCGCGATAGTTATTGTTTCAAATGGTGCACAATTGCCGCAATATGTCCGATTGATCATAATTCACAAAGAACTACATTATACCGATTTGATGACATTGCTGGCAGCGTTATACTTCTTCAAAATGCTATAGTGTCGAATTTTTTGGGTCTCGAATTTCCGCTACAGGTGCAAGATTCAGTCAAATTTGAGGAATAAAACCAAACAATTAGTATCAATTTATTTGGATACGATGCGTATTTGAAAAAAGAGATCGCCTCATATCATATCACAAATCAAGAAAAATTGCATCACATCAATCTACTCCTGTTGCAAGCCGACGAGGATTATCATTAAATTTGGATTAAACATATTTCAAGGTATGTAGTAGTCAAATGATATGTGTGTATACGTTAATGTAAAAGTGAAATGGTAGTTGTGTCTATGTGTTTGTGTGTGCATACGTAAAATATTATTTTTTCTTTCTTCTTCAAACATTGATTCGCAGTCAAAAAACGCTACACAAAGGTGCTATCTATGTTTGCAATAAATGTCTCCAATATTTTATTTCGAGTTAAACCTTGAAATGCATAAAAACGACTATAGCAGAGTAGTTACGAAAATGGTAGAACCGGAAAAAACAATGCTTCAGTACAGTAGCTATGGACGACAACTCGATGTACCTTTTGTCATCTATGCAGATTTCGAATACCTTCTTCAGGATCTCGATACATGTGCACCTGATTGGACACTTCCATCTACCTCAGGAATCCAGAAACATACCTCATGTGCTTTCTCCTATTTTATCAAGTCTTCATTCCATTCAAGGTTAGACAGATTCAGATTATACAAAGGCCGAGATTCACCCAAAAACTTCGCTAATTTCATTGTAAATGACGTAAAATGGTTTTATAAGAATCATATCAAGAGCCCAAAGTCAATGGATGCTGTAACGTTGGAAGAAGAAAAGATTCAAAATGAATTGATTTTCTGTGATATTTGTAAAAAAGAGCTTGGCATTGATAGAGTCCGCAACCACTGTCAATTTACTGGAAAATATATAGGCCCCACTCATAGCGAATGTAAATTATCTATCGAACACCAAAATTATTTCCAATATTATCTCACAACCTCTCAGATTATGATTGTCATTTGTTTGTAAAATAATAAGATAGCATTGATGGGGAAATATATATACGATGCGAGGTTGTATTTTTCCTGTTTTCACTTTTTTAAAGGTGAATAAAAATTGAATCGTTTCTCTCTATAAATCCAAAAGGAACAAAATTCAAAGTCAATATTCACACTTCGCGATACCGATCCCACACTTTCACTGTTACTTGCTTCGCGAAGCGATCCACGCATGGCTCCAACCGGTGCTACCCATCTTAAATGAAAGATCTACATTGCCGATCCAGTCGCGCGCCGAATTCAAAAGGTATGATCATATTTCCTTACATATATTATCCCTATTAATAATAGAGGGAGAGCGAGTGACCAATTTTCAGTTGTCATTTCAAAAGTCTTGAAAAGTTACTGACTCAAAGTTCAATATCTGCTCGACAATAGAAGCCAATTCTGGCAGCCCCCAATGGCCGGGGTAAGTTACCATAAAATTTTAAAGAGGGTAGGAAAAAAGATTCATTTTAGGTAAAGTATCAGCCATGAAATTCATGCAGATTATTTCTTAAAGTATACTGAATGTATGAAAAAATTCGCCAGAACATTTTTGTCCCTCCTAATTGTTGGCAGAACGCTATAAAAAATTTTAAGAGAATATTTTTATTTTTTGTTATTTCATTAGTCTTCATATTTGAACACAATACAGGAAATATATACAGAAAACATAATATTGGATGCCAGAGATAAATTTCATCACTTACTATCTGCGATAGTAAGAGAGAGAGAGAAACGTTCCCGTGCGAGAGCGAGCGCGAGCGAGACAGTTAAATTCATATCTGTCGGTTGAAAAGAAAGCGCATATTGGGCCTCATTGAAGATGGATTGGAAATTATATGAAATGCAAAAATTCCTTGTTAAAATTTGCGAGTTAAACTCATATATATCATATATATATTGCTGTAAACTACCTGTCCCTGTGACAGAGGTATTCTCTAAGTATCACCGAAGGTCACTATGAAAGTTGTAAAACTTTTTTAATTTTACTATTCTTAGTATACTTTTGAAGTTTAGAATCCGCAGATGGGTCATTTCTTGCCTGTTCATGTGACGCAGCTCTTTATGTATTCTTGCACCATTTCGACAGACAGATAGACGGATCTTACCACGTAGCAGGGATGTTCTAGCAGTTTAGGATGTTCGAAACTACACAGAATCGGGTCAGTCCGTTAAGAATATTTATGGAGCGCAGTTGATTTTTCATTCGTTTATCGATTTCTTTACTGAAGTACACATTTTTGTTTTTAATGAACTGCTAATCTCAATATTTGGGAATAAATATTTTTGAGTAAAGAAAAATATATTTATTTTCGTGTTTATTCTCCAGTTGTAGTGTATAAAAATTAAGAACTTTAAACTACACACATTCTTTGGTTTTAAAATTTGAATAATTCTAAAGTGTATTCAAAATGATTTGTGCAATCTGTAAAGAGAACACTGCTAAAATTTTACATTTTGATAAACAAGAAACATAAAACATAAACATAATATGCAGTTTTGTGATGTGGTTTTACCTGACAATACTGATAGTGACATTGGTTATCATAGTAAATGTTATTAGAATATTAATGATGTCGGACACAAGTATTTAATTGAAGAAAGTTCTGTGACAGCGACTTCAACTGATGCCCTTCGTCACCGGAGCCATCAACTTCGGGTATATTACAAGGACACGATGCAATGGAGCAAGAAGCATTGAAGAAAATTAACTACTCGAGATCGACAATCAAGAAGAATTGAATGAATGTTTCTTTTGCTGATGATGCTTGATGATACCGAAGAAATGTGGCAACGTTTTGAAACTTAAAATACAGTTTTTTGTTATCATCACATCTGTAAAATGGCAATCGTTAATAAATGTAAGGCGCTGAAAAAACTCCAGTAACCGATTGGCATAAATATCGTCGCTATCCTGAATTAGCGTTTAATGAATTAATCGGTTTAATTGAAGAAGAGATTTAAACGATGATTCGAATGATTCAACGTTTATTGAAAATATCAATAATGATGATGATGAAGAGGAATACAACGACAAAGATGAATGAAAAATGATAGCTATGCATATTGTACATAAATACCTTTTTCTGATGTTAACATAAATTATTCACCAAGTTTTTATAATTGCACCTGTATATATTTTCCTGTCCATTTGTGCTCTCTTTTCAACCGACAGATATGAATTTAACTGTCTCGCTCGCGCTCGCACGTGAACGTTTTTCTCTCTGGGAGATAGTAAGTGATGAAATTTATTTCTGGCATCCAATAATATGTTTTCTGTACATATTTTCTGTATTGTGTTAAAATTTGAAGACTAATGAAATAACAAAAATAAAAATATTCTCTTAAAAATTTTAATAGCGTTCTGCCAACAATTAGGAGGGACAAAAATGTTCTGGCGATTTTTTTCAGACATTCAGTATACTTTTAGAAATAATCTGCATAAATTTCATGGCTGATACTTTAAATAAAATGAATCTTTTTTCCTACCGTCTTTAAAATTTTATGGTAACTTACCCCGGCCATTGGGGGCTGCCAGAATTGGCTTCTATTGTCGAGCAGATATTGAACTTTGAGTCAGTAACTTTTCAAGACTTTTGAAATGACAACTGAAAATTGGTCACTGGCTCTTGGTCTATTACACTTGTTTCTACTGCCATAATATCATGAAAAGCTATGTATTTTACTATGTTAATTATGGTTGCTATAGCAACTATAGTTATTGGATCAATTTTCCAATAGCTTGAAATGTCAGTTGAAATAAATTTTTAGTGCGGTCAGTTCGATCTGTTATTTGAACATTGGAAAAAGTTTTGTACAGACTGTGTGAAAGTTATAAATATGGAGACCTTGAAAAATGTTAGCATTCATCAAACGTCAATTGAATTGGCAACTGAAATAAAAACTTTGAAAGTATATAGGCCAATGTATACAACTGTGCAGGTGAATACATATATTGATCAATGACAATTTTTAAGTTGTCGTTATTGGGTCATATTTATCTCTTGATGCAAAAGTAAATTCTATTGACATTCGGCATGATCGAACATATCTTCCGGGATTTTTGTAGTCTCTAAATTTGAAGATTACAACTTTCCTTTGAAAGTTTGTTGGACAGTTTATTTTTTATTCAACGTTTAAAGGTGAAGCAAAATGCGAAGAAAAAATAACATGCAGTTTGCAGTTTTGCAGAAACATCATAAGTTCAGTAGAAGATTGGATAAATTGATTGCAGACTGCAAATTTGTCTCAGGTTGACATTTTTTTCTATAATTGCATTAATTTACCAATGCTGCTTCTCTAATTTCAATGAGTTCTGTTGCATACATTTCTTCTAAAATGTAGAAGATATACCTAGACTGTGATTGAAAATTTCAACTTTTTAATCAGAAATGCCTGTATTGTCATAAGATACAAATTATTTGATACTTTCAGACCTATCTTTGATGCTGACACTTTTATAAGTGTTAATATAAAGACAAAAGTTAACATCCAATAACTTACAAATATAAAGAAAAAAACATAATTAGAATCTGTATATCTATGGTATTCGATTTAATCTATGAAAATGTAGGTATTTCTAGGCATTGGTAATCACGGCTACGGTTTAAAAATTAATAAAAAAAAGTCAATTTTTTTTTGAAAAATAGAAGTCTAACAGTTTCACCCTCTTCCATCTTTGCAGACATTAGCAATATCAATAAATTCAAATTTTTCAGGTCAAAAAACCGTTACATCCAAAAATAAGTTCCTCTTTTGGTTTCCATTCTTGTTTCTCTGTTTCATGGACCGTACCTTTATTTTAATTGGCTGCTGATACAAAAGGTATAAGAGGTCTATGATTGGATCCTTTAAATTGTCTCATACTTCACACTCCTTACAAAGTCCTATTGAATGCTCATGAGATATTTTTCTAAACAAACACTTATCCACTTGAATCACAAATGCTCGCAAGTATGGTTACCACACTATCATTATTTAGATTTTATGATTAGATCAATACAGCACAAATTCACTCGTTTCCTCATCTTTAAATTTAAGATTACATATATGCCATATGAAGAGTGACTTTCCTTGCTACAACTTCCTACTTCCGCAGACTCCTTCTAGATGAGTGTTTCCTGTTTCGGCTTCACAACCATCAATTTAACTCTAACCTCGCAGATTAGTTAGAATATCGTATTTGAAAACGCGCTGCCAGATTTGATAAAAAATTTGCAGTTCCATATGCTAGGACTGGGACTTTCTACCATTCGCTGATGTTGCGGCTTCCTCGTAACCACAATTCTCAGCAACTTGGTCCGTTTTCTCACTCATTCTACATTCTTAACTAAGCAGAATGTCTAATTAATTTAACTTTGCTTTGTATTTCTTTGCTTTTATTTTTTTAACTTCCCAGTATATGGGAAGTTCTAGTAATCGCCTCGAAAATCGAAATTGAAATTTTCAAGATTTCTTAACGTTTTAAGGTCTATAAAGTATATATAAAGTGTCCTTAGAAAGAAGTATGTATGTGTGTGTGTGTGTACGTACGTGCGCTCGTGGACAGTTTTTTCTACGAGCATAACTCACGTAAACAAAGTCCTATCGACTTTGCTGAGCTGTCAATCGAAGCGTCTTTGCAATCTCATGAGCTGATTAGTTTTTGTGACACTTCGGCCAGGGAAGTTTGTTGTTTTGCTCGTTTGAAGGTCATTACTGTCATGCGTTATATCTCCCGAACCAAACATACGATTTGCATAGTTAATCAAATTTTTAAAAAAATCGTCGAAACCGTTTCTTATTTTATTAAAAACAAGTTCAAAAATTAGTACTTTTCCATAAACAATAAGTTTTTAACCTGATTTCCAAAACGCAGTAATCAATGTTTATAAAATTTATATACTCCAAATAGTTTTTGTAAGAAAACCAGTAAATTTTTATTCATGATCAAGTAAAAAATTAAATAAAAAATAAAAAATCATTAAAAGTCTTCATGATTTCACGAGCCAAATATAATATTTGCATCATTAAGGTGTCAATCGACGTGTACTAACATTTTTGTGCTGCGTTTACCTTTATGAAAAAATGGATTCAACCGTTTTTTGAATTTAATAAAAGAAAATGCGAAAAATTAAGATTTATTTCTTAAAAAAAAATTTGATCTGATTTACACAGCTCAATAATATATGTTTATAAAACTTAAACATTGCTACCAGTTTTCGAAGAGAAACCAGCAAATTTTTTTGCATGATTCTGAAGAAAAATTAAAAAAAAATCATTCGAAGTTGCCATGTAGAAAGGGTTTCTATATTTTGTTCTAAAGACTTTCTTATAAAGTCAATCAAAGTTTCATAATTTTTGCATAATTTGAGCGGATTTTAAATAGTTTTCACTTTGAATAAATAAAATGTTGTCAATACTTTGCAAGATCACATGCTTTAAAAAGCTTTAATAAAACAAAAAATTGTAGTTTTTAGTAGATTTATTATTTAGTGCTCGTGAGATTTCAATTACTTCCTCCATTATTATGTGTAACACATTTTATTTTTCACAAGCAATTAAACTGATTATTGACTGCATAGTCAATGTTTTTCAAGATCAACTGAAAATAAGAAATATTTATTAGTCTCATTGATGTAAAATCGTAAAAAATACAAATTCAATGATTATGCCGAAGTCACGGCAATTTTGAACAAAACTATTCAAAATAGCCACCTCGCAATAAAATTTTTCCAGTGAGCGTGATAATAAAAATCGCATTCATTTTTGCTAGCGCTCTTTTGTCTTTCAAGCATCGATATAAAAATAACAAATAACGTAAAAAAGGCTTTGTAGCCTGCCCCCTCCGATTAATCCGCGTGAATATTCAATCAAACCAATCCACCTCCAATCCACCAAAAGTCTAACGTAATCAGTGGACGGTCCCGTAGATGATACGATTAATATTAAGTCATTCCAATTACTGTTATGAAAGGTACATTATTATGTGAAGTAGTATTATTTTCATAATTTTTATTGTGTTTAATATTTTTAATATTTATGTAAATATTACTCGGAAGTTGATCGTGTCGACCTCAAGGGTCGCATCTCGTGGCTTGTTCTTGTCTTGTAATTGGTCTATGTTAGTCTGGAAAACAAATTCTTAATAAATAAATAAATGAATGGCGCTCGAAGAATCAAGCATATAAACAAGATTTTATTTGACACAATTTTCAAGTCTAACTTTTTATGTATTGTTATTTTGGTGCTCCTGGAGGATACTTAGTGTTTTAGTGATTGGAAAAATTAAGGTGTAATTTTTAAAACAAAAATCAAAATTTTTTTTTCAATTTTTCACATTTTACTGCTTACGCTCTAAAAGAAGGAAGTTTTTATAGCAAGTCACATGTTTTCTTCAAAGTCTGCGGAACCAAAAATTTATCAAGCATCGCTCCAAAGCAATGAGTACCGCCGTGAAAGCTCTCCTACTGAATTAATGATGTTTCTGCAAAACTGCAAAAGTTTCTACCAATTTGCAGATTTAAAAATATTTCAAACGAAATTTTTTTGTTCGCATTTTGCTCCAACTTTAGACCTTGATTATTTGCAGACCTATGGGAATTTATAGTATGCCACCTGCGATACTTATTGAACTAAAACCGTACTATTTGAAAAAATCTATACCAACTACCATACTCTCAAAATAAGCCACTATGCAAACGATTCGCGACGAATTTTTTTTAATGCTTTTCACGATAAAAGTTAAAAAGCAAATATAAATAAATATAAATATATCTTTTCATTAACTTCTCAGTACATGGACAGTTCTTGTAATCACTCCAAGATATCAAATTGAAGTTTTCAACATATCTGAATGTTTTACTGTCTTTATAGTGTTTTTGGAAAGAACTTTGCGTTTGTTTATGTACGTTCGTCGTTATTGGTTATACCGATAACTCAAGCAAAAAAATCGCATCGACTTCTTCAGAATGTCAATCAAACCGTTTAAGCTTTCACAACACACAACGACTTGAAACCATGGTTGAAACAGGGAATCGGAAAAGTGAGGTCTACTTTCCTGGTGTTGGCCCATCTCTTCGTAATATGATGGAGTGGCCAATATTTCCCTCATGCCAGAGATTAAGAGCTCTCTATCAAATGGCAGAACATTTCGCAGCTATACAGAAGGGCTGGCCATGATACATTTTTGGGTTTCAGTCCCCACCATTTTCCAATAACTCTTTTGCAGCAGTAGATTGCGCATGCCACTTTGCCTGCTATCCACCTCCACCACCACTTTTTGCGGGGTGTCACTCCACGTCCGCCTTTTCAGGATACTGTCTCCTAGTTTGGAGTTGATGCTCTTGCTTAGTATGGTTATCATCCACATTGTTTTCACCGAGTGTCTTTCCAATAGTCTTATGGCTGACGTTGTTGCATGCATGCATTTGAGCTCCTTCAGTTTGAGTTTTTAAGAAGACCAGTCATTGGATTCTCTAGCCCAATTGAAGGACTTGCTACATTCCTTCCGCAGCTCCACAATGTCACTGTTCCTCCATTGTGGGCTATACTTCCCACTAGGCTTCGCTGGACTAAGGCAGATGTAAGGGCCTCAACGGCTTCCTCGAGACCACATGTGTCTTCAACCTTTGGAGGTTCACCTTTAATCGCATACTCGAGCACTGATTGGTATTTGAACCATTCCATCCTCCTTTAGTTTATGAAGGTTCGATTTTTCGGAGGTCAAAAGCCACATCAAACATGATATATAAATGGATGGAGGACAACTACACATGTGACACATGCCATCCTTTGATATCGTGGTGCAAGTGCTCGTTCATTAGAGTGATATGCAAATCCCCTTTACGGCTTGCCGTAACGAAAGTAGGATCCCCACCTATTTTAACTAGAGCTAGGTCGTGCGTTAAAATAAATTCAAAGAGTGACTCACCGCGTTTGTTCGTGTCAGTGCTTTCCCAAATACAGCTACGGGCATTGGCGTTCACCCTATTATTGATGGGATGCCCCGTGCAGTGGCATCTGTGACGATCGTCTGTAGGCTGATGAGAGGTGGCATAATATCATGTGCCATATAGCAGGATAGAGCCTTAAGGTATTTGGACTCCCTTTCTAGTACTAAGGCAACGGTGTCCTTGTGACTGAAATTATACAAAGTTAGAAATTTCAAGTCTTCCGTTATTGTTATGCAAGCTCTCGGTTTGCCTGTTGTGTTCAGGAATAATGTCCTATATCCCATCATATTGAACCCAAAAACCTGGTTTCCTATAACCCAAAGTTCATGGGCCAGTATAACCTCTGCTCCTTTTTGAGCCAGGTGAAGTGGCGCTGCAGCAGATGCCGCCTTAGAGTGTTAGAGGTTTATCTGGAGAAATTTCAGCATCACGACGCGAAGTTTTATCCACCACCTCTCCGGATAAAGATATCTCTCCCTCCTCAACGAGGGATTGAAGCAAGTCCCCAGCCAACTCCTCAATGGAGGTGGTTAATCTCCACTTTCTGTACTTGACTGCTTTCCCAGCTCACTCCTTGCGGTAAACTCGCAAAGTTAGACTTCAATGAAGCTAACGACGCCTCATTGAGGATTATAAGAGCTTCTCGCTGTCCATTGCTGGGCTCGCTTACCTTGGCTACCAGAAGGTCAGCATTGCTGAGCTTGATGAGCTTAAAAATTTCCTCTGGAGTGGATGGTTTCGCCGGAATCCATGCCCTGGACCAGGGGCGGTTTTGTTTGTCTTCCCTGTAGCTTCTGGCTTTAGTCCGAGCCAGAATTCTCCCAATATGTCGATAGCCTGCTTGTACAGATCCGCTTATCCGGGAATGTTATCAGCTTGACGTAACTCTGGCACCAACCAGCTTCACGAAAACTTCGTGGAGGGCTAGGGTTTGCCTCCAGGATGGGTTTATACACCTGAAGAAGAGCGATTTCCATCATCTTCCAATTTAACAGTGTGACGGTGACCAGGCTTTTCTTGGTCGCTTTACTAAATCTCCTGCCTTTGACAGGATTGGGCTTGCCCAATCTTGATTTTTGTTGACTTGCACTTGATAAACTTTGGTTGGATGTTTTTTTCTGTTTTAACATATTCAAAATCATTTACGTCACGAATTATATCGCAAGAATTAAACTTTAAATTGACGTCATAAAAATTTCAATCAACGTGTATTAACGTTTATATGACCAAATTAAATTCTCAATAAATTTAGTAAAGACATTTTTTCATTTGATTAAAAAAAATCAAGCCTCGAGGTGCGACACTAGAGATTCACACGGTCAACTTCCCAGTATTATTAACATAAATATTAAAAATATGAAACAAAATAATGGCTATGAAAATACTACTACTTTGAATAATAACAATTAGAGGTTCCCTGTAACAGTAATTGGAATGAGTTAATATTAATCGTATCATCTACGGGAGCTTCTATTGATGATGTATAAAGTGAGATGATTGAATATTTACGCGGATTAATCGGCAGGTTACAAAGTCTTTTCTACGTTATTTGTTATTTTCATGTCGACGCTTTAAAGACAAAAGGGCGCTAGCGAAAATGAATCCAATTTTCGTTTAACGCCGACTGAAGAGATTTTGTCGCGCTGTGGCCATTTTGAATGACTTTAGCATAATCAATGAGTTTTTTTTCTCACGATTTTACAAAAATCAGTCTAATACTTATTTCTTATTTTCAATCGGTTTAATTGGATGTAAAAAATAAAAAGCATTACTTGTGATGATGTAGGAAGTAATTGAAATCTTAGAAACACAAAAGAAGACGAAAAAGCTATAAACTGTAATTTTATATTTGATGAAAGCTTTTGAAAGTATAGGATCCTGTAAAGTTTCGACTACAAAACACTTAACCATTCAAAGCGTTCATTACAAAAAATGTAAATTTGATTAATTTCTTTTGGTTTTCAAAATTTAAGCAGTTTTTTATTAAAATTAAAACACAGTACTGTAAAAACTTTTAAAAATCTGATTCACACATCTTAATGCGCGTCGATTGGCACCTTAATGATATTAGATATGTCAGTGATTCTGAAAAAGATATCGATAGTTCCTGATCGTTGATTTTTTTTAAATTTGTTGATTTTTTTAGAAAAATTCATTGATGATGACTTATAAGTTGTGTGCCCAAATGTCTAATTTTTAACATAGAAGCAATAGCTGATTACTTGATTAATCTTAAGAAAAAGTGACCAAAAACCATGGATTATCAATAACTGTTTAACGAGCGATTTTGTTCTTGTTTGAATATTTTATAATTTGTCATAAGAGAAAATGTGAAGAAAACGTAGGTATTGATTGCATTTTCATTAATAAAAAAAAAAGAGTCAAATATATATTTGTTTTCTCATATACTAGTTGGTAGAACATAACGTTAATAGTTATCCCACAGCTGTTAATTTTGGCCCCAAACACGGCGTAAGAATTAACAAACGATTTTTTTGAGAAAAAAATTTCTATTTAAGACATCATTTATTTTATGTATGATTTAGGCTAATAAAATGATACCTAAATAGTTAAAGCACCATGTGACATAAAAATCAGGTGAAAATGCTAAATAATTTTGGAAATACACCTAAAAATGCGATTTTTGTTCATTGTAGCCCCGGCCTCCCCCACTCTAAAGTCCTTAAAACGTAAAGAAAAGTCGAAATTTTAATTCCGATTTTCGAAGCGATTACAAGAACTTCTCATATATCGGGAAGTTAATAATTTTATCTATAAAAGTTTTCTACCTTTTTTAAAATGGATAAATGGATAATCAATGATTCAAATGATGATCAATCAAGTACGAGCAAAACCAAACACCATGGTCATGAAGATGCTTTGCCTGAAGTTTCTAAATCTGTTAGATGTACCGCAGAAAAACATCAAGCGTAAAGTTAATAGGAAAAATATTTATGGCATGGGTTTATTGCCGGCGGGAGTGAAATAATTTGTGCTAATTTGTATGAAAGCCTCAAAGTTTAAACGGCATTCAGACACACTTCATTCTCTGTACTCTGATAAGCCAATTACCTTTCTTGCTGCTAAGCAAAAGAATTTAATTGCTGCTAAAAAACAATGAAAAGTACACTATTTCCTCACCAGTCGAATTAAAATCTCAATTGAACATCTTTTAAAATTTTCGAATCAAAAGCTGAGACTGGGTATCCTCATAGTGCTGGAGAAAAATTAATACTTCGTGCTTTTAATTGTCGCAAATATTTTATGCGGAATAAATATGTATTTTCGGCGAAACCATTATCAAATAATACAGTTAAACGGAGAATTGACGAGTGCGCGAAATATTCAGAAGGTGAGTCACGAAGTTTTTTAAAAACCTCGCACCAAGTCTAAGCAATTTTGAAAACTATGGAATACACCGTTTCATAAAACCTTACAGGAAATACATCAAGCAACAAGATGAATTACCAGTGCCAGGACAAATACGACTCAGTCTACACTTCAGAATACCAAAAGAAATGAAAGAGATAGCAGCGAGGGCGTTGAGTATACTTATTAGTAAATATTAACACAAAGATATTAACTAACTGATGCAACAATAAAGAATATATGTGGGCAATCTAGAAAATAAGAGAAAGCTTTTAGTCAAATTTTAATCTTATGTAAAGTAGAATTCCACCAAAATTTATTATGTCCTCAAGAAACATCAATCTTCCAAGGTGTAACTAAAATTTTTTTTAGATAAGAATATTTAAATTCATCAGTGTGATATTCCCAAAACTACTAAAATAAGATTAAGGATGATGAGCACTATTGTGTCGACCTCATATATAATAAATATCATTCTGCATGCGATATGTAAAAAAAAAACGCGAGGTGCAACCCTTGAGTTCGACACGGTCAACTTCCCAGTAATATTTACATAAATATTAAAAATACTAAACACAATAACAACTTTGAAGATAATACTACTTTAAATAATAATGTACCTTTCATAACAGTAATTGGAATGACTTAATATTAATTGTATCATCTACGGGACCGTCCATTGATTACGTAAGGCTTTCGGTGGCTGGGAGGTGGATTGGTTTGATTGAATATTTACGCGGATAAATCGGAGGAGGCAGGCTACAAAGCCTTTTTTACGTTATTTGTTATTTTTATATCGATGCTTGAAAGACAAAAGAGCGCTAGAAAAATGAATGCGCTTTTTGTTATTACGCTCACTGAAGAAATTTTGTCGCGAGGTGGCCATTATGAATAGTTTTGTTCAAAATTGCCATGACCGGCATAATCATTGAATTTGTATTTTTTCACGATTTTACATCAATGAGACTAATAAATATTTCTTATTTTCAGTTGATCTTGAAAAACATTGAATATGCAGTAAATAATCAGTTTATTTGCATGTAAAAAGTAAAATGTGTTACACATAATGATGAAGGAAGTAATTGAAATCTCACGAACACTAAATAATAAATCTACTAAAAACTACAATTTTTTTTTATTAAAGCTTTTTAAAGCATGTGATCTTGCAAAGTATTGAGGACAAAATATTTTACCTTTCAAAGCGTTGATTAGTTTAAAAGCAAATTTGATTGAAATTTTGTTGGTTTTGAAAATTTAAGCAGTTTTTTTTATAAAATTAAAACACTGTCAAACCTATTCAAAATCTGCTCAGATCATGCAAATATTATAAAACTTTGATTGACTTTATAACAAAGTCCTTAGAACAAAATATAGAAACCCTTTCTACATGGTAACTTTGAATGATTTTTTTTGATTTTTTTTTCAGAATCATGCAAAAAAATTTCCAGGTTTTTCTTCAAAAAATGCTAGCAAGGTATAAATTTTATAAACATTCATTAATGAGCTGTGTAAATCAGGTTAAAAATTTATTTTTTATGAATGAAATCTTAATTTTTCGCATTTTCTTTTATTAAATTAAAAAAATGGCTTAAGCGATTTATTTTATTAAGGTAAAAACAGCACAAAAATGTAAGTACACATCGATGCAAATATCATATTTGGTTCATGAGATATATTGAATGATAAAAATGACCTTGAAAATCATGATGACTTTTATTGATTTTGTTATTTTAATTTAATTTTCTATGTAATCATGAAAAAAAAAGTTCTGGTTTTCTTACAAAAACTATTTGGAGTATATAAATTTTATAAACATTGATTACTGCGTTTCGAAAATCAGATTAAAAACTTATTGTTTATGGAAAAGTACTAATTTTTGAACTTGTTTTTAATAAATTAAGAAACGGTTTCGACGATTTTTTTAAAAATTTGATTAACTATGCAAATCGTATGTTTGGTTCGGGAGATATAACGCATGACAGTAATGACCTTCAAACGAGCAAAACAACAAACTTCCCTGGCCGAAGTGTCACAAAAACTAATCAGCTCATGAGATTGCAAAGACGCTTCGATTGACAGCTCAGCAAAGTCGATAGGACTTTGTTTACGTGAGTTATGCTCGTAGAAAAAACTGTCCACGAGCGCACGTACACACACACATACATACTTCTTTCTAAGAACACTTTATATATATATACTTTTTAGACCTTAAAACGTAAAGAAATCTTGAAAATTTCAATTTCGATTTTCGAGGCGATTACAAGAACTTCCCATATTTTGGAAAGTTAACATGGCGAATGCCAAAATACTGAAATGAGATATTGTTAAAAATGCCAGTTGGCAACACTTTTTATTAAATGTCAAAACGCATATATTTTGAATAAACAAAGAGGCTCGCTCTCTTGCTTCAGCTTTCTACCAAGAAGGTTGTGTTTTAATTAATTGGCAATTGCTGCGCGTAAAGTGTTATCGGTCGGATTCCTTTACGTTATGGGCCATCCGCAGCCAATTTTAGTTTTTTCACAAAGAAAATAGTAGAAACGTTGTACACAAACATACATTTTTATTAAAAATCAAATATTTTGGTCGATATTTTCAACGGTATTGTGATGTTTGCATAGCCATATGCACACCACATGGAAAAAGACGACAAAAGTTTAGTAGTGAAGCCAAACGAGATACTTAAAAATTTTCTGAAGCGTGCTAATTTTAAGTTTGATACGGAAAATTCATTCAAAGAATCATTTACCGATACGACATTAACAATGAATAATTCAGTTCCGTTCAATCGATTAAAAGGCCGTGAAAATTATTCGGAGTGGAAAGTTGGTGCAAAAGCACATTTGATAATAAAAAGTTTGTGGAGATGCTGTGTAACGACATTGGCAGCTGAAGCAAGTGCAGATCAAACAGAAAAGGATTTAAAGGCTATAGCCGTCCAATTACACGTATATTGAGTCAGCAAAAACAGCTAAAGAAGCGTGGGACAGCATAACGGCAGCATTTGATGATACCGGTACAGGCCTAAAAGTTTTGTTGTTGCAGAAAATGGTATCATTGAAAATGGAACAGTGTAATTCGGTTGAAGAATATGTAAGTAAAATGAATACATTGTGGTCAAAAGTTAAACACGCCGGGTTTAACATTGACGATGAAGTGGCTGGTTCATTAATGTTGGTAGATTTGCCAGCAAAGTATGGTCCGACAATTGTATCATTGGAAAGCGCACCCGAAAAAATCACGTTTGACAAAGTAAAGAATTTACTGTTGCAAGGTTTGGTATTTGACGACGGCAGCAACGACGTCCAAAAGACAGCACTACCTGTCAAAAATAAATACCAACAACATAAAAAGAAAGCAGATAAACAGTGTTATAGTTGTTGTTCCAGTTTGCACTTTATTCGCAATTGCCCAACAGCAAAAGGGAAAAATAAAAATAAATACAATTCAAATAAATCGAAAAAGAAATCGACATTATATACATCGTTTATTGTTGATAAATCGGAACTACCAAATTACTGTGATTGGTATGTGGACAGTGGTGCAACGTGTACAATGTCAAATCACATTTCATTTATAGACAATCAAGAAAAAATAGATCGTAAAGAAGTCATAATAGCGAACAATGACAAAATGGCAATCGAGTGTGTCGGTAGTGTGAATCAAAATATTGTAGTGGAAGGCGAACAAAGAGAAATAAAAATTTCAAACGTTCACTATGTGCCGAATATTTGTGCTAATTTAATATCAGTTAGTCAAATGGTAAAAAATGACTATAAAGTGTTTTTTTAAAAAAGACGGCTGCAGAATTTTTGATTCAGACTGGAATTTGCTTGCGACTGCAAGTTTAGTAAACGATTTATTTAAATTGGATGTTGTTCGCAGTGAAAAGACATTAATAGTTGATAATGATTCGGTGGTTACGGAAAGGCCAAAAGAAAATGCGATTCTATGGCATCGTCGATTCGGACACACGAGTTTTGATTACATGGACATTTTGAAAAGCGATATCAAAAATATAACAATACCAAGAAATAGTATATGTGAAACGTGTATAAAAGGAAAACACAGTCGAACACCATTCAATGATAAGGGGAACCGTGCAAAACAATTACTAGAACTCGTTCATACAGACTTATGTGGCCCCTTGCCTGTGAAATCATTCGGTGGAAATAGGTTTATTCTAACCTTTGTTGACGACTTTTCACATAAATTGTTTGTATATGTAATAAAAAGAAAAAGTGAAGTGTACAAAACTTTTATTAACTTTAAAACGATGGTCGAAAAACAAAGTGGGCATAATATTAAAGTGTTGAGAAGTGACAATGGCACCGAATATTTCAATAACGCATTGAAACGGTATTGTGAACACAGAGGGATTTTGCAACAAAAAACGGCAATACATACACCACAGCAAAATGGTGTAGCCGAGAGAATAAACCGGACAATTTTGGAGAAAGTTCGATGTATGTTGATCGATTCAGGTGTGACGAAGGCATTTTGGGCAGAAGCAGTGATGACAGCTGCTTATATCATCAATCGTGTACCGTGTAAAGGCAGTGGTGATAAATCACCTGAAGAAATTTGGTCCGGTCAAAAGCCGAATTTAAAAAAGCTGAAAGTATTTGGGTGTAAAGCCTTTGCACAAGTTCCAGGGGAAAAGAGAAAGAAACTGGATGAGAAATCAACAGGATGCATTTTTGTGGGATATTCCAGTGATACCAAAACGTATCGGCTTTTCAACAAGCAAACAAAATCGATAATAACTAGCAGAGATGTCATTTTCTTAGAATCTAGTGGAAATACTCAGGTAAATGAATCTGAAATTGATAAAATTAATCAGTTTTGTTTGCAATATCCTGAAGCTGAGGAGGAAAACGTAGACAGTATTAAATCAGAGGAGGAAAAGCATTCAAATCAAGCCGATTTGTCATCAAGTGATTCAAATACTGTAGCATCGATTGGTTCATCGAGTGGTTACTCAAATGGTCAGTCAAATCAAGCCGATTTGACATTGAACAATTCAAATGCTCTATCACCAAACGCATTATCAGATTATGGTAGTGTGAGTGAATGGGAGCCAGAAGATCCATTTGAAAAGCGAGTGATGAATCAAAACGCTAATGAAACGCCAGTTGTGAGACAATCGACACGAAATACAAACAAATCGAAACCAGATTATGCGACGTTTGCTTATGCATTTATATCATGCATTCCATTAACATTTAAACATGCAATTTCAAGCCAGAGCGCCGATTTGTGGAAGCATGCGATGAAGGAAGAGTTTGATTCATTACAAGCGAATCGAACATGGAAATTGCTAGATCTTCCACCGGGTAAAATACCAATCAAGTGTAAATGGGTGTACAAAACCAAACACGACACTGATGGAAGAATCATACGTCACAAAGCGAGATAAGTAGCAAAGGGCTACACACAAATTGAAGGTGTTGATTAGCATGAAACATTTTCACCAGTAGTCCGATTTACGACGATTCGATATTTAATGGCAATTGCAGCTAAATTTATTCTGAATATTCGTCAATTGGACGTTGTGACAGCTTTTCTTCATGGTACACTTGAAGAAGAAATTTACATGACGCAACCAAGGGATTCAGCGATGGATCGAATCGTGTATGTAAGCTCACCAGATCGATTTATGGTCTCAAACAATCGAGTCGAGTATGGAACACTACATTAAACAAGGTGTTATTGAATTTTGGACTGAAGCGATCATCGACCGACCAATGCGTGTACTATTTCGTTGAAGGGAATCGTATTTTCATCGTGGCAATTTACGTGGATGACATCATCATATTTTCCAACAACAACGAAATGGAAAGGAAGCTGACCCAGGTTTTGTTCGATGAGTTCAAAATGAAAGACATGGGAGAGATATCGTCAGTGCTTGGTATTCGTGTGACACGCAACAGAAAATCAAGTATGATCTCCCTTGATCAAACAAATTACATCAAAGCTCTTTTGTCTCGTTTTAATATGAGTGAATGTAATGGGTTGCCCGTTCCAATGGACACAAATCAAAAACTTACAAAAAAGATGTGTCCAACAGATGTAAAGGAAGTAAAAGATATGATAAATGTACCATATCGTCAATTAGTTGGTGCATTGCAATTTTGTGCACAAGTATCCAGGCCGGATATTT
This sequence comes from Oxycera nigricornis, assembly GCA_963942545.1. Taxonomy (NCBI): domain Eukaryota; kingdom Metazoa; phylum Arthropoda; class Insecta; order Diptera; family Stratiomyidae; genus Oxycera; species Oxycera nigricornis. The sequence continues at coordinate 71,672,344 of OZ012661.1, forward strand.
GTTTTGCTGTAAATGTGCTGAGTAGATACAACGAAAATCCAGGTGAAGCACATTGGGCAGCAGCTAAACGTGTGCTACGTTATTTAAAGGCAACGATTGACAAGAAAATAACATACACAAAGCAACCGACCGAAATTCAAGGATATTGCGATGCGGATTGGGCTGGTGACGAAGACGAACGCAAATCAACAACCGGCTATGTGTTCACGCTGCAAAATGGAGCAATATCATGGTGCTCAAAACGACAACCGACTGCCGCCATATCAACAACTGAGGCTGAATTTATGTCAATGACCGCATCAATACAAGAATGTATTTGGTTAAAACAACTTGAAAATGAAATTTTTATGAACTATCCTCGTACGATCAAATTGTATTGTGATAATATAGGCGCGATTAATTTTGCTAATAATAATACATATTCTGCCAGAACCAAACATATTGGTATTAAACAGAAGTTTGTTCATCAAAAGGTTCGAGAAAACGTTGTCGATTTAATCCATTTAGCTACAAATGAAATGCCAGCTGATGTGTTAACAAAGCCTGTATCAAGCATAAAGTTAGCTTTAGTATCGAAAACCATTTCCTCTTTCATCTCGCTAACTGCCAGTAGCGTATGCAGGATTTTGTTAAGGGGGGGGAGGGTTCATATTTTTGAAGTCTTGACTAGGTACGTTTGCTAGTGCTTCGGTGTAAATATGAAGATATAATTGTGTAATCATACCTAATCATACTTTTTCACCGGTCAAAGTTGGAGTCCTCCAAAAATAATCCTGGCAGACTTTAGCCCGATTGCATGTCTGGTTTCATTTACGTGGCTAAACTTGTTTACCCAAGGGGGGGGGTTGAACCCGTAACCCCCTCCCCCTTGGGTACGCCACTGCTAACTGCACACCATTAACCGTACCACACACCACTTCAGTTATCAAAATACGCTCACTTACACAGCCGGATGTCCAATTTTCTTATCACCTCTTACCAAAATACTCTTATCGGAACAACCTGATGTCAGACTTCGGCCTAAGATCCCTATGCAAGATGCCAAATGTGGTTTGATGTGAGATTTAAAACTGACGACCATAATTTTATAAAGAATTTTGACTTTGTCAATCATGTTCTCTATCAAAAACTATTGTGCTTTTACCATTTGTGTTATATATATATATAATTCAGAGTGATTATAAAAGCTTCCCACACACTGAGAAGTTAAAAAATCTGATAAATGTGAACTATACACTCGAAACTTGGCTTTCAACAATAGCATAAAACAATATAACGCACACTTTACTCTCCAAAATAATATTTAAAAAGCAAAGAAGACCCAAAATAGATTTATTATTTTGTTTATTGGAGGAAGCTTATTCCAGAACCTGAAGTTTCTTGGACCCAATAAAAATAACCTAAAGTCATAAGTGCACCATTTTTTCTGTCATTATTATCTTTGTTTCAATGATTGCAATATAAATTTAATCGTTCTTTACTCAAAATTTAGAAACTTCAAGGCCACAATTAGATAATCATAGATTTTCGTAGAAAACGCGAATGTCAACGTAAAAAAGAAATTCATTAGGAACAGAGCTAGGTCAGGTGAAGTCATAAATACTTATCAAAAACCTGAGTCAGAATCCACATTCTAATAATCGTATCGATACTTCAGCTCTTCCTCCTTAAAAAAACACTATTTATGATCATGTGTAATCAACAATTGTTGCGCAAAATTTTTAACCTTATCTTCGACCTTAAACTCAATTATTATTTTAAACTAACTATCACCTCATTTTTCCGGTACTAGTAACCAAAACTAGACAAGTCCGATTACATTTCTAAGAACTTGCTCATCCGTATCACAAAGCTCAGTTTTTCCTGAGCCCATTTAGTCCAGTCATATGGTAGTTGAATCATGAATTTTGAGCTGGCAAGTAGATGGAACAACGGCAAAATTGTGGGGATAAAACTTCAGAATGGTAACACTATTGAAGCATTCTATTGAGGCCGAGTGAAGTGGTAAGTGGGCTCTACATTTAGATACTTTCCGAAAAATACTTTCCGTGTTCCATGCCAATAGGCACTTCTTGTACGCCGAAAATAATTTTTGGTCAACCTTTATAGCTTACCAATATACATTCAAACACACTCATATATATATATATATTAAGAAATTAATATTTAAACCAGCCGTGAGGTGCGACCCTTGAGGTTCACACGGTCAACTTCCTAGTAATATCTATATGAATATTAAAAATATTAAACACAATAATAATTATGAAAATAATGTTACTTTAAATAATAAAAATGTACCTCTCATTAAAGTTTTGGAATGACTTAATATTAATCGTAAAATCTACGTCAATTGATTACCCAAGGGTTTTGGTGGCTTGGTTTCATTGAATATTCAAACGGAAAGGTTAAAAAGCCTTTTCTACGTTATTTGTTAGTTTCATATCGATGCTTGAAGGAAAGAAGAGCGCTAGCAAAATTGAATACGTTGAATTTTGTTACTACGCCCACTGAAGAGATTTTATCGCGTCATGGCCATTTTAAATAGTTGCGGTCCAAATTGCCAGCACTTCGGAATAATCACTGAATTTGTATTTTTCACGGTTTTACATAACTGAGACTAATAATTATTTCTTATTTTCTGTCTGGTTTTGAGAAGCATTGAATATGCAGTCAAAAATTGTTTCAATTGCATGTAAAAAGTAAAATGTTTGTATTACAAATGATGAAGGAAATACATGAAATCTTACGAATAATAAAGAACAAAACTACTAAAAACGACAATTTTTAATTTGATGACAGCTTTTCATTGATTTGATCTTGGAAAGTGTTGACTACAAAAGATTTTACCATTCAAAACGTTCCTTACCGCAAATTTGATTGAAATTTTGTTGGGTTTGAAAATTTAAACATTTTTTTTTATTTAAATCAAAGCAAATTTTTTTTAAACATCTGCTCAAATTATGCAAGTATTATTAAACTTGGATTGAGTTTACAATAATGTCTTTAGAATAGGAGATATAAGGTATAATCATCCGTATGAACTCCTTTTACATGATGGCTTTGAATAATTTTTTTTATTTTTTATTTGATTTTTTTTGTCATCATAAGAAAAAATTTGCTTGTTTCTCCACAAAAATTGATAAAAGTTTATAAAATTTATAAACAGCTATTATTGCAATGTGCACATCAGGTTAAAAATTTATTTTTTTATGAGAAATTCCCAAATTTCCCACAATTTTTTCATTTGATTAAAAAACGGCTTTAACGATTTATTTAAAATATAAAAACGTCAAAAAAACATTAATACGCGTCGATTGACACCTTAATGATGCAAATGTTATATTTGGTTCGCGACATATAATGAATGACATAAATGACCTTGTAGGTCATGATGACTTTTAATAATTTTTTATTTCTAATTTAATTTTTTTTCGTATTCATGAAAAAAGGTTTTGTTGGATTTTTTACAACAATTGTTTGGAGAAAGTAAATTATATAAGCATCGAATACTGGTTTTCGAAAATTTGGTTAAAAATTATTGTTTTTGGATAAAACCTAATAGTTTTAACTTTTTTTAAATTAAAAAACAGCTCTAATTTTTTTTTAAAAATTTTGATAAAACCACGTAAATATTAATACGCGTCGATTGACAACTTGATCAAGCAAATCATATGTTTGGTTTGGGAGATCTAGCGCACGACAGAAATGACCTTCAAAGGGTCAAAACAACAAACTCTCGACCGAAATCTCCCAAAAACTAATCAGCTCTTAAGATTGCAAAGACGTTTCGATTGACATCTCAAGAAAGTGAATACGACTTTGTTTACGTGAGTAATACTCGTAAAAAGAACTGTCTACGAACGTTCGTACGTACACACAAACATACGAGTATATACATCTCATTTTCTAAAAACAATTTAAATATAAAATATTTAAATATACTCTAAAGACCTCAAAACGTAAAGAAAACATAAAAAAATTCAATTTCGATTTTCGAGGCGATTACAAGAACTTCGCATAGACTGGGAAGTTGATGAATCAAAATCAAAATTATATTGACAAAATAATGTATAATTAAATTGAGTAATTATATTGTTTAAAGTGGACTGTATTTTTAACAAGATTTATATATCCACATAAATCAAAAATGATTGAGTTTTGGTTCAAGGAGGCCAGGTTATGTTTAACAAATAGTTTATGTATAACACAGTTCAGTATAATTCACTATTAAAGTTTGTTTATATACCTTTTAGATTTGCACAATAACGTCACTCCGCCTTTCAAATAGGCACTGAGTTTTATCAATAAAATATAATCTTTAAGTAGGAGTCACACTTTACCTTTACTTTCACTTAAATGAGTCGCTTATCCATTCTCAATTAGTTTCGCGGCAGCTTTGCTCGGCTCGAGTAGAGAGACTGGAATGAGGAAGGGCGTTAGAAAAAACGCTTCCAAAAGTTTTGCACACGGCACCTCCTTGAGCGGAGCAAGGATAGAGCGCATATAACTCCTTTTATTTACAAACTCTTGGAACTCAAAGTCACCCTCGCATTGAAATATGTGTAGAAAGAGTTTAGACGTAATCTCCTCTAATGTTTACTAAATTATCACGAAAATCAAATTGGATCGCGCAAAATGAGAAAGAAAACATATGTTCAAATTCGGAACATACCGTCCACTTTCGTCTAAGGCCAAGGCCAATAAAATAAAATAAAAGTTTTTTTAAGTTTTGGACGCTGGAATGAGCTTAGTTACAGGTCCTTTTAGATTGATAGTAGTAGGCTTAAAGGATACAGCCCTCACTAGACCGTCAGCTCCAGGGTGAGTCTGTTCAATTCTCGCTAATGACCATATACCTGGAGGACTTAACTCGTCTTTAATAAGCACTAGGTCTCCTACCGACAATGAGATTTGTTTCACGCGCCATTTTTGTCTCTCGTGTAAAGAAGTCAGATACTCCTTAGACCACATTTTACAGAAATTTTGAAGCATCTGAGACTGTATTTTTCATCTATCCCCGATGGGAATTTTATCTTCTGAATAATTAGGCTCAGGCACTAAAGAGGAGGGTATTCCTCACAAAAATGAATTGGTGTCAAGGGATCCAAATCCCTGATATCATCAGTAAGATCTAAGAAAGTTCTTGAATTCAAGCTAGCTTCTACCCTACATAAAAAAGTAGATTACTCTACAAAAGTTAAAACCTGTTCCCCTATAACTCGCTTGGTGTGAAATTTCACAGACTTCACAGCAGTCTCCCAAAGACCGCCAAAGTGCGGCGCTTTTGGAGGGGTGAAGTGTCAACAAGTACCAGTATCTGAAAGATCTCGGAATAAGTCATTAAAAGAATCTTTAATATTATCAAAAAGCTTTTTAACTTCACAGTATATGGGAAGTTCTTGTAATCGCCTCGAAAATCGAAATTGAAATTTTCAACATTTCTTTACGTTTTAGGGTCTATAGAGTATATATAAAGTGTTTTTAGAAAGAAGTATGTATGTGTGTGTGTACGTACGTACGTGCGTTCGTGGACAGTTTTTCTACGAGCATAACTCACGTAAACAAAGTCCTATCGACTTTGCTGAACTGTCAATCGAAGCGTCTTTGCAATTTTAAGAGCTGATTGGTTTTTTTGGGACACTTTGGCCGGGGGAGTTTGTTGCTTTGACCCTTTGAAGGTCATTACTGTCATGTGTTATATCTCCTGAACCAAACATACGATTTGTATAGTTAAGGTTTTAATCGACGCATATTGATATTTGAGTGATGCAATCAAATTTTAAAAAAAATCGTCAAAACCGTTTTTTTAATTTATTAAAAAAAAATGCAAAAAAAATAGTATTTTTCCATAAATGTGGGTTCAGGGAATGAAAGATGCGAATGTAATGAAAATAATGAATATATTAAAAGTTTAAAATCCAATTGAAACAATGAAACGTGACTATTTAACGTGAAAGTTCATCTCGTTCACTTGCGCGTCGGACAGTGGTTCGTGAGAGACTGCCCTTTCCACACGGCCATCCTACTCGTCATCGGTCTCCGATGAATCATTACACCAGGGCTTCATATAATCCGCTGACGTTGATGTGCGACTAGGAACTTCTCCTTGTCCTCGTTTCTCGACTTCAAAACGCTCGTTCCGTTTAATTTTAGTAACTACGTAGGGTCCAAAAAATTTTCCGCGTAGCTTCAATCCAGTGCCAAACTGTGTTCTTTTTATGTCGACGAGATCACCAACTGCATACGTAGTAGCTTCTTTTCGTCCACGATTAAATGAACGCTGTTGTTCTTCTTGAATCTCTAGAATTTTCTGCTTGGCGTGCGATCGAAGTTCATCTCGCGACATTTCGAATTGTTCTAGTTGTTCCTGTGCAATTGCTTCGAGTATCCGGGGATCTGCTTTGTTTTTCATTTTTACTCCTTGCATCAACTCAGTCGGTGTAGTATTGACGCTGCGCTGGTATGTAGAATTTAAGGCTCTCTGTACACTTTGTACGAATCGAAACCACTTCGAGGGGTCGTCGATGGCTAATTTCGTTAAGACGGCTATGATGGTTTGATGTAATCTTTCTACCTGCCCATTTCCTCTAGGCACTCCAGTCGTGATTGTGTGATGGTCTATCAGTCGTTCTTCGCAGTATTCGACGAACTCCAGAGAGGTAAATGCTGATCCTCGATCGACAATCATCCTCCATGGATCGTCGAATGTTGTCGCTTGCAGTTCTAACTTTTGCAATACTTCTTTTGCGCCCGTAGACTTCGTTGGGTATATCCAGCAGAATTTGGTAAAACCGTCAATAACTGCGAATAGGAAGTTATAACCCTTTCCAGTCGTCATCATTGGTCCCAAGTGATCAATGTGATATGATTAAAGAAGCAATTCGCCTTTCGGGATTGGGTGTAGCATGCCTTCCTTTTTACCGCGCTTGGCCTTCGCTAGAATACACGGCACACAACTCTGGATACAATTGTTTATTTTTTTGGTTAGGTCGGGAATAAAATAATCCTGCTTGAGTAGCTCCTCCATTTTTCTGCTTCCGAAATGTCCATTCTTATGCGCCCGTCTGATTATTTCCTTTTGACTACTGGAAGGTGCCACAATAACTTCTTTCCCATCAACTAGCTTCATAAGGATACCACCGTGTATTAAATAGTTTTCATAAGTATCATTCTCTAGTATGTTCTTCAATGTTTTTATCCTGTCATCTTTATTTTGCTGTTCCCGTATTGTTGCTGTAAGGCTGTCTGTTATGAGCATTACTGGATTTCTACTCAGGCCGTCGGCGTGTTTCATCCTCTCTGAGTATCGATGGATGATTTCATAGTCGAACTCTTCCAAACTCAAAGTCCAACCGACTATTCTCCGGGGAATTTCAGGTTTGTTTACCGTTCGCGTAAAGGCTGCACAATCTGTTACGATTTTGAATCGTTTGCCAAGTAAATCTCTCTCTTCTCCTCTTTAATGCTTTGACAATGGCTAAAACCTCTAATTCGTACGAATGGTAGTTTTTCTCGGCTGCATTAGTTGACTTACTCATGTACTGAACCGGATGAAAATAATTTTCATGTGCTTCTTTTTGCATTAATATTGCTCCTAAGCCGTCTTTGCATGCATCAGTGTGAAGCTCAGTTTCGCTGTTTTCGTTAAACATTCTCAGTACCGGCTCTTTCGTCAAAATATCTTTTAAATGTTGAAATGCTGCGACTTCTTTGTAACCAAAGTTAAACTTAACATCTTTTTTCAATAAAGACGTAAGAGGTGCTGAAATTTTGGCATATCCCTCAATGAACTTGCGGCAGTATCCAGTTAAGCCTAAGAAACTCTGCATTTGCTTGATATTCGTTGGGGTTGGAAAGTTTACTACAGCTTGCACCTTACGCGGCGATGGTTTAAGTGTTGAATCTTCGATGACGTGTCCTAAGTATTCTACACGCGTCTTAAGGAATTGACACTTACTCCAGTTAATATCCAGTCCACTTGCAGCAGCCACTTCTAAAACATGGTTCAATTTTGCGAGTGCTGTGGTTTCATCAGATGCTGGAATGATTAGGTCATCTACGTAACTAACAACAACTTTCTGCCGGATTAAGTCTCGAAAAACGTCTTGAACGTATCGCAGAAAACTTGCAGGGCTATTGCACAAGCTGAATGGTGTCTTCAGAAATTCATAGTGGTTGTCGTGGGTTAAAAATGCTGTGTATTTGCGGCTGTCTTTATCCATCGGCACATGGAAGAATCCGTTGCGAAGGTCCAATGTTGAAAACAATTTTGCTCCCATCAAAGCATCGAGTTGCTTTTCAATATTCGGCATAGGAAAACGATATTTTACAACAATTCTATTGAGGCGACGAAAATCAATACACACTCGATAATCTCCTCCTTTCTTGCGAACTATTACTTACGGGCTAGCGTATTCAGAACTACAGGATTGGATCGCTCCTTCTTCAAGCCACTCGTTCACCTGCTTGTCTAACACGCGCTTTTCCAAGATTGATAACCGCCGCTGTTTTTGGTAGATGGGATTATCGTCTCGCACTACTATTCGGGTTTTGACGCTGCTTCCGATGTTCCTGTTTGGGACGTTATTACGAATTAATGATCTTATCTTATCAGCTGTGGCCCCGACTACGCCGATGTCTATGTCTTCCTCGCAGATGTTTACTTTGAAAACCTCTTCTTCTATTGGTTCAACTGAATTTTGTTGCTTTATAGATGTCAGTTTTTCGATTGCAACTCAATTTGTCTCGACCGTCAGTTTCGCTTGTTCCAGGAATTCACTTCCCAGTATCATTTTCACCGCCATGTTGCGACTTGGGATGACATAAAATGCAGTTCTGTAGGTTTCGCCATTCACGGTAATCGTTGCATCTAATCTTCCGATGGGACGAACTTTAGCTCCACCTAGTCCGGTGAAAATTTTTGTCGTATAATTGCAAAGCGGCATATTCTTGCTGTCATATGACAACTCATCCAAGAGGTTAACTGAACTTCCGGTATCTACTAACGCTTTAATCTTACTTCCACCCATCTCTACCACGGTCGTCATTTCATCGGATGATGTAACGCAGTTGGCGCTTTCTCTGCTAGTTCCGGCGGTGGTACAGTTCTTCGATAAATGTCCGAACTTTTGACATTTGAAGCATTTCGGTCCTTTTGCAGCTTCTGGACAGTTTTTTGTCTCTGGATTGATTTGGGATGCAATCAGCTGCATGTCGTACAAGTATTCCTATAAGGACTAGTCGTTCCTCTTTCGTCGCCTTCTGAAATGGTCGTGTACGTCACGGCTGTTGACACGAACCTTGAATTCGCCTATTAGCCTTTTTTTGAATAGGCGCCAAGTGATGATGCCGCGTTCGCTCTGTATGAACTTTTTCGCAGCATCTCTTAAGAGCTTCTTGGCATACACGAGCAATTCGTCGTTGCTCCACTTGGCAACTTTCCTTAATTCCTCTACTTCTTCGACCCACCGTTCAACTGCGATGGTGCCGTCGCCGCTAAATGTTTCGATGGCGTCTTCGACATCACGAAATGTCAAACTTCGGAATCTAGTTCATCGTTGATCGTCATCTTCACGTTTGTCGTCTTTGCAATGGGTGTCTTCGCGATCGTGGTCTTTACGATCGTCGTCTTTACGATCTTCGTCTTTACGATCGTCGTCTTCATCTTCGTCTCGATCTGATTCCGTCTCATTGTCGGACTTAGTTGATGAGTCAATTAATTTCATCAGCCGGAGCTTCATGACGGCTTTGCTACCGGTTGTTTCTGCGCCACGTTTGGCGTTCTCTCTCTATGTCATTCACTGTCATACGATCAACGCGGCCAAGGTCAATAATGTCTTTTTCGCTACCCGACACACTCATTTTCGGTATCACGATTTTATTTTCACTTCGAGCACAATGATCACAATAATTTAGTTTTTATACGACGCGCACGTCTCGTATTTTTTGATCAGCTTCTATTCGCAATGTTTACTGTAGCGGACTCGGCTATCACTACTACTAATACACTGCCAACAACAAAACTGTTTTTTCGTTACTGTTCGATATCGCACACCGTCTCGAAAGTTCTTCTTTTGTCTCGTGAAAATCACGCCACTTTTCAAATTTGATTCTTGATTCCCGAAATCCCGGTTGAGCCCCCAAATTTTGTGGGTTTAGGGAATGAAAGATGCAAATGTAATGAAAATAACGAGTATATTAACAGTTTAGAATCCCATTGATACAATGAAACGTGACTATTTAACGTGAAAACTCATCTCGTTCACTTGCGCGTCGGACAGTGGTTCGTGAGAGACTGCCCTTTCCACATAAACAATAAGGTTTTAACCTGATTTTCAAAACGCAGTAATCAATGTTTATAAAATTTATATAATCCAAATAGTTTTCGTAAGAAAACCAGGAAAAGTTTTATTCATGATTACGTAAAAAATTAAATTAAAAATAAAAAATCATTAAAAGTCATCATTATTTTCAAGGTCATTTTTATCATTCAATATATCTCACGAACCAAATATGATATTTGCATCATTAAGCTGTCAATCGACGTGTACCAACATTTTTGTGCTGCTTTTACCTTGATAAAAAAAATTGTTTCAGCCGTTTTTTGAATTTAATAAAAGAAAATGCGAAAAATTAAGATTTCATTCATAAAAAATTAATTTTTAACCTGATTTACACTGCTCAATAATAAATATTTATAAAATTTACACCTTCCTATCAGTTTTTGAAGAGAAACCAGCAAATTTTTTAAACATGATTCTGAAAAAATAACCAAATTAAAAAAAATCATTCAAAGTTACCATGTAGAAAGGGTTTCTATATTTTGTTCTAAGAACTTTGTTATAAAGTCAATCAAAGTTTTATAATATTTGCATGATCTGAGCAGAGTTTGAATAGGTTTCACAGTGTTTTAATTTTATAAAAAACTGCTCATATTTTGAAAGCCAACAAACTTTCAATCAAATTTGCTTTTGAGCTAATGAACGCTTTGAATAAATAAAATATTTTGTAGTCAATACTTTGCAAGATCACATGCTTTAAAAAGCTTTAATAAAATAAAAAATTGTAGTTTTTAGTAGATTTATTATTTAGTGCTCGTGAAATTTCAATTACTTCCTCCATCATTATGTGTAATACATTTTACTTTTTACATGCAATTAAACTGATTATTGACTGCATATTCAATGTTTTTCAAGATCAACTGAAAATAAGAAATATTTATTAGTCTCATTGATGTAAAATCGTAAAAAAAATACAAATTCAATGATTATGCCGGTCATGGCAATTTTGTACAAAACTATTCATAATGGCCATCTCGCGACAAAATTTCTTCAGTGAGCGTAATAAAAAAAGGCGCATTCATTTTTCTAGCGCTCTTTTGTCCTTCAAGCATCGATATAAAAATAACAAATAACTTAAAAAAGGCTTTGTAGCCTGCCCCCTCCGATTGATCCGCGTGAATATTCAATCAAACCAATCCACCTCCCAGCCACCAAAAGTCTTACGTGATCAATGGACGGTCCCGTAAATGATACGATTAATATTAAGGCATTCCAATTACTGTTATGAAAGGTACATTATTATTCAAAGTAGTATTATTTTCATAATTATTATTGTGTTTCGTATTTTTGATGAGATGTACATTATTATTTAAAGTACTTGCAGAACCTGCTGTTATGGTTACTTACGGCTCTATGCAATCTCTGAATTATTATTTCTAATTTCCTCATAGACACAAGTTTTTCTTGTAATGTGCTATGGAATATATTTATATCACTATTGCCGGTGTGGGTATTTGGTGTAGTTAGATGCAACTGCATTCCTTGCTTCCTTCAAAAATTCCTTAAAATTAAGAGCGGAAAACTCATTTTCCCCAACGAGTTCCACTATAAAAATGACACCAGATCAGGCGACACAAGCCAATCCTACATACCTCGCAAAATTAACATTAGACAGGAAAAAATGAAAATTCAGAAATTAAACAATAATAGGGAAGAATATGAAGAAACACGGGAGGTAGTACCAATAAAGAACTATAAACGAAATTATTATAAAAATGAGTCTAGGTATAGAATTAAGAAAAGAAATAGAGAGCTTCCAACAAACATTAAAAGGCCTCGCAAATTTTCAGGTAACAATGTCAGCATTTCCGATAGTATTACTACTGATTCTACAGTCAACACAAGCCACGCTAGTAGTGAATCCAATCAGCACTAACAATGGTTACACAACAATCAAAATAGGGCAAACTAAAATTGTACAGGATACAAAAACAATTCTGCACCTCATAAACACCGAGGAAATAAAACAAACAATACACGCCATGGAAGAAAATATCAGATCATTACACATTGACAATGGCCCTATAATAACTAAAGTAATAGAAGCTATTCACTCAAAACTTTCGACAATATTACCGGCAAATAACTTTAGAGAAAAACGAAGATTAATTAACATTGTGGGAACTATTCACAAATGGTTATTTGGAACAATGGATGACGAAGACCGTCAGAAAATAATAGAACAATTAAAATATCTTGATAAAAATTTATGTAATATTATTGAGGCTTCTAACAAACAAATTGAAATTAATTCCAATTTTAACGAAAGTATAATTCATTTAAAAAATATCGTTGAGTCGGATAGAAAAAAAATCAATCGAAGATTCGAACAAATAACAGAAACGAAAACGTATCATTATCCAACAAATAAAAATCGATTAAATACTAAAGCTTAGAGTCCTTGAAGAGAAATTAAATCAAAAAATTAACAATATAGCATTGGTAAAATACGGTCTAATACATCCCAGTATATTAACTGCAGCCGAAATTAATACGACAAAAATAGATTTTTATAAACTTAAAAATATTCGAGTTGGACTCTTGAAATATGTTGGAGCTACTTAATATTACCTATCAAAATTCCTAATTCTTACAAATTGGTTGATTACAAACTAATAATAGCAATGCCTACAAAAGCGCATTTAGAAGTTATTTTAGAAGAAGTAGAAATAATAGAGATTAATGCAAATTAGAGATAATAATTCAGAGAATGCATAGAGCCGCGAGTAACCATCACAGCAGGTATCATTCCACTATAAAAATGACACCAGATCAGGCGACACAAGCCAATCCTACATACCTCGCGAAATTAACATTAGACAGGAAAGAAATGAAAATTCAGAAATTAAACAATAATAGGGAAGAATATGAAGAAACACGGGAAGTAGTACCAATAAAGAACTATAAACGTAATTATTATAAAAATGAGTCTAAGTATAGAATTAGGAAAAGAAATAGAGAGCACCCAACAAATATTAAAAGGCCTCGCAAATTTTCAGGTGAGAGCCCAACAAACATTATTGTTCTTATAAAACACTTCAAGAGCTTTATGAGAATCAAATCAAGGTTTGGCTAGGAGTATAGCTTTTTGACATTGTTCTTAAAGCATTCTTGAAGAATGTTAGTAGCGAGAAAGTGGCGTATGAAATTAGCCTTATAACGCTCTATAAACATATTTAAATAACTCTTGAAATCCCTTATAAAACTATCTTTAAAGAAATTATAACAACTAATTCCCATAACAACTTAGAGGAAGCTGGTATAAGACTTTATATACTTATTATACTCTTGATTAATATGACGTTCGGCTGAAAGAATAGCAAGTAAAGCTGTGTGTGTGGTTTTTGTATGAAAAGGTAGTGTGTTGATTAATTTAGGTGAAAACGTTGGAAAAGATTGCAAAAGTGAAGCAATACGATGTCTCATATTTGCAAACTAGTAAAGCGAGTTAAACAATGACTATACGAACGTGAAATTTTTCCACGAAAGAAATTTCACTGATAAAGTATATTATTCTACCCCTTAAATTATTGAAGCGCCTTTGAAATTTCGCTTGTATATAATTTTCAATATTTCATACAAGAAATCTTTTTGTAATTTACTTGCTCAAAATAGTTCATAATAAGTAATAAATCGTTGTTTGACAAAATGTGTAAAAGCAATACCAAATAAATAGTATGAAGATCATGAAAATATCTTTAGATTAGCTTATTCAACCTGGTTGCATTTCACTTCAATGTTTTCATTTTTTATAAAAGGGGAAAATATGGCCGATGATTTTTATCTGTTCTAAAGCTTTTTAAAACCCATTATAGGATAGTTTCTTCATTGTGACTTTAATAAGTAAGTCATGAGCCCTTATACTTATAAAGCTCTTGTTCAAGATTGTTACAAATATAAAGTGAGACAAATGTCAAAACTGAGCACAAATTACTCTTGGGAAAAGTTATTATAAGATTAATATTAGAACTACAATCAGTAGGTTCTATTCAAGAGCATTATTAGAGCATTATACAACCTTGCTTTTGGCTAAACAATGTTGAAGTTACAATACGAACCAAGTCTTAAAATTACCAAACTAGAAGACAAGCTTCTACTCTTAGAAATAACTTTAATAATCATTTTATACGAAATGTTTCTTATTCGAAGCTGCAATACGAGCTTTATAAGAATATTGCTTCTTTATCCAAGACTAAAATGTTTGTTGGGAATGTCAGCATTTCCGATAGTATTACTACTGATTCTACAGCCAACACAAGCCACGCTAATAGTGAATCCAATCAGCACTAACAATGGTTACACAACAATCAAAATAGGGCAAACTAAAATTGTACAGGATACAAAAACAATTCTGCACCTCATAAACACCGAGGAAATAAAACAAACAATACACGCCATGGAAGAAAATATCAGATCATTACACATTGACAATGACCCTATAATATCTAAAGTAATAGAAGCTATTCACTCAAAACTTTCGACAATATTACCGGCAAATAACTTTAGAGAAAAACGAAGATTAATTAACATTGTGGGAACTACTCACAAATAGTTATTTGGAACAATGGATAACGAAGACCGTCAGAAAATAATAGAACAATTAAAATATCTTGATAAAAATGTATGTAATATTATTGAGGCTTCCAACAAATAAATTGAAATTAATTCCAATTTTAACGAAAGTATAATTCATTTAAAAAATATCGTTGAGTCGGATAGAAATAAAATCAATCGAAGATTCGAACAAATAACAGAAAACGAAAACGTATCATTATCCAACAAATAAAAATCGATCAAATACTAAAGCCTAGAATCCTTGAAGATAAATTAAATCAAATAATTAACAATATAACATTGGTAAAATACGGTCTAATACATCCCAGTATGTTAACTGCAGCCGAAATTAATACGAAAAAAATAGATTTTTTAAACTTAAAAATATTCGAGTTGGACTCTTGAAATATAATGGAGCTACGTTAATATTACCTATCATAATTTCTTATTCTTACAAATTGGTTGATTACAAACTTATAATAGAGTTGCTTACAAAAGCGCATTTAGAAGTTATTTTAGAAGAATAATAGAGATTAAAAGAACAAAATATGTTTATGATGATGAAAATGTTCAATCTGCTAATAAATTAAAACATTTGCAAAACTGTATCACAGACAGAAATTGTAAATAAACAGAAAATTTTAAATCTGAAATTGTAACAATCGATGAGAATACAATCATTTGCAAAAACTTAAAGGAAGTCGAATTGAAAAATTATTGTGACGATAGAAACATTATGTTAACTGGAAATTATATCATAATATTAAATAATTGTACAATTAATTCTCTGAATGCAACATTCAGTAATAATAATATTAAATTTATTGACTGATTTTTTTATGAAGAACAAGCTAGTTTTAATTTCACGAAAGAAACTTCATTTGAGGAAATTGTTATCAAAAATGTGACAAATTTGGAACATGTTAAAAAATTGGAATGTCACAAGAATGTACACTATTTTGTTGGTTCGACGATCTTAATAATTATAATCTCGATCAAGGTTATTTTGATATTATTTCATAAAAGTAAAAAGTTACAAATATTGGTGAAAGCAACTAATGGGGAATCACGCGAAAATCCAAATTCGAATAATTTGAATCTAAAAGGGGGAGAGGTTACGTAATTAACCCGATACCCACGCATCTCGTCTTGTACTTAGTAAACATTCCCACAATTGCATATTATTGTTTTGACTTTGTCTATTCATATCATCTCAATGTTTAATTTTCCCATCAAAGATGCAACAGTTGTCTATAATTGCTACCATAACAACTGTAGAAGTTCTCAGCGAAGCAAAACTAATGAACCAGCAAAAATTGTTTATAAAAGTTCATTTAGAGAAAGCGAGTAGTAGTAATTTGTTATTTGTTTAACCCAACTTCATTTGAGTTATATTATTTATGTAAATATTACTGGGAAGTTGACCGTGTGGACCTCAAGGGTCGCACCTGACGGCTTGTTAAGTTCTGAGTCGGCACCAACAAAAGTAGTATCCCGATCTGTGTAGAGGTGTGCACAATTTCCTTTCCGAGCTACAAAGCGATGGAATGCAGCAACAAATGCCTTACTGGAGAAATCCCCAACTACTTCTAAGTGTGCCGCGTGAGTCGAAAAACAGACAAAAATCGAAATGAAACCCTTCAATGTGGAATTACCTCGACTTTTAGATAATCTCACTTCCAATGGTCCAGCATAGTCGACACCAGAAATATTGAAGGGTTTGAAAGGAACGACTCGACTGATCGGTATATCAACCAAAAATTGAGAACAAGTACGCTTTGAATACTTTATGCACGGCAAGCATCTACTTATATAATTCTTTACCGCACTTCGACCTCTTAAAATTCATTAAGTAAGTCTAAAGTAATTGAGCGTAGCTTGAGGACCACAGTGCAACGTATCAACATGAGCCTTCCAAATAAGCCATCGAGTTATTTGATCGTCAGCAAGCAGAATGAGCGGATGCTTCTTTTATAAAGGTAAGAGAGAATTGCCTAAGTGACCGCCCACTCGGATCAATCCTTTGTCCAAAAAAGGACTCAGCTTGATCAAATTATGATTATGAGCTAATATTCTCTCATTCTTCAACTCACGTATAATTGCAGCAAAATTTTTCCTCTAATGAAGATAAACTAAAAAAAAACAAAGCGCCTTTTATTTCTATTGACAAGACTTTTAAGGCAGAAAGATCTTCCTTGAGAGTAAGAAAACCTAAAGAGATGAGTTTTAACTTTTTAGTTTTCAGACTATTATTTATGTTAAAAATAAACCTTAAACAATACGACGATACGCAAAGAGTTTTTGACAAAGAAGAATACCTACAGAGTAGCTCCCATTCACAAGGAACTTGGGAGTTTTTTAGAGCATAAGGAACCACAGTGGAATTCTACACTACGCTTTGATCAGACGCAATGTTAGTTCCTAAGCCGATGTCTGGCTTAGTAGACCACGGCTCTGTCGAATTCAATAGAAATGCAAGTCCCCGTCACCACAAGGAGTTGTTTGGCGATTCATCGGCTGAGGAATCACGCGAAACAATATCAACAGGATTCAACTAAGTAGTGACGTGGTGCCAATGTGCTGAAGAAGAAATCTCATGAATCGCCAAAAAACGGTTTGCCGCAAAAGTTGGCCATCGAGATGGATGACCTGAAAGCCATTGAAGTACAGTAACAGAGTTCGTCCACAAGTGTACTGAATTAAATCGAAAGTTGCTTTTATTTGAAATTGATTAGTCAAACGAGCAAGTCGATGAGCAGCCGAAAGCTCCAGACGTGGGAAACTAAGCAATTTCAAGGGAGCGACCTTTCCCTTGCTAAATTGCAAGCTAAGACAGTCTTAATTATTAGTGATGAGACAAAGGTAGATTGCAGCGCCGTGAGCAGTTTTGGAGGCATCAGAAAAGCCGTGTAGTTCAACGATATGAGCACTTCGGCAAATTTTCCTAACGGAAATCAACCTAAAACAAACAATTCAAAAGTCTCTGATCTCTTACGTATGGCCTCAGTTAAGTCATGACCAACAGACAATACATTGTACATATAAGTCTCCCTCTTAGGGACTTCAGCTCCCAAGTGATGAGTAACAGCGTGATAATTGGCTGAAGGTTTAATATATCAAACGAAGGATTCTTCCGCCACAATATGGATTGGTACTTCCAATCATCAGGATGCACCCTAATCTGCGTGAACATCTTCTCGATACCCTCGGAGAAAATGAACCTATAAATTCTAAAGATACATATGAGATCCGCTAAAGTAGGCAAAAGATTAGGACCGGTCATTAGTAATTTATTTAATGAAACACCCGACTTTACCTTGACTGAGCCGTTAAAAACGGTTGTCAGCTTAGTTATAGTAGAGTTTCCCTTCCTCACACCATGAGAAGGCAAATAAAAGGAATTAGAATCTTCCTTAAAGTTATGATCTCTAACGACCATGTGTTTGGTTGGTTGGTTGTAGTGGCAGCCCCTTTTTATCCAAAGGTGGCTCACTTAGGCCACGAGAGGCCCATTGTGATACCACAGAATATTAGGGCGCCACTAGAACCTGCGTGATGACGAGAACCATCCAGATTCTCCAATGAAGCCGGCTATGCAGCCAATTTCCAAATCAGCTACTTCCGTGCGGTTGTCTATGAAGGGCGTACCCAAGTTTTGTATGCGCTTCCTAGACAGAGCCGGACATTCATACAGAGAGTGTTTGATAGTTTCTTCCCCTTCCTCTGATCTGCAACTTCGGAAGAAATCATTGAAAAGGACACCCAATCTTTCTGCGTGTCTGCCGATCAGACAATGTCCCGTCAGTACGGAAACGACGATACTCAGGGTTTCACGGCTTTTATTGAGGAGCCGTATGGTGCGTTTGGAGCACACTGCGTGCCAAGTTTGCCTGGTTGTGCTACAGCTTTCTTCGAGCAGCCAGGCCCTATTCTCAGCCTCCACGTAGTGCTGCCTAAATCCTACCTTTATGGAAGCTAGAGGTTGGACGACTTCGGGGGTAAGTGTATATTCCTGAAGCTCGGTGCCTGCTCTTGCTAGGGCATCTGCTTCGCAGTTTCCAGGTATATCACAATGCCTCGGTACTCAGCAAAGAATCACTTCACAGTGAAGCGACATCACGTTCAGTTGTGAGCAGCGTTCCACAGCAATTTTAGATTAGTTATGCACGCTGGATAATGATTGGATAGCAGCTTGACTGTCAGAAAAGATGTTTAAATTTCTTATGGAAATTTTCTGACTTCTCAGCCAGTCGCAATGACCTCTGCTTGAAAGACGCTGCAGTGGTCTGGTAATCGGAAGGATAGTTTCAGGCCTAACTGTTCTGATAACACGCCACAGCCAACTCTTCCTTCCATTTTTGATCCATCAGTGTAGATGTCGACCGATTCCTGTATCCCATCTCTTTCTGTGGTCCAGTCCTCTCTACTCGGGATGACTGACCTGAAACCATGGTGGAAACAGGGAATCGGAGATGAAAGGTCCACTTTCCCTGACGTTCTCCTCACGCCAGAGTTGCAGAGCTTTCGATCAGACAGCAGTGCACTTGGCCTGCTATCTCGTAAGTAGCTCTGTCGGAAGCCAATTTAATAGCATAAATAATGCCTATGTCGGGTAGTCCGTAGAGCTCCGGTGATTGCAAAAGCCGCACTCCTTCTGACCTTGTTTAGCAGGTTTACATTTGATGCTTTCGCCATAGCAGGCCACCAAATAACTGCGCCATACAGAAGGATAGGTTCCACTA
Organism: Oxycera nigricornis; assembly: GCA_963942545.1. Taxonomy (NCBI): domain Eukaryota; kingdom Metazoa; phylum Arthropoda; class Insecta; order Diptera; family Stratiomyidae; genus Oxycera; species Oxycera nigricornis. The sequence continues at coordinate 71,691,980 of OZ012661.1, forward strand.
TCGCCGTATAGAGCCATGATACAATTTTGGGTTTTAATCCCCATCTTTTCCCAATAGCTCGTTTGTAGCAGTAGATTGCGCATGCAGCATTGCGTGATCTTTCTGCTGTGTTCGCTTTCCATGCGAGTTTAGAGTCCAGAATTAGACCTAAATATTTAACCTGATGAGATGGGTTGAGACTTATCTCCTCAAGTTTAGTTGGGACAAATCGTGGAATTTTGTACCTTCTTGTGAAGGGCTAAAATTCCGTCTTTTGCGGATTAATCTTTAGACTACACTCTTTGCTCCATTTGGTAAGAATACCTAGGGCAAAGTTTAGTCTTTCAGATAGGGTTTAACAAATTTTCCCGATATTGCTATTGCAATATCGTCCGCATAAGCCACTAGGGTCCATAGAAAGAGTGATAGCACCCCACCTTGAGGTGTGCCTCTGCAAGCCCTCCTTCTTAAGGTACTGTTTCCTAGCGTGGAGTTGATGTTCCTGCTGCTAAACAATTGAACGATGAACCCTATCGGGTTGTCATCGGCATTGCTTTTCCCGAGTGCTTTACCAATAGCCTTATGACAAAAAAAAATGCTTGCGTTTATTCTTTGACGCTTAGCGATTCTTCGATGTAGCTGGTTAGCGAGTGAAGAGCTGTTTTAACCGATCTCCCTTTTGTGTATGCGTGCTGCGCATTAGAGAGTGGTTTCAGAATAGCTCTCAGATGGGTCTTTATTAGTCGCTTCAGAATTTTTAGTAGAAAAGAGGTGAGACTGATAGGTCTGTAATCCTTAGGTGAGGAGTGGGATATTTTGACCGCTTTAGATATGAAAACTATTTTTGCTTCTCTCCACTGCTGTGGAATGTAAGCCATCCGTACACATGCTTTGAAAATGACGTTCAGCCATGCCAGTGCTATATTGATACCCTGCTGGATCTCAATAGAGGAGATGTTATCCATGCCAGGGGATTTGAAGGGTTGAAATGAGCTGATTGCCTAGCGTAAGAGCCTGTCATTTACAGGTACAGTAGTTGGCATACAATCCGGAAGCGTGTGTGATCCGCTTTGCCAGCCGCACCCTCACTGCCCGGGAAGTGCGTATCCACGAGAACGGACAGAGTCTCGGAGCTGGATTTCGTCGAGACTCCATTTGCGTCCTTAACGCACCCTAAAAAAGAGGGGGAGCTCGTCATGACTTTTCGCAGGCGACTGACATCCTTGGAGTATTCTATTTCTGCACAGAAGCTTCTCCAAGAGGTGCGTTTAGCCTTTCTGATAGAGGACTTGAACTCCTTCAGTTTTGTTTTATAAGAACACCAGCCATTAGATTCTTTAGCCCGATTGAAGGACTTCTTACATTCCTCCCGCAGCACCGCAATGTCACTTTTCCACCAGGGGATCTTATACTTCCCTCTAGGCTTTGTTAGACTACATGCAGACCTTGCTGCGTCATTGAAGGCCAATGCAAGGGTCCCTACAGCTTCCTCTTTGGAGGTCCGCCTTCTAGCGCAGACTCGAATACCGATTGATATTTCACCCAATCCATCCTCCTTTTGTTAATGAAGGTTGGATTCGTCGGAAGGCCAGATGCCAAATCAAACATTATGTATAGGTGATCGGAGAACGAGCACTCTTGTGATACGTGACATCCTTTGATAGCTTGGTTCAAGTGCTCGTTCGTCAGAGTGATATCCAGAACCTCCCTACAACTTGCCGTAATGAATGTAGGATCCTCACCTTTGTTAGCTAGGGCTCAGTCATGCAATCAAATAAGTTCAAATAGTGACTCACCCCGTTTATTCGTGTCGTTGCTACCTCAAATGCGATGATGGGCATTGGCGTCCACCCCGACTATTAAAGGGATACCTCTTGCAGTGGCTTCACTTGTGATCCTTTGCAGGCTAGTTGGAGGAGGCAGAACATCATGCGCCATATAGCAGGAGACATCCCAAAGAGGTTTGGACTGCCTTTCCACTGCTATGGTATCGATGTCCTTGTCACTGAAATTATACAAGGTTAAAAACTCATAGCCTTCCTTTACAATTATGCAAGCTCTCGGTTTACCTGCTGTATTGAAGGATACTGTATTTTATCCCTTTATGTTGAGCCCGCAAACCCGGTTTCTCACAACCCAAGGTTCCTGGGCCAGTATTAGTTTCTCTCCTTTTAGGGCCAGGTGGAGGAGCAGTGCGGCAGATGCCGCCTTAGAGTTATGGAGGTTAATCTGCAGCAACCTAAGCATCGCGACACAATGTTTTATCCACCTCCTCGTCAAATAAGGACATTTCCTCCTCCTTGATCAGGTCGAGGGATCTGAGAAGGTCCCCAGCCAACCCCGCAGTGGAGGTGGTGCTTCTTCCGTCACCGGAGAGAAGATCTAACTCAGAGAGGTCCACGGTCGGGTCTACTGATGTTTCCACAGCTACCTCACCTCCACTCTCCTTGCTCGGTTCCCGTACTGCCTTCCCAGTACGGTCCTTGCGATATACTCGCAGGGTGATAGCCGAGAAACCGTAGCTGATCACCCCGCTCTTCGACTCCAATTGAGCTAGCGACTCCTCGTTCAAGATTATTAGGGCCTCTCGCTGTCCATTGCTGGGCTCGCTAAACTTAGCTATCTTCCAGTTTTTCACAAGCAGGTCAGCATTGCTGAGGTTGATTAGCTTGACAATTTCCTCCGGTGTGGATGGCTCCGCAAGTATCCACGCCCTGGACCGAGGCCTATTTGGGATGTCTTCCCTGGAGACAGCATCCAGCTTTGTTCCAGGCCAGACTTCTCCCAATCTACCAATAGCTTGCTTGTACAGATCTGCTGAGCATTGATCCGTGCAGGCTATCAGTTTTACGTGACCCTGGTACCAGCCAGCATCACGACAACTTGGTGGAGGGCCAGGATTTGCCTCGAGTATGGGCTTGTACACCCGAAGAAGTGCGATTTCCACCATCTTCCAATTTGACGGTGAGATGGTAATATCGCTGCTGCTTGTGTTGATAACAGCCCATACCAGGCTGTCCTTTGCAGCTTCAATTAAACTTCTGCCCTTAACAGGATTGGGTGCGACCAATTTTGGTCTTTTACTAACCGGCAGTTGGACGCTCGGTTGACTTGGGGCAGACTCATTAGATCTACATGTTTTATGAGTTGCCTCTTTCTTTGGAATAGAGGCTTTTTAAGCCTATACTTTGGTGGTTGCCCATTTCACGGAGATTTAATCCTTCTGGGAAAGACCCTCCGGAAGTAAATCTTTCAGCCTTTTCAAGACTTTCAAGGCAGACCTTCTGTCCCTGTAAGCCGCAATAGAAGGTGATTGTTGCTTTTTCACACCAGAAGAAGAGGCGGTGTTGGAAAACGCACCGGCAACATTGCGGGCCAGCTTGTTCACCGTTACTTCGGTGTTACCGCTAGCGCCAAAAGGCTTGACTGAGGGGGTACTTGCTCCTGGCATAGCTGCAAAATTTAAGCAGTTTTTTTTTAAATTAAAACACTGAAAACTATTCAAAATCAGCTCAAATTATGCAAATATTATAAACCTTTGATTGACTTTATAAAAAAGTCATCAAAACAAAATATATATACTATTTTTTTAATTTTTCGGATTTTCTTTTATTAAATTCAAGATACGGCTGAAACGATTTTTTCCATAAAGTTAAAAACAGCACAAAAATGTAAGTACACATCGATTGACACCTTAATGATATGATTCACTGTGTTTTGTTTATACACGGCACTTTCACAAGTTTAAAATAAAACAGTTTCCTTGACCGTATAAAAATTGAATAACAATAATGTATATACGTATTTCGAAGTTAACAGAACTTCTTCTTCAGTACAACTACTAACAGATTTTGATGGCTTACAGGTTTAATGATGCAAATATCATATTTGGTTCATGAGATATATTGAATTATAAAAATGACCTTGAAAATCCTGATGACTTTTAATGATTTTTTTCTTTTTAATTCAATTTTTTACGTAGTTATGAATAAAAATTTTGCTGTTTTCTTACAAAAACTATTTGGCATATATAAATTTTATATACATTAATTACTGCGTTTTACAAATCAGGTTAAAAACTTATTGTTTATGGAAAAAACCTTATTTTTAGCACTTTTTTTTAATAAATTAAAAAATGGTTTCAACGATTGTTTTAAAAATTTGATAGAATCACACAATTGTCAATACGCGTCGATTGACACCTTAAATTTTGCAAATCGTATGTTTGATTCCGGAGATATAACGCATGACAGAAATAACCTTCAAAGGGTCAAAACAACAAACCCCCCGACCGAACTGTCCCAAAAACTAGCTCAGCTCTTAAGATTGCAAAGGCGCTTCGATTGACACCTTAACGAAGTCGATATGACTTTGTTTACGTGAGTTATGCTCGTAGAAAAAACTGTCCACGAACGTACAGACACACACACATACATAGTTATATTGTACTGAGATTTTGGCTCAACGGTAAAATCGCATATGAATTTTCAAAAAAAAAAAATTAAAAAGTTGTCAGCACTGTCACTATGCTGTGGAAAATTTACACTATTCACAAATGCTGTACATCTGAAATGTCACTTTTAGACGCTTGTTAGTAGTGTGACTTTGTGTTTTGATTGCCAGTTCAGTTATTTTGCATCAATTGTGTGGCTAGACAAGGGAAAAGTGAGTTTTTTTACAAATAAAGGTCATGGCATCTTGGTTGGACGATGATTTTCAAGACGAGGAAGGAGATGATCTCTCGGATTATGACCCGAACGAAGAAATCGAACGGGAAGATAGTGATGCATACGACGGTGAAGACAGTGATGCTGAGTTTTTGGATGACAAAGAGAGAACAAAAAAGCAAGTGAATGCCAATGCTGCGTTGATATCGAAATACAAAAAAATTCATTATTCTTTGGAGCCACCACCAATTGCACGATCACCAGCCAGTCGAAATGGCACCATTGCCAATGAGGGTAATTTTTTCAACGTGTGTTGTTTTTCTCTCGATATTCATTGGTTTGGTTATTCCGAAGGTCCAAACCATATGCCAGTGCGCCTGGCACCGATCCATTGGCATCCTTTCTGATGTTCATGGAGCCGATCGAAAAGATTGTGGTTGACATGACCAATTTGTATGGATCTCGTCGATATAATGATAAATGGAAGAATGTTGACATTACTACGAAAATAGCATCTTCTGTACCATGGCTTAGCACTGTGAGACACACAGAGCCTACTAAAAAGAGAGTTTGTTGGCACATTTGCCCATATACATCGGATGCAAACGCATAAACGGCAAGATGTGATAAATGCAAGCAAGCCATTTGCACACAACATCGGTTCTTGATCTGCGACTCCTGCTGTAGAAATCATCAGTAAGAGGCCAATAGGTATGAAATTATTCATAAAAATGAATAAAAATATCTTATTTTATAACATTTTCATATTTTCGTTAAAAATCATTTTTTCCTCATTTTTTATACGCTTATTAGATACCAATTATTGTATTTTTGTCAAAGACAAGTCGTTTTCTATAAAAATAAAAATTTATGTTTCTTTTTCAATAAATAATAAACTGTTAAATCGTTTTGAGCAAAATCATTTGGTATTTAATCATTATGTGTAGTGTTTTAAGTTTAAGGGTATTTTATATGCAGTGTAAAATTTACACTAGCGGCAAATACGTGAGTTTTTTAAAACAGCGGACGCGGGTTAAATAATAATAATTATAGATATTTAAAGCAGTAACAGGAATGAGTTAATATTAATCATATCATCTATGGGAGGGTCCATTGATTAAGTAAGGTTTTTGGTCGATGGGGACAGATTGATTTGATTGAATATTCTCGCGGATCAATCGGTGGGAGCCTTTTATACGTTATTTGTTATTTTCATATCGATGCTTGAAGGACAAAAGAGCACTAGAAAAATGAATGGAATTTTCGTTATTACGCTCACTGAAGAGATTTTGTCGCGTGATGAGCATTTTGAATAGTTGCGTTCAAAATTGCCATGACTTCAGGATAATCACTGAATTTATATTTTTTCTCGATCTTACATCAATGAGATTAATAATGACTATATACATTCTATCGGTGAATTATGAATATGCAGTCAAAAATAGGTTCAATTGCATGTAAAAAGTAAAATGTTTTACAAATGATGATGGAGGAAGTAATTGAAATCTTACGATTACTAAAGATTAAATCTGCTAAAAACTAAATTTTTAATTTGATGAAAGCTTTTTAAAGCACATGATCTTGCAAAGTATTGCCTAAAAAATATTTTACCATTCAAAGCGCTGATTACCACAAATGCAAATTTGATTGAAATTTCAATGGTTTTCAAAATTTAATCAGTTTTTTTTTTAAATTTAAAGACTGTAAAAACTATTAAAAGGCTACTCAAGTTATGAAAATATTTGAAAACTTTGATTGAATTTACAACAATTTATTGAGAATAAAGGATATAAAGTAATATCATTCGTATGAATCCTCATGTAAAGAGGATAGAATTTGTATGATTTTTTTTTTTTGTAATCATGGGAAAAATTGTTGCTGATTTCCTTTCAAAATCTGATAAAAATGTATAAATTTTATAAACATTTCTTACTCTGTTGTGCAAATCAGGTTAAAAAAATATTTTTTTATGAAAAAACCCTAATTTTTCGCTTTTTCTTCTATTAAATTTAAAAAAAACGGCTGAAACGAATTTTTATTTATAAAGCGAATGACAGAATTGAAGTTGAAGATCGTGATGACTGTTAATGATTTTTTATTTTTTATTTAATTTTTTTGTCGATCATGACAAAATGTTTTGATTGTGTTTTTACAAGCACTGTTTGTAGTATATAAATTTTATAAAAATGATTAGTGTGTCCCAAAAATCAGGTTGAAAATTTTTTGTTTATGAAAAAAAAAATTTTGCCTATTTTTCTTAAATTAAAAACCAACGATTTTTTCAAAATTTAACAGATTCACAAAAATTTTAATACGTGTCGATTGACACCTTAGCAACTTAAATCGCATGTTTGGTTCGCGAGATATAACGCAAGATAGAAATGACCTTCAAAGGGGCAAAACAACGAAAGGTCCCAAAAACTAATCAGCTCAGAGGACCTTCGATATTATTCTTACACGATCAAGGTTCCAGCAGAACGGGGCCCTAGCTTACACGAGCCATTTGGTCCAAAACTGGCTCTCGGACAATTTTGGAATGTTCTGGCTTTCAGGGATTTCGGCCTCCCAATAGTCCAGATTTAAATCCATTGGACTATTACGTATAGAGCGTGATTGAAAGGCTTACCAACAAGTCTCGACATCCAAATGTGGCATCATTAATGACCGCCCTTGAGGCAGCGTTCACCAATATTGACAGCGCAGAATTGCAGAGAGCGTGTGAGCGCTTCAGATCACGAATGGAGGCCGTGATTGAAACTGATGGAGGTTACATTCAATAGTTACAATGTCAATAGATACACGAAATGCCATATAAAAAATTTTTGTACATAAATTTCATTTTTTAATAAATAAAACGATTTGAAGGATGTTCATTGATTTGTCCGGATTTTGATGACGCACCCTGCTCGAAAAGTGACACAACTCAAAAATCATTTTTTTAGTTATTCACATTTGAATGTTTCTTCATCGATCATCAAAAGTCTTTCAAGTTATCTTAATACTCTGGCCGGTAGACAGAAAAAGTTTCGATTTTCATGTTCTAATTTGTATATTTTGTTTGTCGGCTAGACTGAATTATTTTGAGTTATGTCAGTTTTTTGCGTACAAAACAGTGAAAAATTGAAAACGTTTTCACTTGTGTCACTTTAACTGATAAAACGGAAATTTTTTAAAGGGATTATTTTGAATTTGGTCCCTTCACTTGATAGAAATTAGGTATATAGTGACATTATTTTGAATTATTAATATTAAGTTTTTTCCATTATATGAAATTTTCTAAATTGTTAAGTAATGACTGACAAAACAAGTTCAATGGAAAAACTTGCCCATTTTAAAAAAGAATCCAAGATCGGACACCGCGGGCTTAACATTTTGGAGCTAGCTAAAACATCTGGAAAATTTAGAGATGCAAATAAGAATGATATAATTGACATTGGCGATTTTGGATGTGAAAGTTCGATTACAACTGTAAAGATGATATAATTACTCCGTCTAGTTTCAATTCAATGGCAAAATCATATCATCATTTAAACAGTCAGAATTTCCAGCCTGGCGATGAAAATAGTGTTTATTTAGTGTCGTGCTGTACTGAATGTCCCACTAAACTTACGTTCAGAAGATAAAATGAAATAAATTGCAACATTTCTGTTCATAGCGATGGTAGTGAATTCGATGATTCAGAAACTGGTACAACTTTCATAGCATATAGTGATAGTGAAAGTAGAGTTGAGGAACAAACTAACACCGGGGAAAAAAGAAAAAAAAGCAAATTGATAGCTTGACAAAAAAGGAAGTAAACAAACTGGTGAATTCCGGAGGAGCCTACACATCTCTATCGAAATCAAAACAACAAGCTTATGCTCAAAAACTTAAACCTCCTTGTGGGGATAAATGCAGACTTCAATGCAGTGAAAACAAGCCGCGAATTGCGACCCTTCAGGTCCACACAGTCAACTTCCCAGTAATATTTACATAAATATCAAAAATACGAAACACAATAATAATTATGAAAATAATACTACTTTGAATAATAATGTACCTTTCATAACAGTAATTGGAATGCCTTAATATTAATCGTATCATTTACGGGACCGTCCATTGATCACGTAAGACTTTTGGTGGATGGGAGGTGGATTGGTTTGATTGAATATTCACGCGGATCAATCGAAGGGGACAGGATACAAAGCCTTTTTTACGTTATTTGTTATTTTTATATCGATGTTTGAAAGACAAAAGAGCGCTAGAAAAATGAATGCGCTTTTTGTTATTACGCCCACTGAAGATATTTTATTGCGAGGTGGCTATTTTGAACAGTTTTGTTCAAAACTGCCATGATTTCGGCATAATCTTTGAATTTGTATTTTTTTACGATTTAACATCAATGAGACTAATAAATATTTCTTATTTTCAGTTGATCTTGAAAAACATTGAATATGCAGTCAATTATCAGTTTAATTGCATGTGAAAAATAAAATGTGTTACACATAATAATGGAGGAAGTAATTGAAATCGTACGAACACTAAAGAATAAATCTACTAAAAACTACATTTTTTTATTTTATCAAAGCTTTTTAAAGCATGTGATCTTGCAAAGTATTGACTACAAAAAATTTTATTTATTCAAAGCGTTCATTTGCTCAAAAGCAAATTTGATTGAAATTTTTTGGGTTTTCAAAATATGAGCAGTTTTTTATGAAATTAAAGCACTGTAAAAACTATTTAAAATCCGCTCAAACTATGCAAATGTTATAAAACTTCGATTGATTTTATAACAAAGTCTTTTAACAAGATATATAAATCCTTTCTACATAGAAACTTTGAATGATTTTTTTTAATTTGGTTATTTTTTCAGAAATTTTATTTGGCTGTTTTCTCTTCAAAAACTGATAAAAAGGTATAATTTTTTTAAAAATTTATTATTGAGCCGTGTAAATCAGATTAAAGATTTATTTTTAATGAAAGAAATTTTAATTGTTCGCATTTTCTTTTATTAAATTCAAAAAACAGACGAAACAATTTTTTTATAAAGGTAAAAGCAGCACAAAAATGTTAGTACACGTCGATTGACAGCTTAATGATGCAAATATCATATTTGGTTCGTGAGATATATTGAATGATAAAAATGACCTTGAAAATCATGATACCTTTTAATGATTTTTTTTAAAATTATTTTTTCACGTACCTACGAAAAAAGGTTAGCTGCTTTTCTGTCAGAAACTATTTGGAGTATATAAATTTTATTTATTACATTGATTACTGCGTTTTGCAATTCAGGTTAAAATATTATTGTGTATGGAAGAAAACACAATTTTTTGCACTTGTTTTTAATAAATTAAAAAACGGTTCAAACGATTTTTTTTAAATTTGATAGAATCACACAATGCGTCAGATGACACCTTATTTATGCAAATCGTATGCTTGGTTCGGGAGATATAACACATGACAGTAATGACCTTCAAAGGGTCAAAACAACAAACTTCCCCGGCCGAAGTCTCCCAAAAACTATTCAGCTCTTAAGATTGCAAAGACGCTTCAATTGACAGCTCAACAAAGTCGATACGACGTTATTTACGTGAGTTATGCATGTAGAAAAAAATTGTCTACGAACGCACGTACGTACGTACATACTTCTTTCTAAAAACACATTATATATACTCTATAGACCTTAAAACGTAAAGAAATGTTGAAAATTTCAATTTCGATTTTCGAGGCGATTACAGAACTTCCCATATACTGGGAAGTTAAAAATTGACACCAAACTGAGAGAAAAGTTGTGATATTACTGGAAACTTGGAATCTTACAACAACAAAGAGAGTTTATTGTTAGACACACTGGAACTAATAAACCTAAATATCGGTACTCCCGTACTCAGAGTTTTCAGAAACTTAATTCAGCCTTTTATATTGAAGTTAATAGCTCCCGCATAAGAGTATGCAAACATTTTTTTAAGGTACGCTTGAAATCAATGATGGACCTATTCGAAATTCTTTAATGGAGAAAGAAGAACATGGATTTGTCTCTGCTGATATGAGAGGAAGGCATGGGAAGCAATCAACCGTTAACCCTGAAATTAAAAAAAGTGTTGAAAATTGATAACATCTAATCCTCGAGTTGAATCGCATTATTTAAGGGCTCAAAGTAGATGCGAGTACACCGAAAGAGGCAAGAGTTTAGCCGACATCGTCATTACAAAGAAAAGAGGAAGAGGCAAAATCTACCCTTTGCAAATACTCAACCGCATATACAACGGAGAATTTAAAATATTATTTTATATACCAAAAAAAGGTCAATGCGACTTCTGGAACGAAACAGAAAGTAAACGTGGCGCAGTTGAAATTGGTAGCTGTGTTTTACACTACATAGAAAATTTAAAACAAAAAGCAAACGAATCCAGGATCGATAAAGTTTTTTATTTCGATAATTGCTGCGAATAGCAACAAAAATATTTACTCACTGTTTAAGCCATGACCAAATTCAGTATCAACAGCATTGAACACAAGTTTTCACTTTGTGGTCATACGCAAAATGAGGGCGATACTTTAAATTTAGTCCAACATTCTTACTAAATCAGTGTATAACTCTTAATAGATCAGCAAAGAAAAACGGACCTCCATATCTAGTACACGAAATGTCTAATAGTATTTTTTTCGATTTAAAAACACTTCAAGAATTTTTCTGTGAACACCAGCGGCACAAAATTCAAACGGAACACCATTAAGGTCTTCAGAGTGGAGAATGATTATTCAAGAACTTTATTTTACAAGACATCGTACAATGGCAAAGAATATAAGAGAATCGTCGTCAAGAAAACAAGAACCTCGCAAGTATTCAATGTATAACTAGTATAGTTATGACATTGCAGTTTTTATGAAGTCGAAACATAATTTACAAAATATATTATGAGATATTTTACAAAACTATTTTTGAATCGAACTAAAAAAAAATTCTTTTGTTATGAATTTATACAAATAACACAACTATCGTTTGTATAATTTAATGACTTGTTTGCGTTGCCTTTCTGAATAAGCTTTCTGTATTTTTGGTATAAATAAACATATAACCATTTTCTATAATTGATTTAAAACATCAGTTATTTTGTAAAATATTTCAAATTTGAATAAACTTACCTTGAAAAAGAGTCATGATTGATGGCTTCCATTCATAAAAAAATTCATAATCCAACATTTTCTCAACAATAAACATGACCAAAATAATTCGCTTTTTCGTGGGCTAGACGAACAAAAACAACGACACATATAAAACAACTAAGGTTTTTACCTCAAATACGAAAAATAATAACATGGATGTTAACACTTGTATTTCAATTGTTACAATCGAAACACACGCGTTCTTTTCGCTGCTTTATTCCTTACTAAAACAAATGAATGACAATGCCCTAATATACAACTATACCTAATCCTATAACTACGCCTACTGCTGTCAGTGACATTTAGCGGTGATTCATCTCTGGTTCGTACCTCGACTTATCTTTGTTCGTTACATCCTGCCCCTCGGTGTTCACATTCTGGTCAGCACAAACATTTAAACGATAAAGTTTGCTGGTCGTTGGTACGTGCCTGTAGAAGTCCTATCGTTTGCAGATCGAACAATGTTGTCTGCGCCGGTAAATATCTTGGTTATTACTCCCAGCGGCTTTTCTCCTCGTGGTAAATTTATGTCGTTGACAATCACTACTTCCCCTTTTCGAAGATTTAATTCATCGGATATCCACTTTCGCCGGTCGATCAACGTCGCTAAATATTCTCGAAGCCATCTTTTCCAGAATAAATCGATGAGTGCTTGTGATACTCGCCACTGTCTTCGAAGTAGTAGGTCTTTTTCATCAAATATTCCCGGTGATCCCACATACACTGATTTTTCTATTAATAGGTTATTTGGAGTTATGTTGTAGTCTTATGTAGCGTCTCCAGAAATGTGAGTCAAGGGCCGGCTGTTTACGATATACTCTACTTCTGAAAAAATCGTCGCCAAGACCTCGTCTGTTGGATGTCTGTTTTTCATTATTGCCATCAGCGATCTCTTGAAGCAACCAATGAGTCTTTCCCAAGCACCTCCCATTTGAGGTGACATGGGTGGAATGAACTTCCATTCAATTTGCCTATTTGCCATCTCTTCTTGTACGTCTTTTCAGTTTAGTTCTTCGTATGCTTCAATCAATTCTCGGTTAGCTCCACGGAAATTTGTTGCATTATCTGTCCAGAACGTTTTGACGGCGCCACGTCTAGACAAAAATCTCCGAGAGTCTGTGTTCAGAGAGTGGGCGATTTCTACGTGAATGGCTCTCATTGTGAGGCAAGTGAACAGCACTCCGTATCGCTTTTCAATTTTTCGTCCTGACTTTATCAGGAACGGACCGATGTAATCAACTCCTGTAGCAGTAAAGGATTTTTCTTAATACAGCATCCGTTCTCTTGGAAGTAATCCCATTTTTGGTTGAGCTGGCTTACAATATCACTTTCTGCAGAACATTCAGTCAAAGAACACTTTCTTCGTGGTCGAACGAATTTGTGGGATCCAGTAGTTTCTGCGTAGCTCGTTTATTACTGTTTCAAGTCTTTGATGTGCGAATTTTTTATGCAGGTGCATAATTATTAGCTGCACGTAAGGGTGGCTTCCGCATAAAACAACTGGTTCTTTTTCGATAATAACGTCTTCCAATTTATGTATCCTTCCCGATACTCGGAGAATCACATTTTCGTCTATGACAAGCGATAGCTTCCACAGTTTTCCGTTTTTGTTGTGCCTGTGAGCTTTCATATTTGCCAAATCTTTGGGAAAGCTATTAAGCTGTGCTTCCTTCCACCATTGTTGTTCGCTCCACAGTAACTCACTTGCCTTCATTGGCCCAGTCGTTCTTTTTTCAAAAGGTAGTCTTGTATTTACGATGAATCGCTATATACGTCCTGTGATGCGAAGAAGTTTGATCCAGCTATAATGTGTTTTGATCGCCGGTAGCGATGGGCCCTGGTCATTGGCTAGTTGAATGCATAAGCTTATTTCATCTTGAGGTTGAATTTTATTCCTAGTTTTTTGATCTTTCGGCCACTTTTCCTGATTGAGATACAAAAACTGGGGTCCTAGAAACCATTCGTGGCTGCTGTTGAAATAGCCGAGCACTTTATTTCGTGTGCATATATTCGCTATGTTTTGTTCTGAAGGAATCCAATGCCAATCTTCCATTTCTGAAAGCTCCAGTATTTCTCCTACTCTGACTTTATCCACTGCAGAACTGTGCTAGAACCAGTCCAGAAATACTTTTTTACTTCGGCAATATGTATAGATTGTGCCACTGCTTTTGACAACCTTGCACCCATAAGTGCTGCTGATAGTTCCATTTTAGGAATGGTTATTGTTTTAACGGAGCAACACGGACCTTTGAAGCAATTAGAATAACATTGTTCGTAATGCCATATTTTATCCGCACATATACAGATGATCCGTATGCTTTCTCGCTCGCATCGTTTAATGTATGTAGTTCAACATCTTGGTGTTTAATTGGTACGAATCGTGGTACTTCTAAAAGTCTGGCCTCTTTGATTTCCATCAGCCAATTTCGATAATGTAACATCATGTAACTACTGATAAAATCATCCCATCCAATTCCCAGACGCCATATATCCTGCAGTAGAATCTTTGCTTTAATAGTTTTTGGTGTTAATAAGCCCAATGGATCAAAAACGGACATGACCACTTTGAGAACCTGTCGTTTTGTCGGTATTTTTTCACCGTCCATTATTAGACGCTCAATTTTTTTAAAATCAAGGCAAAATCCAAAGGTATCATTTTTTGAATTCTATAGTAATCCGAGCACTCTGTGATTTTCGTGCGCGAAACGATTCATTTGAGACATTGTCGTTGTTGACAAATATTTTGTTGGTAGACTTCTTTTCACAGCTTCAGAGTTCGAATTAATTTTTCGAAGCTCAAAGCCACCTTTTGAATGTATTAAAATTACCTCTTTGAAAATTTTTATTGCATCTTCTTCGCAGTCAGCTCCGTGTAAATAATCGTCCACATAATGGTGACCTATTATTGCTGAGGCAGCTACTCCATAATCCGTTGAATATTTTTTTAACTTCCCAGTATATGGGAAGTTCTTGTAATCGCCTCGAAAATCGAAATTGAAATTTTCGACATATCTTTACGTTTTGAGGTCTTACGAGTATATTTTAAGTATTTTTAGAAAGAAGTATGTATGTGTGTGTGTGTATGTACGTACGTACGTACGTGCGCTCGTGGACAGTTTTTTCTACGAGCCTAACTCACTTAAACAAAGTCCTATCGAGTTTGCTGAGCTGTCAATCGAAGCGTCTTTGCAATCTCAAGAGCTGATTAGTTTTTGGGAATTTTCGTTCGGGTGGGTTTGCTGTTTTCACCCCTTGAAGGTCAACCCTGTCATGCGCTATATCTCGCGAACCAAATTTACGCTTTGCTTTATCAAGGTGTCAACCGACGCGTATTAACATTTTCGTGATTCCATCAAATTTTTAAAAAAAATATTGAAGCGGTTTTTCAATTTTTTTAAAAAAATGCAAAATATTGGAGTTTTTTTCAAAAACATCAAATTTTTAACTTTATTTTCAAGTCGCAGTAATCAATATTTATAAAATTTATATACTCCAAACAGTTGTTTTGAAAAAACTTCCAAATTTTTTTTCGTGAATACAAAAAAAAATTAATTAAAAATAAAAAATCATTAAAAGTCATCATGTCCTTCATGGTCATTTATGTCAATCATTACATCTCGAGAACCAAATATAGTCTTTGCATCATTAAGAAGTCAATCAACACGTATTAACATTTTAATGATGTTTTTAAATTTTAAAAAAAAATCTTTAAAGCCATTTTTTTAATTTCATAAAAAATATTGAAAATTAGTGCTGTTTTTTCATAAAAAAAAAATAATAATTAATAAAATTAACATCGTGATAATAAATGTTTATAAAATGTATAAACTTTTATCAATTTCTGTAGAGACTAGCAAAATATTTTCTCATGATTTCAAAACAAATTGAATTAAAAATAAAAAAATCATTCAAAGTCACCATGTAAAAAGGGTTCATACGAATTTGTATACCCTAAATCTCTTATTCTAAAGACATTGTTGTAAAGTCAATCAAAGTTTATTATTATTTGCATAATTTGCGAAGATTTTTAATAGTCTTCACAGAAGCGTGTTTCTAACTTTAATAAGAAAACTGCTTAAATTTTGAAAACCAATACATATCAAATAAAATTTGCAATTGTGGTAATCAACGTTTTGAATGGTAAAATGTTTTGTAGTCAACGCTTTTTAAGATCGTATGCTTTGAAAAGCTTTCATCAAATAAAAAATTGTAGTTTTTAGGAGTTTTGTTCTTTAGTATTCGTAAAATTTCAATTACTTCCATCATCATTTGTAATACATATATTTTACTTTTTACATGCAATTGAACCTATTTTTGACTGCATAATCAATGTTTCTCAAAATCAACAGAAAAAAAGAAATAATTATTAGTTTCATTGATGTAAAATCGTGAAAAAATACAAATTCATTGATTATGCCGAAGTGCTAGCAGTTTTGACCGCAAATATTCAAAATGGCCATCACGCGACAAAATCTCTTCTGTGGTCGTAATAACAAAAACTGCATTCATTTTTGCTAGCGCTGTTTTGTCCGTCAAGCATCGATATGAAAATAACAAATAACGAAGAAAAGGCTTTGTAACCTGTCCCCCCTCCGATTGATCCACGTGAATATTAAATCAAACCAATCCACGAAAATCTTTACGTAATCAATTGACGCTCGCGTAGATGTTACGATTAATATTAAGTCATTCCAATAACTTTTATGAGAGGTACATTTTTATTATTAAAAATAGTATTATTTCCATAATTATTATTGTGTTTAATATTTTTAATATTTATGTAAATATTACTGGGAAGTTGTACATGTGGACCTTAAGGGTCGTACCTCACGGCTTGTTGCATTATAATTTTTTACGAACTGCGCTAAGAACGGTGATGATATGGTACCAAAAAGCATCGCTTTCATTCTATAAACTTTGGGATGTTCGCAGAGTTTCAGGTCACGCCAAAGAAAACATTGCGCAAAGCTATCTTCGTTAGATATTTCCACCCGGTTAAACATTTCTTGTATGTCACCAATGAATGCAATTTTATTTATTCGAAAGTTGCATAATACGCTGAAAAGCGGCTTCAGCCAGTCTGGACCGGGTAAAATATAATCGTTCAGAGATGTTCCATTTACTTTCGCAGCTGCGTCGAATACTCTTCTTATCTTTCCAGGTTTATTTAAAATTCTGACTGGGAAGTGAGGAAGATACCATATGCGTTTGGTCGCATTCAGTTCTTTTTTATAAACTGGCACTGGATAGCCTTTGTCTATTAGCTTTTTTTATCTCATCGCAGTAGGCGACACTCAACGTTTTGTCTCGCCCTAGTTTGTTTTCCAGACATTTCAGTCTTTGCTTAGCCATTGATTTGGTGTCTGGGAAAATGAAATTGTCGGTCTTCCACGGCAAACTTACTTCGTATCTGTATTCGTTATATTTATTCGACTTCTCCGCAATTTGAAGTGCTCGTTCTCCATCTGATGTTCTACGCTTTTCGGCTTGAAATGAACAAGTTAGTTGGAAGTTTTCCAATTTGAAGTATTCCTTGACCGCCTGATGCAGTTGTTCATCGCTATTTTCACAGCAGAGGAAGGAAAGCTCCTCCCCTGCATTCATTGATTTTTGTGCAGTTATTGGGCCGTGAAGTGTCCACCCTAGTAACGTCTTAGATATGATTGGAGATCCAGGACTTGGCTGGATAACTTGTCAGGATACAATTAGTTTTGCGTTCTTTTGCCCGATTAGCAGTGTAGATCTCGCACAGCTTCGACTTTTTAGGTTTGTGTGCGCTATGTATGGATACTTCTTCATAAGCATGCTAATTACGCAAGTTTGATTTGGTAGATTGAGGTCCTTAACGGTTCTCACGTCTTTAAGCTGAAAATAAGACGAACTTTCCTGGGCTGCAACTTCGGTCTGTACGATTTGTGACTCATTGTCATAACGATAAATTTTGCCAGTCCACCTGCAGCAAAGAGGTGATTTTGGTCCACTAATTCCAATGGCTGATGCTATCGATGAGTGCTTGTGATGAGTGCTTGTGATACTCGCCACTGTCTTCGAAGTAGTAGGTCTTTTTCATCAAATATTCCCGGTGATCCCACATACACTGATTTTTCTATTAATAGGTTATTTGGAGTTATGTTGTAGTCTTATGTAGCGTCTCCAGAAATGTGAGTCAAGGGCCGGCTGTTTACGATATACTCTACTTCTGAAAAAATCGTCGCCAAGACCTCGTCTGTTGGATGTCTGTTTTTCATTATTGCCATCAGCGATCTCTTGAAGCAACCAATGAGTCTTTCCCAAGCACCTCCCATTTGAGGTGACATGGGTGGAATGAACTTCCATTCAATTTGCCTATTTGCCATCTCTTCTTGTACGTCTTTTCAGTTTAGTTCTTCGTATGCTTCAATCAATTCTCGGTTAGCTCCACGGAAATTTGTTGCATTATCTGTCCAGAACGTTTTGACGGCGCCACGTCTAGACAAAAATCTCCGAGAGTCTGTGTTCAGAGAGTGGGCGATTTCTACGTGAATGGCTCTCATTGTGAGGCAAGTGAACAGCACTCCGTATCGCTTTTCAATTTTTCGTCCTGACTTTATCAGGAACGGACCGATGTAATCAACTCCTGTAGCAGTAAAGGATTTTTCTTAATACAGCATCCGTTCTCTTGGAAGTAATCCCATTTTTGGTTGAGCTGGCTTACAATATCACTTTCTGCAGAACATTCAGTCAAAGAACACTTTCTTCGTGGTCGAACGAATTTGTGGGATCCAGTAGTTTCTGCGTAGCTCGTTTATTACTGTTTCAAGTCTTTGATGTGCGAATTTTTTATGCAGGTGCATAATTATTAGCTGCACGTAAGGGTGGCTTCCGCATAAAACAACTGGTTCTTTTTCGATAATAACGTCTTCCAATTTATGTATCCTTCCCGATACTCGGAGAATCACATTTTCGTCTATGACAAGCGATAGCTTCCACAGTTTTCCGTTTTTGTTGTGCCTGTGAGCTTTCATATTTGCCAAATCTTTGGGAAAGCTATTAAGCTGTGCTTCCTTCCACCATTGTTGTTCGCTCCACAGTAACTCACTTGCCTTCATTGGCCCAGTCGTTCTTTTTTCAAAAGGTAGTCTTGTATTTACGATGAATCGCTATATACGTCCTGTGATGCGAAGAAGTTTGATCCAGCTATAATGTGTTTTGATCGCCGGTAGCGATGGGCCCTGGTCATTGGCTAGTTGAATGCATAAGCTTATTTCATCTTGAGGTTGAATTTTATTCCTAGTTTTTTGATCTTTCGGCCACTTTTCCTGATTGAGATACAAAAACTGGGGTCCTAGAAACCATTCGTGGCTGCTGTTGAAATAGCCGAGCACTTTATTTCGTGTGCATATATTCGCTATGTTTTGTTCTGAAGGAATCCAATGCCAATCTTCCATTTCTGAAAGCTCCAGTATTTCTCCTACTCTGACTTTATCCACTGCAGAACTGTGCTAGAACCAGTCCAGAAATACTTTTTTACTTCGGCAATATGTATAGATTGTGCCACTGCTTTTGACAACCTTGCACCCATAAGTGCTGCTGATAGTTCCATTTTAGGAATGGTTATTGTTTTAACGGAGCAACACGGACCTTTGAAGCAATTAGAATAACATTGTTCGTAATGCCATATTTTATCCGCACATATACAGATGATCCGTATGCTTTCTCGCTCGCATCGTTTAATGTATGTAGTTCAACATCTTGGTGTTTAATTGGTACGAATCGTGGTACTTCTAAAAGTCTGGCCTCTTTGATTTCCATCAGCCAATTTCGATAATGTAACATCATGTAACTACTGATAAAATCATCCCATCCAATTCCCAGACGCCATATATCCTGCAGTAGAATCTTTGCTTTAATAGTTTTTGGTGTTAATAAGCCCAATGGATCAAAAACGGACATGACCACTTTGAGAACCTGTCGTTTTGTCGGTATTTTTTCACCGTCCATTATTAGACGCTCAATTTTTTTAAAATCAAGGCAAAATCCAAAGGTATCATTTTTTGAATTCTATAGTAATCCGAGCACTCTGTGATTTTCGTGCGCGAAACGATTCATTTGAGACATTGTCGTTGTTGACAAATATTTTGTTGGTAGACTTCTTTTCACAGCTTCAGAGTTCGAATTAATTTTTCGAAGCTCAAAGCCACCTTTTGAATGTATTAAAATTACCTCTTTGAAAATTTTTATTGCATCTTCTTCGCAGTCAGCTCCGTGTAAATAATCGTCCACATAATGGTGACCTATTATTGCTGAGGCAGCTACTCCATAATCCGTTGAATATTTTTTTAACTTCCCAGTATATGGGAAGTTCTTGTAATCGCCTCGAAAATCGAAATTGAAATTTTCGACATATCTTTACGTTTTGAGGTCTTACGAGTATATTTTAAGTATTTTTAGAAAGAAGTATGTATGTGTGTGTGTGTATGTACGTACGTACGTACGTGCGCTCGTGGACAGTTTTTTCTACGAGCCTAACTCACTTAAACAAAGTCCTATCGAGTTTGCTGAGCTGTCAATCGAAGCGTCTTTGCAATCTCAAGAGCTGATTAGTTTTTGGGAATTTTCGTTCGGGTGGGTTTGCTGTTTTCACCCCTTGAAGGTCAACCCTGTCATGCGCTATATCTCGCGAACCAAATTTACGCTTTGCTTTATCAAGGTGTCAACCGACGCGTATTAACATTTTCGTGATTCCATCAAATTTTTAAAAAAAATATTGAAGCGGTTTTTCAATTTTTTTAAAAAAATGCAAAATATTGGAGTTTTTTTCAAAAACATCAAATTTTTAACTTTATTTTCAAGTCGCAGTAATCAATATTTATAAAATTTATATACTCCAAACAGTTGTTTTGAAAAAACTTCCAAATTTTTTTTCGTGAATACAAAAAAAAATTAATTAAAAATAAAAAATCATTAAAAGTCATCATGTCCTTCATGGTCATTTATGTCAATCATTACATCTCGAGAACCAAATATAGTCTTTGCATCATTAAGAAGTCAATCAACACGTATTAACATTTTAATGATGTTTTTAAATTTTAAAAAAAAATCTTTAAAGCCATTTTTTTAATTTCATAAAAAATATTGAAAATTAGTGCTGTTTTTTCATAAAAAAAAAATAATAATTAATAAAATTAACATCGTGATAATAAATGTTTATAAAATGTATAAACTTTTATCAATTTCTGTAGAGACTAGCAAAATATTTTCTCATGATTTCAAAACAAATTGAATTAAAAATAAAAAAATCATTCAAAGTCACCATGTAAAAAGGGTTCATACGAATTTGTATACCCTAAATCTCTTATTCTAAAGACATTGTTGTAAAGTCAATCAAAGTTTATTATTATTTGCATAATTTGCGAAGATTTTTAATAGTCTTCACAGAAGCGTGTTTCTAACTTTAATAAGAAAACTGCTTAAATTTTGAAAACCAATACATATCAAATAAAATTTGCAATTGTGGTAATCAACGTTTTGAATGGTAAAATGTTTTGTAGTCAACGCTTTTTAAGATCGTATGCTTTGAAAAGCTTTCATCAAATAAAAAATTGTAGTTTTTAGGAGTTTTGTTCTTTAGTATTCGTAAAATTTCAATTACTTCCATCATCATTTGTAATACATATATTTTACTTTTTACATGCAATTGAACCTATTTTTGACTGCATAATCAATGTTTCTCAAAATCAACAGAAAAAAAGAAATAATTATTAGTTTCATTGATGTAAAATCGTGAAAAAATACAAATTCATTGATTATGCCGAAGTGCTAGCAGTTTTGACCGCAAATATTCAAAATGGCCATCACGCGACAAAATCTCTTCTGTGGTCGTAATAACAAAAACTGCATTCATTTTTGCTAGCGCTGTTTTGTCCGTCAAGCATCGATATGAAAATAACAAATAACGAAGAAAAGGCTTTGTAACCTGTCCCCCCTCCGATTGATCCACGTGAATATTAAATCAAACCAATCCACGAAAATCTTTACGTAATCAATTGACGCTCGCGTAGATGTTACGATTAATATTAAGTCATTCCAATAACTTTTATGAGAGGTACATTTTTATTATTAAAAATAGTATTATTTCCATAATTATTATTGTGTTTAATATTTTTAATATTTATGTAAATATTACTGGGAAGTTGTACATGTGGACCTTAAGGGTCGTACCTCACGGCTTGTTGCATTATAATTTTTTACGAACTGCGCTAAGAACGGTGATGATATGGTACCAAAAAGCATCGCTTTCATTCTATAAACTTTGGGATGTTCGCAGAGTTTCAGGTCACGCCAAAGAAAACATTGCGCAAAGCTATCTTCGTTAGATATTTCCACCCGGTTAAACATTTCTTGTATGTCACCAATGAATGCAATTTTATTTATTCGAAAGTTGCATAATACGCTGAAAAGCGGCTTCAGCCAGTCTGGACCGGGTAAAATATAATCGTTCAGAGATGTTCCATTTACTTTCGCAGCTGCGTCGAATACTCTTCTTATCTTTCCAGGTTTATTTAAAATTCTGACTGGGAAGTGAGGAAGATACCATATGCGTTTGGTCGCATTCAGTTCTTTTTTATAAACTGGCACTGGATAGCCTTTGTCTATTAGCTTTTTTTATCTCATCGCAGTAGGCGACACTCAACGTTTTGTCTCGCCCTAGTTTGTTTTCCAGACATTTCAGTCTTTGCTTAGCCATTGATTTGGTGTCTGGGAAAATGAAATTGTCGGTCTTCCACGGCAAACTTACTTCGTATCTGTATTCGTTATATTTATTCGACTTCTCCGCAATTTGAAGTGCTCGTTCTCCATCTGATGTTCTACGCTTTTCGGCTTGAAATGAACAAGTTAGTTGGAAGTTTTCCAATTTGAAGTATTCCTTGACCGCCTGATGCAGTTGTTCATCGCTATTTTCACAGCAGAGGAAGGAAAGCTCCTCCCCTGCATTCATTGATTTTTGTGCAGTTATTGGGCCGTGAAGTGTCCACCCTAGTAACGTCTTAGATATGATTGGAGATCCAGGACTTGGCTGGATAACTTGTCAGGATACAATTAGTTTTGCGTTCTTTTGCCCGATTAGCAGTGTAGATCTCGCACAGCTTCGACTTTTTAGGTTTGTGTGCGCTATGTATGGATACTTCTTCATAAGCATGCTAATTACGCAAGTTTGATTTGGTAGATTGAGGTCCTTAACGGTTCTCACGTCTTTAAGCTGAAAATAAGACGAACTTTCCTGGGCTGCAACTTCGGTCTGTACGATTTGTGACTCATTGTCATAACGATAAATTTTGCCAGTCCACCTGCAGCAAAGAGGTGATTTTGGTCCACTAATTCCAATGGCTGATGCTATCGACAAGTCTAAAAGTGTGGTTGTACTCCCCTCGTCTAGTATGGCGTTGATGTTTACACAGCCCAATGGGCCACGCAGTACCACAGGGACTATCTTCAGCATACATTGCAGCTGACGTCGGCTGTACATGCTGTTACTTGGACATCCTTTTGCCTGGATTCATGTTTGTGGAGTAATTGAAGATGAAACTTTCCGCAACCATTTAGCCCGCATATTTTTCGATGAGAGCAGCTACCTCGATGGAAATTCAAGCAAGAATAACATGCGTGAGAGCTTTCAGCCAATTTCTAACCCCTTTTTGGATCAGCATTTCTAAACACTGGACATCTATCCAAATTATGATGACTCGTGTTGCACGCTTTGCATAGGTTTTGGTGCTCTGATTTATCGAAAGTTGATCTTGAAACGTTGAATTTTTGTTTTGACTCTTCTGCCGGAAAGATGGTTCTGGAATATACATCTGTCATTTCTAGCGCCCATGCAGCAAAGTCATGCAAGCTTTCCGCCCGCAGTGTGATTTTCTTGCATAATAAATATGAGCCCCAATGGGTTATCAAGTGCTCCGGAAGTTTACTGACGAATTTTCCTATTAAATTTCTCTGGTCGACAAAACTGTACGTTGCATTGTCAACTACGGCGGCTATATTTTGCACCATGCAGCAGAGTTCTAGAAGTGAGTTTCTATTCGTGACGCGAGGCAGTTCATCTACCGTTTCAAATATTTCGCGGAGGATTGTATCTGGTTGTCCATATTTTGTTTTCAAAATAGTTATTATTAAACTTGGCTCACTTGCGATACACAAAAGGAGTTCAACGCACTGTCTTGCTTTACCACGTAAACACTGATCCAATCGCATCACATTCTCTTGGTCTGAAAATCCACATAGTTCAATCGCATTTTTATATTGCGCCAGAAATATTGGCCACTTCAGATGAGATGAGCTATCGAAAGTCATTATGTTGTTCCCGACTGTTTGACGCGAAAGAAATTTGTTCATAGATTCGGTTAGATCGAGAACGCGTGCATCTGTTGCACTCGCTTCCATATCAGCGTTAGCTGCCCACTCAGAGATTGAGTCGTTTATTTTCACGTCATCATCACACACACTGATATTGCCATCGAGTTCACACACACTATTTTGCTCCCGCTGTTAACTGTTATATATTGCTAGTAGAGACTCTTTGTTCTCGATCCCAGCCTTGAAAACACTCAGCATTTTTCAATTTTGCCAATGATTTTCCGGGAAATCTCGACAGCGTCTTCGAAAAGTTTGCAATTAACTTAAGTTGCTTCAGCGATAGTGATTCGCTCACTGTTTTGATATAATCCTCCCGATGGGCATTTTTGTAGGGAAGCTGCGAGAACTTTCGAATGTTTCGTTTCACGAAATTTTGTTTCGCATAATTGCCGTACAGCACAAAATGGATTGCGGCTGAAGTCTCCGAAGTTGTCGTCTGTAATTTAGCATCAAATTCAATTTCCTTAAGGGCTGATTAGATCCGGCTCGAAGGACCACTTTGTTACAATCGAAACACACGCGTTCTTTTCGCTGCTTTATTCTTTACTAAAACAAATGAATGACAATGCCTTAATATACAACTATACCTAATCCTATAACTACGCCTACTGCTGTCAGTGACATTCATGACATGACATTCGTGATTCATCTCTGGTTCGTACCTCGACTTAGCTTTGTTCGTTACATCAAAGTTAAAATTCTTTGTATTAGTTGCATTTTAACTTTCAAAAACATTATTTCAAACCACCACAGGAGTTTTTCTCGTGTACTGAAAATGTAAGATTGTCGAGTTGTGTCACTTTACGAGCAACAATGCGATATATGTATATGTATATGTGTATATATTTATTTTTATATATATATATATATATATATATATATATATATATATACATATATATATATATATGTATGTATGTATGTATGCATGTACGAATGTATGAATGTATGTATGTATGTATGTATGTATGTATGTAAATATATATATATGTATATATATATATTCACTTTGAAAGCGATGATTTCGTCGGGTTCCCGTTAACCCCTTGTGAGCATAATGATAATTAAGAGGTCATTAGAATGCAATTAAATCCATTCTAGGATCACTATAATCCTACGTAAAATAGCTACGGTATTAAACATTGTACATAGACACTAAAGTATTTAATAAAAAGTATAACTTTTTTACCTGTCGAGCGAAGCGTGAAGTGAAATTTCGATGCAGAAAAAACCCTGCGTTGCTACATTCAAACTGCTGTAACTATTCGAAATTTGAAATTTATAAGAAAACATTGTTTTCGGGATTTGACCATCAAAGAATGTGGAATTTTTTTGTGGGACAGGACAAAACATTGTGCATGTAAAAATTTAAGATGGTGGTTAGAATAAAAAAATCATAAAAAAACAAAAATCTAACTTTAATGGGCTATACCAATTCCAATCTTGATGTGATTCGTACAAAACTTATTTGTTATAATAAAGTAAAGTATTTGCTAAGTTGAGAAGTTTTTTTTTGACTGTTTAGCCGACGCAGTTTTTGCTATATGGTGTTTTTAGTAACGCGAGTTAAGCAATTTAAAAAAAACATAAATGTCTATGACTGTAGCAGCTCAATGGTTAAGATTTCGGCAGAAAGTTACGAAACATTTTTTGTTGGAAATGGCATGAGAAATTGTGTGCGATCATTATGGTACACCTTGTATATATATATGTGGGATTTTCGCTTCCCACTTGAAAACGATCAGTCAATTTCCCCAATAATATTGCTTGGTCCACCCGCGTAGTAGTTTTTTTCATCCTTCTATTCGTTCGTCGTTCTTATCAAAAAAATCTGTCACTTCTGTCACTTCTGTCACTTCTGTCACTGCGAAAGTCGACCCTTCATTGTGAACGCACTGTCTTCAGTGCGCGCGCGGGAAATTTAAACTTGAATAATGAAAAATCCCACACCTCGGTCATCCTGCTCAGGCGCCGTCCTCGGCGCTGCCTTCGTCCTCTTCGTCGGGGTCTGACTCAAGGCTCATGCCCGAGTCCTGGTTCTTCGGGTACCGTTTCATGTGGTCGGCAGATGCCGTGGTTTCGCCAGGTTTCTCGTGCTCGCCAATCCTCTCGACGCACCTTTTCCGATGCACCTTCAAGCCTCCCCCAAATTGAGTCCTCTTGATTGCAACGACGTCACCGACTTCGTAGGGTCTTGCTATTTTACGCTTGCGGTTGAAACTCTTGCGATTTTCCTCTTGGACTCTTCTGATGTTTGCCATGTGAGGGAACCAGTAGGCTTGTTTAATTAGGTACTGAACCTTCTTGACTCCAAAGTGTCCTCATTTGTGGGCATTCCGGATAACGTCATACTGCATGCCCCTGGGAACCACCAGGAGGAGGTTTCCCTCCAGTTCCTTGTAGAAGATTCCATGTGGCAACTTGAAATCTTTGATGTCGGCTTTGTGCATCGATAAAATGGAATCCACGGTCTCGAGATCGTCCTGTTGTGCCCGTTGAACACGTTCCACCACGGCGTCGCATCGTCCTTGAATCAAATAGACTGATACTGGGCTCCTGCTCAGGGCGTCGGCATGCTTCATGTATTTTCCTGGTCGGTGCTCAAAAATGAACTCATATTCGTCGATGAGCAATGCCCATCGAGCTACTCGTAGGCACGTCTCTTTCTTCGCCATGATTAGAGCAACGGCTTGGCAATCTGTCACGATTTTCACCGGGTGTCCCAGTGAGTAGATCCGAAATTTCTTGAGGGCCTTCACAACCGCTAATATCTCCAACTCGTAGCTGGTATACTTCTTTTCGGCGGGGCTTGTTTTTCAGCTGGCGTAGTGTACGGGGTACATTCCCCCATCTTCCGAATCTCGTTGCAAAAGAATGACTCCCATTCCGTACTGCGATGCGCCCACGCGGTAGAGCTTGAGGACTGGGCCACTGGTCAAGGCGTCCTTCAGACCGTTGAATGCTTTTTGTTGTGGCATTCCGAACTCGAAAGAAACTCCGTCCTTGAGCAAATCTGATAGAGGCCGAGCAATCCGAGCAAAGTCTTTAATGTATTTTTGAAAGTAACTCGCCAGCCCCAGAAAGCTCTGCGTCTCTTTCGGTGTGTTCGGTTGCTTGAAATCCCTGACTGCTAGGACTTTCTCGTCGCCAGGTCTAATAGTCACTCCCTCGATGACGTTGCCCAGGAACTCTACGCGTCCGACCAACAACTTACATTTGCCCCAGTTAAAATGGACGTCGTGTTTTCTTTCCACCGCTAGCACACGCTTGAACTTCCCACGACCTTCCTTCTCGGTCTTGGCTGGAATGATGAGATAATCAAGGTACGCCTGCATGGTGCCATCTGCCAGCAGCTCCCTAAAGACAACGTGGATGTGCCTTTGGAAAACTGCAGGAGAATTGCAGAGTCCAAACGGAACACGTAGGTACTCATACTGCCCGTCAGGCGTCACGAATGAGGTGTACTTGATGCTCATTTCTTCGACAGATACGTGAAAAAATCCATTCTCCAGGTCAAGCGTTGTGAATACCATTTCATCCTGCAGGCGGTCCAGCACGTCCTCGATTAAGGGCAATGGAAAATGGTCTCGTACAGTCTTTTTGTTCAATTGACGGTAATCAACGCACAATCTTGGTTTTCCGTCCTTCGGGCTGGCGTATTCCGATGCACTAGGTCCTGCAACCTCGTTCTTGACCATTTCGTTGCCTATTTGGTTGACGATTTGCCGTTGCTCAGCTTTTAGTCTACTTGGGTTTTGATGCACCGGGATCTCGTCCTTCAGAGCGATCTTCATTTTCACCCCGGAGCGCTCCAGGTCTTGAGGTGAGTATTCTTCAATGAGTTGCTTTATGTCCTTTTTTACGGGTTCGTCCTTGATGTGATACAGTTTGAGATTTGTTTCCGCAATTGAAGCATCGCTGTTTTTCTTCGGTCTTCTTGTTCTCTTTGTGGTGTGAACGCGTCGTTGTACTGGTTTTTTCTTGACCGGTACTAGTATTCTTCGACTTGACTCAGCTCTTGAGTGCTTTGTACTGGATCATCTTCTTTCTCAAGTCTTTGATCGTCGTGGCTCCGTACAGGATGATTTTGTTCGGTTCTTCGTCGGGGATGCCGTCGATGATGTACTGAATCTTGGCTTCAATTTCGATGTCTGAGTGGCTGGCAATTTCTAGCACCCTGCAGACGAATTCTTGATACGTCTCGTCGTTTTTCTTCCGCGTCTGGCTGAGTTGTTTGTGTAGTTCTTTGCTATTTGTTGTTTTACAGAACTCTAAGATTAGCGAATTTTTGAGAATTTTCCATGACTTGAATTTTCCTTCAAAGTTCACGAATCATTTTGCTGAGCCAAGGAGAAGCATTTTTGCAAAAACTACTTTTTGCACGTCAGACCAGTCACACAGCTCTGCCGTTTCCTCGAAATTGGTGATCCAGCGTCGAACGTTCTCAGCGCCTTCTCCACGGAAAGTCTCCAATGACTCTGGGACATCTTTGAAAGTCAGAGTGGGCTGTTTCACGCTCCTTCTGTCGTCTCGCCGTCTCCTAGCAGGAACTTCCCCTTTTTCTTCCGAGAGCTCGTCGTCGTCGTCGTCGTTGTTGCTTCTCCTATTTTCTTCGACTAAATCTGCGCTTCCAAACGCATTGTCCTCGTCCAGTTCATGTGCCGCACTGAGCGACGTCCTCAGGCGTGTTTTCAACTCCAATTTAGACACGGAATTTTTGCGGTTCAGATCAAGTAATTGAGATTGTAACTGAGAAACTTTCAACGAATCAATGTCTTCAAGGGTATCTTTGGTGTTTCCCTCAAGCGATTTCTCCTTGTTTGCCATTTTTGCCATTATCTTTCCTCGTGAAAAATTTGTCAACCTAACCTCACTTCCGCCTCGGCGTTTCCAAGCTTGTACCGCAATCGAAGTCGTCGTCTTCGCCGTGGGATGTGATTACGTAATCGTCTGCGTCTTTGTCAGCTTTTAATCGTCACTCGTCCTTTTTGGTTGGTTAAACCCGTCGTGGAAATCTGAATGCCATCTTCAACCCGTCCCCAAGGAGTCTTCCTCGGACCAGGTTGACGTTCTTGTCCTTTGATGTTCTTCGGGAGTCGTTTTACCAAATGCCTCGTAATATGCGTCGTAACATGCGTCGTAACATTCGTCGTAATATTCGTCGTAATATTCCTCGTATTCAGATTTCACTTTTCAGTCGCGCACTTTTCGATCTCTTCGTAAGATCCCGAACGAGCCCCCACTTTGTGGGATTTTCGCTTTCCACTTGAAAACGATCAATCAATTTCCCCAATAATTTTGCTTGGCCCAGCCGCGTTGTAGTTTTTTTCGTCCTTCTATTCGTTCGTCGTTCTTATCAAAAAAATCTGTCACCTCTGTCACTGCCAAAGTCGACCCTTCATTGTGAACACACTGTCTCCAGCGCGCGCGGGAAATTTAAATTTAAATAATGAAAAATCATATATATATATATATATATATATGTATATATATATATATATATATATATATATATATATATATATATATATATATATATATACGAGGCACGTCCAGAAAGTAAGAGTACTGGTACTCCCACAGCTGTTGGGAATACTTTTCCGACATGTTGGCAGCACTGCCGCGTAGTCTGACCCCTCCTCTTCAAAACGAGACCAATCCGAGGTTAGTGTGTCGAAAACTCTTGACGCAGTAGTATCTCTCGCGAAAAAAGTCGATCGTATCTCCCGCCAAGTGCGAAATTCGCGCCGTCATTCGCTACCTCGTTGCAAAGGGAAAAGCTCCGGTTGAAGTTTATAATGAGGTGAAAACTGTTAACGGTATTAGAGCTATGGATCGTGCGAGTGTGTACAAGTGGTGTCGCGAGTTTAAAAATGGCCGTGCTTCCGTGCATGACGATCAGAGGAGCGGAAGACCTTCAGTTGTGACTGACGAACTTGTGGAAAAAATCGAGATTGCGGTCCGTGACGATCGCAGATTGACGTTAGATGAACTTTCTGCGATGTTTCTGCAAATCTTTAGATCACGGATACACGAAACAATCACAGAAACTCTCGGATATCGGAAATTGTCTGCGAGGTGGGTTTCAAAACAGCTGACACAACAGCACAAGTTGAATCGAGTGCAGAGCTCCAAATAGTTTTTGGAACGCTACGAACTCAAAGGCTATGATTTTCTCTACTCTATTGTTACTTGAGACGAAACTTGGGTTGCCCACTACACGTCTGAGACTAAGAGACAGTCTCAACGGCAAGACACCTTGTCACCCTCCGCCAAGAAATTTAAAACCACAATTTCAGTAAAAGAAAATCATGGCATCCATGTTTTGGGACCATAAAGGCATAATTTTGATTGAATATCTGGCTCACGGGGAGACCATGAACGCGGCAAGATACTGTGAGACGCTAAAAAATTGTTAAAGGCGATTCAGAATACTCAACGCCACGAAGCAACTCCTGGACTCTTTTGGATGGGACGTTATGAACCATCCCCAGTATTCCCCTGACCTGGCCCCTTCAGATTTCCATCCTTCCAATTCCCTTAAGTTGCACATGGGTGGGAACAAGTTTTAAACGGACGAGGAGGTGAAGGGGAGGTGGAGAAGTGGACAAAAGAGCTGGTGGAAGATCTCTTCGAGGCAGGCATAAAAAAATTGATCCCGCAGCTCACCACTTCCATCGAGAGGGATGGTGACTATGTCGAAAAATACCTTACATAATGTAAAAGTGTAACTGAGTATGTTTTTGTTTTAATATTTTTTTAGACCCTACATAAATTGAGTACACTTACTTTCAGGACGTGCCTCGTATATATACCTGTAAGGAAAGTATCCTATTGAATTAAGTGCGCGACTAGATCGCTAATGTAGATCTCTCAATTAACATATGTAATACCATTTGAAGCAACACGTGGATCAGTATCACGAAGCAAGTGAGTGCAAAAGTGAGTGCAAGGGTTATAGAGGAAGATTCACAGTGTGAATATTAACATTGAATGTTGTTTCTTTGTTATTTACAGGTTATTTAGTTTAAGAGATTAAAATTGTGTTGCGTATGAATTAATAAAAAAAAATGTTATTAACAGAGAAACAATTCATATTTTATTCACGTTTGAAGGAAAAATAGGAAAACATAACAACCCATTATAAACCAACATTCAAGTTGGAATTCACAATGGACAAGCTACTGTTCTCGTTTAAAGTACTTGATGTTGCAGATGGCAAGGCGAATGCGCTGTGCATAACCTCAATTGACACACCAAATGAAGACAAGTACATTGTGCCAAAGAAATATTTGGATGCACGCAGTCTCGAAGCGATCAAAAAGACTACAACATTTACTAAATTAAAAGAGATGCTGACTCAGAGTGCCCAAATGAAAAATTTTTGGATTCCTCTCAGCGAAGATTTGAAAGAAATGTATTTAGATGAAGGTAACAACTTGCAAATTAATGATGTATCTTTCGAAGAAGAAAATGAAAAGATAGACGGCACTAAGGAAGGAAGTTCTTCAGAACAACCAATGATCCAATCATTAGAACAACTGCTAAAAAAATGAACAATCAGCAGTTAAGAATATTGTCAAAGTAGCGAAAGAATTTACAATCAACAAATTTAATGGAGAAAATTCAAATGCGAATCAATGGATAGATATCTTTGAAGAGGAGTTCGAAAGATTCAATATAACAGAAAATTACAAAAAACAGAGATTTTAAAATCATTCATGAATAAAGGGGCTACAGATTGTTATAGCATATTTTATTCACGGTTGAAGGAGAAATAGAAAAATATAACATAACACACACACATATATATATATATACATACATATATATATATATATATATATATATATATATATATATTTATATATATATATATATTCAGTTTTAATTACATTTCATTACAAATGGCGCCCAACGTGGGGCCCCAGACAGCTTATCGCCAGTCAGTTGTTGACTTGGAAATTGATCTTATCGATCCAGGGCTTTCAAATGGGGTTACTCACAAAACGGAGAAGTTGGACTTTGTGAGCAATAGCCCACTTAATTTTTTTTTGAAGTGCAGGTCATCCAACTCTCCTTCCAATTTTTTTTTGATTCGCGAAAGGGAATCCAACTGTGATGTCCTGCGTATTCGTACGCACAAGGATGTTCATCTCTTTCGCTTGAAAACTACCAACTTGGTGGGTGAAATCTACCTTGATTGGTCTCCTGAAAGATTCGATCTGTACCTTGCCTTTGTGTATTGGGAGTTCTCTATAATTTTCGAATGCGGTACAGGTTAAGTGAGTCGCGTACCTGGGATGACAGGGCTCGCAGGAATTACGAAGCACTGAGTGCTTAATCGCACGTGTGTTCGTCCGCTCTTCTGGTAGCTCGGAGTTGTCTGCTCAATCACCTCGGTAAATTTTTGGCATTTTTTTGGGAACATTTTTTCTCTCTTTTTAATGACGTAATTGTGCACTCTCGATGGAAGATGAACTTCAATGGATGCTAACTACCCAGGCAAGGAATACTTTCCATTGGTCGAAGGCAGGCAGGAACTCAAAAGGAAGCTCTCGTAGACTTAGAAGAAGAAAAAATTTAAAAACAATTTTTTCTCTCGACCATGATAAAATTATCCCAAATCTAGGATATCTTGCTTGTTATATTTTTTGTTGTTGTGGGAACTGAGAATTAAAATTCGCTTAGTCACAGTCCGCTTGCAGCAAGTCGTCCCAGCGAAGTTATATGCCTTATTTGCACATGTGAGTACGTCGGAGAGGAGCCAGCCGTGCAAGCCACTTGCTCTCACGTCTTCCACGCTGTATGCATGGAGAGGTGAGAGAGAATCCAAGCTGTCCTTTGTGTTGGAAGCTCTGCAATCCTAGTGATCTAAAACCAATCACCAAAAGGATCCGGAGAGGAGTTGCGGGTCCTTCAACAGAAGTCTTAATTTCAAGGAGCTATACCAAGATCATCTCGGTACCAAACTCGATCATAGACAGCTTGGCGAATGGTATCCCCTACACCAGAGCAAGGAGCCGCAGCTACGACCAAGTTTCCTCTACAGCAAGTGAATGTGGGGTACACACCCTACCAGGTCCTGTGTGGTTGGAGCAAACACCTCCACACCATAGACGCTATCGTCATGTGTTGGATGATTTTATCGACCGCCGAGTTCACCTCAACCCGCTCTCCACGGACGGGCCCTAACTATTATCCAAGGGTAGAACCTGAAGTTCAGCGGCAGACAGGGATCTCTCCCAGTGGATAAAATTTTGTTTCAGGTCCGCACACTAACTCGAAACACCTTTCGATGAAATATCAGCTTGCTATGCCAGTTTCTGCACGTTTTTCTGATAGAAGAAGCCGCGGACTGGTACTGGAGGTACTTACGTGGCGCGGAATATATGGAATGGCAGGCGTTTTTCCAGGCGTTGCGGGAGACAATATGTCTGAATTAGAAGTCCGGGAGCTAATTCGCAGCCCAAAGCAGGGCGTACACGAACCGTTTAATGTGCTCTGCGACAGTGTTCTCCGGCTTGCCAGCCGTTTGACGTCTCCCGTAGGTGATGTTGAGCTGACGGAGTTACTGTGCTTGAACTTGCTTCGAAACAGCATGCTGCATCCTCAATTACCTCGGTGCAGATGCTGCGCACCTATGCGCGGAGACAGGAAAATCTAGATGCTCAGCGAGGTATCTTTCGTCCTCAAGCACCACACCTTGTTGGCCCACGATAACTAGTCTCCTGAGTTAGATACTGACCACTGCCCTTATCACCCGAACTCTCTGCCTGAACTCTCTCCCTGCTATTATGCAACAAGCACCTGTTGATAGGAGTTCCCCAAACATAACTCTATCAGAACTAAAGGATCAACGTCATTGTTGGAACTGTCGGAAGGCAGGACACTCTTACGATGAGTGCGAAGCTGAGCGCACCATATTCTGCTATGAATGTGGGAAAGCAGGTGTATGCAAACCCAAATGTGAGTTTTGTATACAGAGAAAAAACTGGAGAACGGAGAGGCCTCACCAATATCCAAGGTCACCCCTTGTTTAGTACCGGCCCTTAAAATAAACCCTTTCGAAGCCCCTGTCCCCTCCAGTAGTTCGGAACCGAAAACGAAATACTTTACCTCAAATAACCACGCTAATCTTATCCGCATCTTGCTGCAAGATAATCTTCAGTATAACTTTTTACCTCCCTCAGAGAGTCTATTTTATCCGCGGGCTCACAACAACTACATGCAACATAAGCCTTACCACGTGCATTTGCTCGAATATCGTCGAGCCAGACAGCGTATTTTTGGTGTAGGACAGCTTTCTTCAACGGCTCCGAAGAGGTCCACCCGTCGACTAAGATGCTTCTGGAAGAAGGTCCTGCGCACAAAAAGACGTTACTTTGTGGCCACTATAGTGGACTCATTTTATTTGGTGAAGAAAAAGTTCGTGACTTGATTGACACTGCGGATAGCGTTAGCTATATCGCCGACGGTTTTGCGAAGAGGTTTCTTGAAACCAACTGATACCACGTAGACAAGCTTCATTTAAGTCTTAAGATTGCTGACGGCACCCAACATTGCGCAGTAGGCGAATCCACAGGTACCATCACGTTCCTTCAAATCCCACGACGGTGAACTCACTGGAATCAGAGAGTCATCGTCATACTATAACACCAGTTCAACAGGACATTCTCAATTCCGTCATCGCCAACTTTCCGTCCTATGCTAGAGAAGGACTTAATCTCACACGTGATTGATGTGAAAAGCAACAAGCCTATAAAACAGCGGCATTTCTTCATCTCTCCGGCGGTGGAAAAATTAATATATGTCGAACTGGACAGAATGCTTGCGATGGGGGTTATTGAGAAGTCCCAAAGCAGTTGGACATCTCCCGTTACTTTGGTAGTCAAACCAGGGAAGGTAAGACTGTGTCTGGATGTAAGGAAAGTGAATCAGGTTACGGAAAAGGATGCTTATCCCTCACCACTCATCGATGGGATACTAAGTCGACTTCCAAGAGCTCAGTTCATAACCAGCCTCGACTTAAAGGATGCCTTTTGCCAAATCCCATTAGATGAAAAGTCCAGGGAGAAGACAGCCTTCAGCGTACCAGGTCAGCCGTTGTCTCAGTTCGTCACCATGCCATTTGGGTTGTGCAACGCACCCCAAACGATGCAACGGATGATGGATAAGGTTGTCCCAGCACACTTACACCACCAGGTCTTCGTCAACTTAGATGAGCTCCTGTTGATTACAGAGACACTAAGTGAGCACTTCCAGCTGCTCCAGGAAGCCACAGTAGGCTTACGAAAAGCCGGACTCACTATCAATATTGAGAAGGGTGAGTTTCTCATGAAAGAAGGACGAAATTTGGGCCACATAATTGGTCACGACATGATTTGCACAGATCTTAGCAAGGTACAAGCCACAACGGAGCTCCCGCGACTCACTTCCATGAAGCAGTTGCGACGTTTTCTTGGAATTTGTGGTTGGCACCGACGCTTTGTACCAAATTTTGCAGCTCTATCTACCGTACTCACGGACCTATCTACCGTACTCACGGACCTTCTATCATGTGAGCCTCAGAGCCTTCCAAGACTTGAAAGACGATCTATGTAAAGCACCAGTTCTGCACAGCCCCGATTTTACACGCTTCTTCGCTATACATTGTGACGTGAATCAACATGGAGTAGGCGTTGTGATGCAGAAGACTGCAGACGGAGCAGAAGTCCCTGTGGCGTATATGCCACACAAGCTAAACCCTGCCCAGCGCAATTACACGGTGTCGAAACAGGAGTGTCTAGCTGCCGTATTAGCCATAAAAAAGTTCGGAGCCTATGTGGAAGGGCATGAATTCAAGGTCATCACGGCTTATGACGCTCTCGGATCTACATGGCAGGTTGGCCAGATGGGCTTTGAAGCTCCAGGGCTTCAACTTCACCATTTTGCATCGGAAGGGAAGCCAAAATCTAGCTTTTTTCCCCGGAGGGTCTAGAACTAGAAGAGATTTCTACCACCACCTTAGAGATTGAACTTTCCTCTCCCCATTTTAAGAGCGGAAAATACTTAGAGCTTGCGAAACAAATCTCTCTCAATCAAGCTCAGTTCCCGGATTTACGAGTCCTGGAGGGATTCATGTACAAACGGTGCCAGTATGCCACTGGTGACATTTCTACAGATAGAGATTCATGAAAACTTTGGGTTCCGGACAAACTGACTGCGTCCGTAATACAGCGAGCACACGACCATCCACTTATTGCTCACGGGGGTATCGGAAAAACACTCAAGCGACTCAAAGAATTCTAGTATTGGCCATCCATGACCAAACAAGTCACAGAGTATGTCAGTTCGTGCGACGTCTGCAAAATGACCAAAGCGCCCAACCAAACTCTCCGAGCTTCTATGCGTCCTACGGTTGTTCCGAAACGCATCTCTCAACGTTTATACATCAATCTCCTTGGATCATATCCTCGTTCTTCGGCAAGCTACACATTCATTCTAGTAGTCCTGGACCATTTGTCCAAATTTTCTTTTTTAAAATCACTCCGGGCTTCCTCGGCAAAACTTATGACGTCATAGTTAGAAGAGGACCTATTACATTTGATCGGATTACCCGAAACTATCGTCTCTGACAATGGCCCTCAGTTCAGGAGCCATTTTTTTAATCACGCAGTGCGTCACACTTACACCGCCATTTATTACTCCCAAGCCAATGCGTCTGAGCGCGTAAATCGCTGTGTGTTGGCCGCGATACGCGCATATGTCCACCCTAGTCAGCGCGATTGGGGTCGAAAGTTGTCGGCCATCAACTGTGTTCTACGTACTGCCCACCATACCTCTCAGGGATCAGCTCCATATTTCGTGGTGTTTGGGCAAAACATGGTCGGACACGGGAGTTCCTACGCCTTGCTGCGAAAGCTGCAAATGTTAAAAGATCCCGAGGCTGAATTGCTACAACACGAAAGAATGGCAAAAATACGCCGAGAGTTGACAGACCGTTTGGTAAAAGCCACACAAACTCAGCTGCGGATCTATAACCTGCGCTCCCGTGGGCCTCGTTTTAGAGTAGGAGACACAGTCTACATCCGGAATTTTGGCTAAACTAGACAATAAATTCCTTAAGACCACCACAGCAAGTAAACATGGCGATGTATGTTTTCGAGTAGTGGGTCCCGACAACGAGGCCTTGGGAATTTACCACACGAAGGACATTCGGGCATGAGGTTCTCAGGCATGATTGCTCTGGAAACACTCGCCCTCATGCCTGTGTTGTAATAGCACACGGCAGAAAAAATTTTGTTATCATTTGTTCACGCAGAAGCGGCAACTCCGCACTCCAAGGCAGCCTAGAAAACTAGCTTACAGCGCTCGAACCAGGGAATCTGGTTTGGAAGCTACCCGACTGGTTATTTGGAGAGAATCTTTATCGAATCGGGAGCTGAATCGCTGGCGAGGGAGAATAGAGGACTTGATTTGAGGAATTGGTCGGTTCGTGTTGCATGTGCTAAGTTATCCATTTTAGGGAGACGAACGTTTTGCATACTTGGGTGAAAACTGTACAAAGAATATTTCCAGAAAAGTTTATCAAAACTTTCGTACGCTTCCGAAACCATCGCGTGCTTCGAGTCACATCAATTAATTATCGATTTGCATTGTTGAATTCGTCTTATAATCCATTCCAATTTTTCACTTTTGTACACTTGGTCATTAAAGCCTCGTCGTATGTGCTGAATTTTGTGCAAATAATCCTTTCCGTAGTATGAATAGCTATGACCATGTGAAAATGGATTGTCGAGTGGGACTTGTGAGTTGGTCGGAACACGGTCGAGAGGTTTCAGTGAGGAAAATTATGGTTAGCAAAGATACAAAGTCGATATTAGAATTGATAAATATATATATAATTGTGAATGAGATTTGTGTTTAAATAAGTTGTGAAATAGAATATCAACGAACTAAATAAAATCAATCATTTAAGAGAACATTCGATTTTGAAAAACTGCATCTAAGATTTGTGCAAAAGTGAATCTCTATCAGGATATTTTTGAATGCTGAATTTTGCAATAACTGTGCGTTGATCCTGACGCAGTGACATTTGTTCCGATATAAGCTGAGGTGACTAGTGCACCAGCCAGAGGAAGCCCACTTAGCCAGGTGATTATGGCCCAGTAAATTTTTTAACAAAACGGCAGATTTTAAAGTTCAGGAGGATGCTTCAAATCCTAACTAAGAAACGCAAGGTCCAGTAATGACTAGAGAAAGGACTTCGAACGCCAAACAATCAAAATAACATAAAACGTCGTAGTCTGTCTTCAAGTCAGCAAATGGCTGAATCTCTGGAAATGAGATTCGGGACTGATGCTAGAGAACGCACCCAAGACATCACGCGCCGAGCTGAGCTGGCCTGCCAGCTGCCTTCACTCCTCTAGCTAGGTAGAGGCCGAACCCGAATTCATCTTTAAGACACATGAGTTCGTTGCCTCGTCCCAGGGACTTAAAGTCCACTGAGGCCAACAAGACGAAAATCTTGTTGCCTTGAACTTTCGAAGCGAGATCGTTCGCCAATAGTCATTTCATAACAAAATTCGGGTTTTCTTCATAAAATACAAGTATTTTTAAAATGCCCCTAGCTGTAAATGTTTCCATACAGACTCATCTTCACAGCAACTCGCAATTTGCAGCAACAAACATCATAAAAGCAAGAATGCAAGATGACAATTTGAAGCTCATCCACTATTTCTCAAATCGAATAACTACCGAACATTTGTAAAGAAGTGCAAATAATAACAATAATAATAAAAATAAAATTAGAAGACAACAATTTTTCCACGATTATGAAAAAAAAACGAGATAAAAAATAAAAAATCATACAAAGTTACCATATGAAGAGGAAAATAGATTGTTTTAAATTTAATCAAAGTTTTCATGCATAACTTGAGCAGATTTTTAATAGTTTTTACAGTCTTTTAATTTAAAAAAACTGCTTAAATTTTGAAAACCATCGAAATTTCAATCAAATTTGCATTTGTCAATACTTTGCAAATTCATCAATTCATCAAATTAAAAATTTAGTTTTTAGCAGATTTAATATTTAGTTATCGTAAGATTTCAATTACTTGCTCCATCATCATTTATAATACATTTTACTTTTTACTTGCAATTGAAACTATTTTTGACTGCATATTCAATATTTTTCAGAACCAAGAGAAATTCAAAATTAATTATTAATCTCATTGATGCAATATCGTGAAAAAATACAAGTTTAGTGATTATGCCGAACTGATGGCAATTTTGAACGCAACTATTCAAAATGACCGTCTCTTCAGTGAGCGTAATAACGAAAACTCCATTCATTTTTGCTAGTGCTCTTTTGTCCTTCAAGCATCGATATGAAAATAACAAATAACGTTTAAAAGGCTCCCACCGATTGATCCGCGAGAATATTCAATCAAATCAAT
This sequence comes from Oxycera nigricornis, assembly GCA_963942545.1. Lineage (NCBI taxonomy): Eukaryota > Metazoa > Arthropoda > Insecta > Diptera > Stratiomyidae > Oxycera > Oxycera nigricornis. The sequence goes on from OZ012661.1 coordinate 71,731,611, forward strand.
CTGTCTGCATCGTCAAAAACCTTACTTAATCAATGGACCCTCCCGTAGATGATATGATTAATATTAACTCATTCCTGTTACTGCTTTGAATACCGCTCATTATTATTATTTAAAGTAGTATTATTTTCAAAATTATTATTGTGTTAAGTGTATTTGATGTTTTGTAGATGTTACTGGAAAGTTGACCGTGTGGACCTCAAGGGTCACACCTCGCGGCTTGTTACATTTTATGCAATCGCAAATTTTTTATCAAATTATCAACATGAAACGACACTAAAAGCGATTGCCATTTTCAGTAACGTTGGCTCCGTTTTAGATTTGAAAAGGAAATGATAAGATACGCCTCTTTTTGGGGATGAAATGGGACTGTCCTAGTGTCTTTAGGATTATCTTTACTTCAAAAACGGCAGTTTGGCTTATTTTGGCATATAGCTTTTCGTTGCATTGAGTATGAGCTGCTCAGATGGACGATTATGAGCACCATAAATTGGACAAGAGGCTTTTTAGGATTGGCGCACAAAACACGAATTTAGGAAATAGATTCCACGTTTTGGAAACATTGTTCGGATGTAAGTCTTTGCATGACAATTTTCCGAATTAAATTGATCATAATGTCAAAACGGCAGTGAAATTTGACAACCAAAATGACTGATATTTCTATCGAAAGGTTTTTACTTATAGAAACCACCCCATATTTTGTCTCTAGATTGGCAATAAGTTTGTCGTCCGTGTCCACCGGCTTGTAATCCACAGGCCCAGCTATGGTGTCCAGCCCTTCCTCTTTCCTGGCATCTGGCGTGGAGAGTTTTGTCTTTTTTGCACTCTTCCGTTTCCTGTTGGCTACTGACAACACGCTAAAAAAGTCGGACTTTTCCCCGTGCCCACTGTTAGTCGCCACCAAAGCCCCTATGGACGTTTTGGTTGGTATCCCTACCCATGATTTATCCGCTGTTGTTTCTATTTTTTAAAATCTTCGTCGGGGGTCGGTCATTCGGTATTCGTTACTAGTCTCCTTCAAAATTGCACCTGCAGTTCCGCTGGACGACGACAGCTATCTGCAACCTGCTGACTACTCTTCTATCCTGAGCTCAGCCGAGAGCACCATTTACACTAGTACAATTTTATTTCCATGCAGGAGTTTGTGCAGACGACAAAAAATTACGTGTTGAATTTGTTATACGTGTAATGCTTATGGATGGAAGCTGTGATGTCCACTTTTCATCAATATGGTAGACAGATGTAGCACGGTTTACTAGGGAAGAATTTACCAATTCCTGTAGTCTGCATCACTGAAATTATGTATATTGATATCAAAAAGAAGTGAGATTCCAATGTCGACTCGGCTGCAATGTTTGGCTAGCCATTATTAGGTTTTTGAATCCGGCACTAATTGGGCAGTCCTACTCGGAATTCTTCACAAACCTTATGCCCGATTTACTTGAATAGGTTTTTTTTGACAACACTGATTATTCGAATGGAGCTACACCCAACTATAGTTTGGCAGTTAGAAACTGGCTTCAAAACGATTTCATCAAACGTTGAATTGGATGAAATGGTCCCACGTAACGGACGCTAGGATCGCCAGATTTAATGCTTTTGGATTTTTTTCTACAACGTGAAAATACTGTGATTAGAGTAATTGAAGCAATGAGCTGTAGAAGCCAGCATGAAATAACGGGAAGATTTGGTGTCAATTGTTGTATTTGTGGCGTTATGCCTGCTGTTAAATTGGCTTCATTGCAGGTATTGATATGATGTGGAATGTTTATACCTTTACCGTTGATGAGCTTTGCTATCTTGAGAGGCCACATGTTTTTGCGGAGTTGCTTCCCCTTCATTTATTTGGCTTTAGTTCTTTTTAACTTCCCAGTATATGGGAAATTCTCGTAATCGCCTCGAAAATCGAAATTGAATTTTGAGGTCTTTAGAGTATATTTTGAGTGTTTTCAGAAAGAAGTATGAATGTGTGTGTGTATGTACGTACGTACGTACGTCCGCACGTGTGTATGTATATACGTACGTACGTATGTGCGTTCGTGGACAGTTTTTTCACGTAAGCGAAGCCGTATCGTCTTCGTTGAGGTGTCAATCGAAGCGTCTTTGCAATCTTAAGAGCTGATTAGTTTTTGGGATAATTCGGTCGGGGTGTCTGTTGTTTTGCCCGTTGGAAGGTTATTTCTGTCATGCGTTATATCTCAAGAACCAAACATACGATTTGCATGTTTAAGGTGTCAATTGACGCGTATTAACAATTTTGTGAATCTATCAAATTTTGAAAAAATCGTTGGAGCCGTTTTTTTTCATTTAAGGAAAAAAGTCCAAACAAGTCGCGAGGTGTGACCCTTGAGATCCACACGGTAAACTTCCCAGTAATATACACATAAATATTAAATATATTAAACACGAAAATATTTATGAAAATAATACTACTTTATATAATAATAATGAGAGGTACTCATAACAGTACTTGAACTCAGTTAATATCAATCATATCATCAACTGGACGCTCCATTGATCACGTAAGGCTTTTGTTGGTTGGAGGGTGGATTGGTTTGATTGAATATTCACGCGGATCAATCGGAAGGGGCAGGCTACAAAGCCTTTTTTACGTTATTTGTTATTTTTATATCGATGCTTGAAGGACAAAAGAGCGCTAGCAAAAATGAATGCGCTTTTTGTTATAACGCCCACTGATGATATTTTCTCGCGAGACGCCTATTTTGAATAGTTTTGTTTAAAATTGTCGTGACCGGCAAAATCATTGCATTTGTATTTTTTTACGATATTACATCAATGAGAATAATAATTATTTCTTATTTTCAGTTGATCTTGAAAAACATTGAATATTCAGTCAATAATCAGTTTAGTGGCATGTAAAAAGTAAAATGTTTTACACATATTGATGGAGGAAGTAATTGAAATCTTACGAACACTAAAGCGTTGATTAGTTTAAAAGCAAATTTGATTGAAATTTTGTTGGTTTCAAAATTTAAGCAGTTTTTTTTTAAATTAAAACACTGTGGAAACTATTCAAAATCAGCTCAAATTATGCAAATATTATAAACCTTTCATTGACTTTATAAAAAAGTCTTTAAAACAAAATATATAAACAATTTTTAAATGTTAACTTTGAATGATTTTTTTAATTTGGGTTTTTTTTCAGAATCATGCAAAATTTTTTTGCTGGTTTCGCTTCAAAAGTTGATAGCAATGTATAAATTTCATAAACATCTATTAGTGAGCTGTGTGAATCAGGCTAAAAATTTATTTTTATGAAAGAAGTCCTAATTTTTCGGATTTTCTTTTATTAATATCAAAAAACGGCTGAAACGATTTTTTAATAAAGTTAAAAACAGCACAAAAATGTAAGTACACATCGGTTGACATCTTAATGATGCAAATATCATATTTTGTTCATGAGATATATTGAATGATAAAAATGACCTTGAAAATCATGATGAATTTTAATGATTTTTAATTTTTAATTTATTTTTTTACGTACTCACGAAAAAAAGGTTAGCTGTTTTTCTTACAAAAACTATTTGGAGTATTTAAATTTTATAAACATTGATTACTGCGTTTTGCAAATCAGGTTAACATATTATTGTGTATGGAAGAAAAAAACACAATTTTTGCACTTGTTTTTAATAAATTAAAAAACGGTTCAAACGATTTTTTTAAAATTTGATAGAATCACACAATGCGTCAGATGACACCTTATTTATGCAAATCGTATGCTTGGTTCGGGAGATATAACACATGACAGTAATGACCTTCAAAGGGTCAAAACAACAAACTCCCCCGGCCGAAGTGTCCCAAAAACTAATCAGCTCTTAAGATTGCATTTACGTGAGTTATGCTCGTAGAAAAGAAAAGGCTACGAACGCACGTACGTACGTACATACTTCTTTCTAAAAACACATTATATATACTCTATAGACCTTAAAACGTAAAGAAATGTTGAAAATTTCAATTTCGATTTTCGAGGCGATTACAAGAACTTCCCATATACTGGGAAGTTAAAAATTAGTTTTTTTTTTCATAAAAGATAAATTTGTAACCTGATTTACGAAACACAGTACTCAATGTTTATAAAATTTATATAGTGCAAACAGTTTTTGTAAAAAAACTAGCAAAACTTTTTCTCATAATAGCAAAAAAAAATTAAATTAAAAATAAAAAATCATTAAAAGTCATCATGATTTTTAAGGTCATTTGTGTCATGCACTATATCTCACGAACCAAACATACGATTTGCTTTGCTAAATTATCAATCGACGCGTATTAACATTTGTATGATCCTATAAAGTTTTTGAAAAAAAGTGTCGAAGACGTTTTTTTAATTTAAGGAGAAAAGTGGAAAAAATAGGATTTTTTTCATAAACAATAAATTTTTAACCTAATTTACGAAGCTTGGTATTCAATGTTTATAAAATTTATACACTCCAAACAGTTTTTGTCAGAAAACATGCAAAACTTTTTGTGATGACTACAAAAAAAATTAAATTAAAAATAAAAAATCATTCCAAGTTGCCATGAAAAAAGTCTTCATATGAATGATATTACCTTATATCTTTTATTTTAAAGACTGTTGTTAAGCCAATCAAAGTTTATTAATATTTACACACTTGAAACAGATTTTGAGTACCGTGTTTAAATTGTAATCTAAAAACTGCTTAAATTTTGAAAATCAAAATAATTAATCAAATTTGCATTTGTGGTAATGAACGCTTTGAATGGTAAAATGTTTTGTAGTCAATACTTTGCTGGATCATATGCTTTAAAAAGCTTTCATCAAATGGAAAAAATGTAATTTTTAGTAGTTTTGGTCTTTAGTGTTCGTAAGATTTTAATCACTGCCTCCATCATCATTCGTGAGGCCATTTAGTTTTAATATGATCACATTCACATTCAATGTTTTTCAAGACCAACTGAAAATAAGAAATAAGTATTAGTAATCGTGAAAAAATACAAATTAAATGATTATGCCGAAGTCATGGCAATTTTGTATACAACTATTCAAAATGGCCACCACGCGACGAAATCTCTTCAGTGGGCGTAATAACAAAAACTGCATTAATTTTTGCTAGCGCTCTTTTTGCCCTTTAAGAATTGAAATGAAAATAACAAATAATGTAGAAAAAGCTTTGTAACCTAGCCCCCCCCCCTCCCAATTAATCTGCGTGAAAATTCAATCATCTCCCTTACCTACGTAATCAATGGACGCTCTCGTAGATGATACGATTAATACTAAGCCATTCCAATTACTGTTATGAGAGGTACATTTGTATTATTTAAAGTAGTATTTTCATAATTATTATTTCGTTAATTATTTTAATATTTACGTTGGCTTGTTGTATTTTTATTTTCATTACATTTTGTATATTTTCCTTTAAATCCATCACCAATGTGGCAAATTTACTTGTATGACGTACAGTGAACTAAGTGCTTTCGAGGAAAATTTGATGTCATCTCAAATGCGTTATGTTAGGTGACATGTAATGACTGCAATTATCTAAGTTCGATGTACGTGAAAATGATACAATTGTTATCTTAAGCAAATTGATGTACATTGAACCACATAGTTTGAGTTCAATGTGAGCAGGCTGGGCGCCACAGGACAATCACTAAAGTTGAACTTAATTGTTGTTTATCGAGGTGTTGTGACGTTAACTTGCAATCTTGTCTGTGTTGTAATATCGTAGTGTTTCAATAATCTTGAGCACCCTCAGAGGCGGCAACCCCGCACCTCAACCAGTCTCGAACACCAGCTACCCGACCGGTTCTCTGAAAAGAACCGTTGTCGGCTCCGGGTCTCGGGTGTTGGATCGCTGGGGAGACGAAGGTTGCTTTTCTTTCAGATTGGAGCGGTGAATCGGATTGAAAGGAAAAGGAGTGTTGAGTTCGTGGTAGAGTGGATTCCAATTTGGAGTTTTTCTTAAGACTTTGTTGCGGTTGGAAACAAGAAACACAAATATAGTAATTAAACGAGAATTTTTAAGGAAGAAAATTTTTCCTGCTACATCATTCTTTCTTGAAAGAAATCGGTTAGTGTGAGCGAAAGTGAATCGGGACAACGGTAGCGCCCTTCGAAACGTAGTCGAAAGCTCGTTGACGAAATGTGTTTTAAACAAATAAAGTGAAAAAAGTTCAAATTATAAGGAGCAGGAAAAACCAAAAATCTTAACACTCGAATAAAAGGCATCAAAGTCTCGTCGTATGGGATATGTGCTGAATTTTGTGGAAACCAAAGTACCGAAGTACGGTTCTTGGTGCGGCCAACAAAGCAGTGGACTGATTTGGGAAATTTCCTCGCGGACTCCTTGTGTGCGGAAAATGGCAGTGGCTAGGCGGATGGCGATATTCGGGAGCGGCTACTTCTAGACGAAATTTTGCTGTGGCAGAAGCGGCCGTGGCAGTTGGCGTCGAGTTTAGCACGTGGATGTCGAGGCGACAGCACGATCATTTCCAGGAATCAAGCGGGATTTGACCGGTTGGTAACGGTATCCGAGGTATCGGAGCAAAGAATATTCTCGTCACATTAAAAAGAATATTCTCGACATTAAAAGAAAAAAGAAAAGGTAACCTATGTGGGCTCGTCATGAAAAATGCTATGTGCTGCAACTAGAAAAAATTTCCTTTTGTGTACGAAGAAGGAATTTTTTACATGAGCGATCAAACTAATCTTAAAAACGTACATATATGTACCATAAGGAAACTCATCGATGCATCCGATTCGTTTGGTTCAGCCTAAACGCCACGACTTGCTACGAAGGACATAGGATTAGGGTAATATAAAGCATGTGCACTCGCCACGAGGTAACAAATTGTTAGGTTATTTGAGACATTGTTACATAAACAAAAACAACATATGCGGTACAAGAGTCTATTGGAAAGTCACAAACATGTCATGCATGCTGTCGATCGAGCGCATTGCAACGCTAATAGATCCGACTATTTATATTGAAAAAATATCCATAATCATGAAAAAGATTGACGATTATTGTCGGTTGAGGAACAGTAAATAATAAATTAGTGCATGGTGCATTGGTGCATGATGATAATTGGATTAAAGCTAATGGTATCAGCAATCCATTAAGTTAGAAAATCATAATATGGCACGTTTTGTTTGTAGGCGCAATTTGATTATTATTGATTCGTTTATTACACGTCAGTTTCATGTAGTTTGTGAAGCTAGAAAGAACTAAGAGCTGAGACAATACTAATGACTATTCTTATATATTGATACAATATGTAGATAAAAATGCATTTTTCTATTAATTTAAAGACGCCCATCAATTTTATTCTGAAAATTTAGTATCAATCAAATATAACTAAGAATTTGGCAAGCTCTCGCGCAATTGGCTTCTTTCAAAACTAATTCGATCACTATTTCGGAGATGATAAATTTGTTTAAGTGAACTAAATGAGAAGCCCGATATAATTTCATGAGTCAAATTGTTAATGTTTCGCATATCGTGCAACATAACTTGTTAATAAAAAAAATGATTGAAAATTGTGAAGAGCAAAAATCTTGAGAAAAATATTTTATGAAAGTGAGATCAAAAAATGAATTAATAACATTAGAATAAAGTCTTTATCTAATATGATAGTAGCTTAGTTTACAAATTCAATAATTTAAAGAAATGACAGTGTATAGGTTTTAGTTTCAAGCTAAAACAAAAGATTATTATAGCTCTAATTACTAACAAGGACTGATATATGCAAGATTATGTAAAAAGAACACGAAAAGGTAGATTGAATATTGAAATATTGAAACTGTATAAGAGGAAAATGTACTATACAGAAAATAAATGTGCCATTTTTTTCCATTAGAAAAAAATAATAATAAACATGAATTACTAAACATAAGCAGAGAGTTTCCCTAAGGTTTCTCCCTCCTTTCCATTTCAGGGAACCGGGTCCACACAGGCAGAGGTAAGTAAACAAAGGGGCTTAGCGCGCAACACATGCCTACTTGGCAAGCGCTAAGCTAAGGCAGCGAGGGCCCGGACAGTAACACCGATGTCCGGCGCGCCTCCGGTGACGTCTCCTTCCCTCGAGTAGTGACTTAGCCACCCGAGAATTAGTTTGCTCGCGCGGTTTCTCTTTCGCTCGCTTTCTGTTGATTTTCTTCGGGTCCGTCGCTGTTAACGTAGATTGTAATTTATCTCTCGGGGTGGCGTTGTATCCGCGATTGTTTTTTTTTTTTTTGATGCGCGCGAGTTACACCTATACCCTCAGTTCCACCTATACCTATAGTTATACCTACACCCACAAAGCGCTTGGACAAAGAGATAACAACCATATTGTCCTTTGGAAATAGCATCCTAGAATTAAAATAACAAAACTAATTAAATTTCTCATATCACAATAAAATTTGCTTAATAATCAAATTTGCCTTTACTTCCTTTCAAATCTTGTTTATCTTAAGAATTAATTATCTTCCGACCCAAAAATCCAATCTAAATGTTTATATTAAACCCACGAAATTCAATCTCCACTATTTAATAAACATCCGATTCAATCCAATATTGTTTACACAAACTGCACGATCAGCAGAAAACTGAACTGATCTTTGTCCAGCGAGGATTGCTTAGTCAGCAATCTCGTGGGAAACTCTAGATCAGAATTTAGTATAAAAGACCCGATCAGGAGATCGAGGGAGAGCAGTGTAAATTTCAGAGTTAATACGAGAAGTTCGTAATTTTGTAAACGAGGAATCTTTTAATAAAAGTTAAATTCAAAGTTGAAAGTAAAAGTCTTGTTATTTTGTTTCGCGCAAAGAAACCATCATTATTATTTTTAAGTTAAGAAATACGTTAAACATAACTGGCGCAGTCGTCCGTCAAAGGAGGGAGGAACCCCTTTGAACACAACGAACCCCGAAAAATTAGTGAAACTCGCGAATGTTGAAGAAAAATTAAACAAAAAGTGCAAGTGAAATAAACTAATAATCAATCAAAGAAAATTTGATTGAATAAAAAAAATAGTTTTTCGTTCTTCAAAAAAGTAGACCGAAGAAAATTCAGTCGAAATAAAAAAAGAAGAAATACGAAAAATATAAAATAATAAAAAGAAAATTCAGGTGAAAATAAATTAAAGATCGAAAACTATAATAAAAACCAAAACAACAAGTTTAAGGGAGTACGATCAATTAAGGTCTAAACGTTCCCAAACTACTCTGGTGAGACCGCCAGGGAGCCTTAAACATAACCAAAAAACTAATAAAACCAAAAAACTAAAAACAAAAGTGAAACCACCAAAATGGCAGAAGAGCAACAAATTCCGCTACTACTTTCTTTCGAGGACATCCTGAAAGAAACCCGCAAATTGCCAATCTACAACGGAAACAACAGGGAATATGCGCTTACATCATGGCTAGATGAAGCCTCAGCACTATTACAACTAGCTCAACCAGGAGATCAACAATCTTACATCCTGAGACTCATCCTTTATAAACTTCAAGGCGAAGCAAGGAACGTGGTACAGAAGATACCAAACCCAACATGGAGCAACATTCAACGCATCCTACTTTCAACTTTTGGCATCAACGAAAGCTACAATACGTTAGTTAATAAAGTCCATAGAGTAAGTAACAAAAACATAGACGATGTATATTATACCTTAAACAAACTACTAAATAAGTTAAATACCAAATTCCTACAAGATCCACAAAAGGAGCTTCGCATGGAATTTAATTCAATCCGAAACGAAAATTTAGTCCTTAATAAATTTAAATCTTTATTGCCAGAATACAAGGCATACCTAATCGAAATAAAAAATTGTGAAACATTAAACCAAGCATTTAATGTATTACGCGAAATGCAACAAAACACAAACAGTAATACATACGACAACATAGAACATAAACAAAGACATAATCCTAAACATAACCGCGAATATCGACAAAATAATAATCGAAAAAATTTTAATAATTACCAACCTAAACCAACTAACCATTACCAAAAAAGTTATAACCGCAACAAATATCAATTTCCCTAACTATCGTACTAATAGAAACTAAAATTTCACTCACAATAATTATAATTTTAATCGATACAATAAACCCGAAAGAATTCAAATCGATAATTCGAACATGTGTCGTCAAAACACCAGATATAATCCCGGCAATGCTAATAATCGCGAACACGAACCGATGGATACAAATTTGCAGCAAATTGCCTCGGAAACCATTTACCAATAGTAAACTTAACCATAGATAATGAAATTATTCCCACTTTAATCGACACCGGTGCTTCTATATCTAGTATAGACAAAACAATCCTCATTAACAACAACAAAATTAGACTAACTGAGCCAATACCAGTACACGGCTTAGGAGGTACTTATAACGTTACAGAAAAACGAAAATCCAATATGCCCGAAGAATTCAAATTACCAAGTTCTCACAAAATAATATGGAATATAATGAATTTCCATGACAAAGCATTTAAAGCTGTAATCGGACAAAATATCCTATATCCTCTAAATGCAAAATTAAATATCGGAGAAGGAAATATGGAAGTCAACAACCAAACCATAAAATTTACCTATGCGATACCTGACGAGATAAACTTTCAAAATATCTTTGAGACAGAAAATAGCAGAGAAAGACTGTTTAATGAGTTAAACAATGAGGAAGGAACTTCTCTACAGAAAATACTCAACGAATATGAGGATCTTTTCTATGTAGAAGGAGAAAACCTATCATGTACCACTCAAACAAAACATCAAATTATTACAAAAAGTAATAAATCTCTGTATTCGAAAATCTATCGATTTCAACCTGTCCATGAAAAGGACGTAGAAACCCATATAAACGATATGTTGAAGCAAGGAATTATTAAACCCTCAAACTCTCCGTATAATGCCCCCAAATGGGTCGTTCCAAAAAAATTGGACAACTCAGGGAAACAAAAATGGAGAATCGTGATTGATTATCGCAAATTAAATGACGAAACAATCGACGATAAATTCCCAATCCCCAAAATCGATTCAATCTTTGATAAATTGGGAAGAGCCCAATACTTTACCTCACTAGATTTAGTAAAAGGTTTCCACTAAATAGAAATTAGCGAATATGACCGACATAAAACCGCATTTTCTACCCCCCAAGGACACTACGAGTTTAATCGCATGCCCTTTGGTTTGAAAAACGCACCTGCAACATTCCAGCGAATGATAAACGAAGTCCTTCGAGACTAAATAAACAAAATCTGCGTAGTCTACCTAGACGACCTACTTATCTTTGCTACATCACTTCAAGAAATGGAAGTCAATGTACGAAAAATATTCGATACTCTACGAAAATATAAACTTAAAGTTCAAATCGATAAATGCACGTTTTTCACAAAACATACTGAATACTTAGGTCATGTATCAACAGTCGACGGTATAAAACCAAATCCAGGAAAGGTCAAGGTAATCAAAAACCTCAAAGTCCCTAAATCCACAACAGAGATAAAGTCATTTCTCGGTATTACTGGATACTACCGCAAATTCATAAACAACTATGCGAAAATCGCATCACCTCTCACTGACGCTTTGAAAAAAGCATATAAAATAAATCCAGAAGACCCCAAATACGTAGCCGCATTTGAAAAACTTAAGGACCTAATGACAAATTACCCCATCCTCAGATATCCCGATTTCAAACAAAAGTTTGTTCTTACAACTGACGCTTCAAACAAGGCAATTAGCGCTGTCCTTTCGCAAAATGGACATCCTATCTCTTTTGCCAGCAGAACTCTAAACGAGCACGAGCGTAACTACTCAACAATAGAAAAAGAACTCTTATCTATTGTCTGGGCAACCCAATACTTTCGTCCCCATTTATATGGCGTAAAATTTGATATCAAAACAGACCACAGGCCTCTTGTTTGGCTAAGTAACCTAAAAGAGCCTAATTCAAAACTCCAAAGATGGAAAATCAAGTTAAACGAATACAATTTCAATATCGAATACGTGAAAGACGAGGACAATAAAGTAGCCGACTTTCTTAGCAGAATGAATGCAGAGAAAAACGAAATAAACACTTTATCGAATAATAACAAGTCCGAAGGAATAGAAATAGATATTAGCGACAAAGCTACTATTCATTCGGGAATTGAAGACGAAAACGACCATATACTAATTAAAGAAGGTATTGTAAACATATATAAGACTCAACTAATCATAACTAGAACTAAACAGAAAGAAATAAAAACAATAAATAAAAAACGGAAAATATATGTCGATGATAGTGACTTAGATAATGAAAAAACTATCATAAATATACTAAGACAATATATACCAGAAAAGGGTCAAGTAGGCATACATTGTGAGCTAAGTGACCACAAATGGAACAAAATCTAACAAGTGATAATAAAATTGTACTCTAATAATTCAAAATTAAAATTCATAAAATGCACTGAACAAGCAACAGATTTACTCGACGAAGAACAATGCTACAGCAAAATCAAAAAAGTACACGAAAAAACCAATCATCGTGGAATATTAGAAAATTATGCTGAAATAAAAAACAACTATTATTTCAATGGAATTCTAAAATTAGTCACTAAATATATTAACAATTGTGACATTTGCAACGAAGTAAAGTATGATCGAAAACCCTTGAAACCAGAATTTCTAATCTCAGAAACCCCCAGAAATATTAACGAAATTATACACATAGATCTATTCACAATAAAAGCGAAACAATTCTTCACAGCAATCGACAGGCTTTCCAAACACCTTAACGTTAAGGAAACCACAGACAAAAACGCGATAACTTTCATTCAATTAATTCGTGAAAGAAATGCAATTTTAGGTAAACCTCAAAAATTTATAGCAGATAATGAATTTAACACTATAAACAAAGAATTCTTAAAAACAGAAGGCATAGACATCCATTACACATCCCCTAAATCACATACAGGAAACTCGGTGAATCGATGTCATAACACACTGTTAGAACAAATAAGAATTCTAATAAAAACTAAACCCGACCTCAGTATTAGCGAACAAATCCTAAAAGCAGCAGAACATTATAACAGCACGATACACTCAACAGTTCAAGCAAAACCAATAGACGTACAATATGGAAACGTTGAAAAAAGTAAATTATATAAAACAATAACTAACAAAAAACTAAAATGGATAGAATACCATAACAAAACCAGAGAACCAGTACCAGATTTCAAACAAGGTCCAATATTCATCAAAAACTATGAGAGCGAAAGACATAAAGAAAAGGCTAAATTCAGAAAAATCGAGGTAACGAAAAATAAAAAAGGTAAAATAATAGCAAATAAAAACAAAACAAAAATTCACCCTTGGAGAGTAAAAAGAATCAAAAAATACGCGAATGAGCCAATAAAAACAGCAGACCCAATTGAAATAATACAAAATATAAAATTTACCATCTCACCTAAGCAGGACGAGTTTATCGAAGAAAAACTAAATAATAGCCAGATAAATACAACTTTAATATCAAAATTCAATCTTAACATAATTAAAACAGATATAAACACGTTAAACAACGATAATTGGCTAAACGATCAAATAATTAACTTCTACTTTAATCTAATAACAGAAAATAATAAAGAAAATAATAAAATACACGTTATGAACACATTCTTCATTCAAATCCTTCAAAAATCAGGATATGAAGCAATCAAACGTTGGACACGGAAAATAAACATATTTGGATATAAAATAATAATAATCCCAATACATAAAAATAACCATTGGACAACAGCAGTCATAAATCTCGTAGACAAAACTATTAAAATATATGATTCATTAGGAAATATTGATAACGAAACACCGAAATTACTTCTGGACTACCTAAACAAAGAATCTTTAGATAAATTAAATAAACCCCAGAATATACCTTAGTAAACGAAAGAAATATCCCCTTGCAAGAAAATAGCAATGATTGTGGAGTATTTGCATGTATCTTTGCAAGATGCATTTCACAAGAAAAACCTATAAACTTCTCACAAGCAGATATACCCCACTTCAGAAAACAAATGATCCTAGAAATATTACAAGGTAAAATCCTTTCACAATTACAGCACCTCACGATGAAGACATTGATGTTTACCTTAATATTGACAATCATCGCGCCCATAGCTAAAACCGAAATAATTGTCGAAAAAGTAGAATCCGACTCAGGCATCATCCTAATCAAAAAGGATCCTGTTAGACTAATTAAAGATCACAACCGTATTTATCACAGAATAGACCTAAACCAATACGAAATAGCACTGAATCAAATCACATCCGAAATCGAAACAAACCCTCACATAATAGAAACAATAGCTACAATACGCGGAGAATTAAACTTATTACATTTTAACAAAGTTATTAGCAAAAATAGAAATCGACGAAACAGAACCACATACAAACCCTTAAAATCAAACAGAAATAAAAGAGGATTAATCGATCCTATCGGAAGCGTTTACAAATGGCTTTTTGGATTAATGGATAACCAGGATTACGAAGAAATCATGGAACACTTAAAAATAATAGACTCAAATAACCACGAAATTATTAAATCAATGAATCAACAAATAAAAATTAACAACGCCTTTCAAAATAACCTCAACAAAATAATGTTAAATATAAACCAAACGAATAATATGTACCAACAATTAACTAGAGACGTAAACAACATAACTTTACAGACTAACAAAATCTTAATAAATATGCAATTAAATCATAATCTTGACCTAATAAAAGACGAACTCGAAAAAATCATTGATAACATAAATTCAGCAAGATCAGGACTAATGTCACGGTCTATATTAACACATGACGAAATAAAGGACTTAAAAATTTCTTTCGATGAATTAAAGGACATAACAATAAATGTATTTATAAAAGAAAATATTATTATATTTATAATCAATGTACCAGTTCTAACTCAACCTACATTATCGTACTATGTAAGAAAAATACCAAATAAGAACTACGAGACATTAAATATTAATATTAATGAAGTAATATTAAACCATGGAGAATATTTTGAGACTGAAAAATTTGTAAAACAACTTCAGAATAAGTTAACATATAAAACTAAAAACTGTATTGTAAAAGCAAATAATAAAACTAGCGTAACCGAGATCGAAAAAGGACTCTTATTTATAACAAATATGAATGGAAAAACTATACAGAATTGCAATGAGAAAATGTATCACCTAAATGGACATAACATTGTAAGATTTAGCAATTGTAAAATAGATAAAGCTGGAAAAATCTTTACAAACGAAATTAAAATATTTCAACATATACTAACTTTAAACCCAACAAAAAATATAACAGGTTATATACACGAACTAGATTTTGAAAAAATACAACTAGATAACATAGAAAATTTAAAACAAATAAACGAAATAAAGTATATCAATACAAAAAATACAATTACCTTTGGAACCATTCTTATAATCATCGCATTTACAACTTTAACAGCAGCATATTTTTATTGTAAAAAATCATAATTCAAAGTCAATATAACTAACGAGAAGGAAATTGAATTACCCATTTTAAAAATTGTCGAGGACAACAATAAGCATAAGGAGGGAGGAGTTACATCTATACCCTCAGTTCCACCTATACCTCTAGTTATACCTACACCCACAAAGCGCTTAGACAAAGAGATAACAACCATATTGTCCTTTGGAAATAGCATCCTAGAATTAAAATAACAAAACTAATTAAATTTCTCATATCACAATAAAATTTGCTTAATAATCAAATTTGCCTTTACTTCCTTTCAAATCTTGTTTATCTTAAGAATTAATTATCTTCCGACCCAAAAATCCAATCTAAATGTTTATATTAAACCCACGAAATTCAATCTCCACTATTTAATAAACATCCGATTCAATCCAATATTGTTTACACAAACTGCACGATCAGCAGAAAACTGAATTGATCTTTGTCCAGCGAGGATTGCTTAGTCAGCAATCTCGTGGGAAACTCTAGATAAGAATTTAGTATAAAAGACCCGATCGAGAGATCGAGGGAGAGCAGTGTAAATTTCAGAGTTAATACGAGAAGTTCGTAATTTTGTAAACGAGGAATCTTTTAATAAAAGTTAAATTCAAAGTTAAGAGTAAAAGTCTTGTTATTTGGTTTCGCGCAAAGAAACCATCATTATTTTTTTTAAGTTAAGGAATACGTTAAACATAACTCGCGCGAGAATATTCTTAGAGTAAAGTAGGAGGTCGAGCCTCAGAAAGATTTGGTGTTTTGCTTGAAGTCTATTTTCTTGTCGAATTTGTAAATCGGGTAACTTAGATGGCTGAATCTCTCAAAAATGAGATTTGGGACTTGGTATAGGCAAACGTACCCACGACATCACGCGCCGAACAGAGCTGGCCTGCCAGCAGCCATCGCCGTCTAACCAAGTAGAGGCCGAACCCAATAAGTCTACACGACCAACGGGTTCGTTGCCTCGTCCCAGGACTAAACGTCCAATAAGGCCAACGGGACGAGAGTCTCGTTGCCTCGCAATTTCATCGCGATCTCGTTCGTGACTACTTTCTCATTACAATGGCGCCCAACGTGGGGCCCCAACAGCTTGTCTCCAGTCAGTTCACTGACTGGACATAGATCTTTTACGCTTCAGACTTCCAATTTTGGGCTACCCAATCGCAGAGTGTTTGGACTTCATGAGTAATAGCTCATGCCACTTTTTGCTACAAGTGCAGGTCGTCCAAAACTCCTTCTTAATATTTCTTTTGTTCGCGAGAGGGACTTCCAACGTGTGTCCAGAGTACTTGTACTCGCAAAGAGGGCTGTCTCTTTCGTTTGAGAATACCAGCTTGGTGGGTAATACTCGCCTTTATTTGGTCTCGTGAAAAGAGTCTGCCTGTCCTTTGCCCTTTTGTATTGGGAGTACCCTACATTTTTTTTTAATGCGGGATAGATGTAGTAAACCGCGTACACGGGATGTCGGGGGTCGCTGGAACACGAAGTACTAAGGGCTAAATCGCGTCGTGCGTTCATCCGCTCTTCTTGCAGCTCAGAGTTGCCTGCTCACTCGCCTCGGTAAAGTTAGAGAATATTTTTTGTCGCGAATAAATTTTGTAATGAACTAAATGAGCACTCTCGTCGGAGGGAGGACTTCATTGGGGGCTATTTACCTCTGCCGGGGCCCTGGGTCTTGGTTGGGGCTGGAGGAATCGAACAGAAAACTCTCGTAAAACTTTTCAAACTCAAATTTATCAATAGTAACAAGATATATAACTCAGCAGTCATATATCTATGTCGCATTTCATAGACGCATTCCTTATCATTTATATACACACGCAATTTTCCTTTTGTTTTCAGGAACTTTATACCGCGTAAACCTTATCACATCCGTTTAGAAGCCAAAACGCTCGACCATTCGACTACGGCGTTTTTGGGAGAAGGTCCTGCGCATCAAAAAACAATATGTAGCAGCAACGATTGTGGATCGCCCGAAAGCTGATTTCAGACCATACGCCGACGTAAAATTGTTCGGTGAAGAACTGGTTAGCGGGCTGATAGGCACCGGAGCAAGCTTAAGCTGTATCGCTGCGGGTTTCGCACGACAGGTCCTAGAGCGATACAAGCACCGAGTGAAAAAACTACAACTGGGCCTAAGGAAAGCTGACGGCACCCAACACAAGGCTGTAGGCTGCATCACAGGCACCATTGACTTCCACGGAAGAACAAAAACACTCTCGTTTATAATCATCCCCTCTCTTAGCCAAGACCTCTATCTGGGAATAGACTTTGTACGACTTTTTGGGATTGGCAGCAGACTTATTCGCAAGGACAGTAGCACCAACTCCCACCACACTTAATGTACTGCATGCAGAGATTCTTTGTCACCACACAACCCCACTACAGCAGCAAATCCTCAATTCCGTCATCGCCAGCTTTCCGTCTTATGCTCGCGAAGGTTTGGGGCGAACAACGTTAATTACTCATGTGATTGATGTTAGACGCAACCAGCCCATCAAACAGCGGCACTTTTCCATCTCGCCAGCCATAGAAAAGGTGTTATATGCTGAGCTGGATCGAATGCTTGCGATGGGGGTGATTGAAGAGTCGTAGAGTAGTTGGTCGTCTCCTGTGATATTGGTGGTCAAACCTGGGAAAGTCCGAATGTGTCTGGATGCGAGAAAGGTCAACCAGGTCACGGTGAAGGATGCCTATTCTTTACCACTCATTGACGGTATCTTAGGTCGACTGCCGAGAGCACAATCCATCTCCAGCTTGGACCTAAAGGACGCCTTCTGGCAAATACCACTTGATTAGGCCTCGAAGGATAAGACGGCTTTCACCGTGCCTGGGCGGCCCCTTTACCACTTTGTTACCATGCCTTTCGGACTGTGCATTGCGCCACAAACAATGCAACGACTAATGGACAAAGTGATTCCAGCACACCTACGCTTTCAGGTATTCGTCTACCTGGACGATCTTCTGATTTTCACCTCTACCTTTGACGGACATATCTCTGTTTTGCAGGAAGTCTCCGCAGCTATGAGAAAATCTGGTTTGAACCTCAATGTAGAGAAAAGCAAATTTCTCATGCGAGAGGTAAAGTATCTCGGCCACATCATCGGCGACGGCACCATACGTACTGACCTCGGGAAGGTGGAGGCCATCAAAGACTTCCCACGGCCGCAAACCGTCAAACAACTACGACGATTCCTGGGCATGTGCGGTTGGTACCGTCGTTTTGTGCCTGGCTTTGCCGAGATAGCGACCCCACTCACAGAACTCCTTTCCAAGAGAAAGCCCTTTGTATGGGACGAGAACAGCATATCCGCATTTGCGACCCTCAAGGACAGCTTGTGCGCCGCCCCGGTTCTGCATAGCCCAGACTTCAAAAAACCGTTCACCATACATTGTGACGCAAGTCAGCATAGTGTCGAAGCGGTGCTTATGCAGAAGACCGAAGACGGTAGTGAAGCACCGGTGGCTTACATATCCCAAAAGCTTAACGCTGCTCAGAGGAACTACACCTTCTCCGAGCAGGAGTGCCTCACCGTTGTTCTTGCCATTAAGAAATTTCGGGCCTATGTCGAGGGTCAGGAATTTGAAGTCGTGACTGACCATGCCTCCTTGCAATGGCTGATGACATTGGCGGACTTACATGGACGCCTAGGAAGGTGGGCATTGCGACTCCAAGGCTTCAAATTCAAGATCCTCCACCGAAAAGGAAGTCAAAACGTGGTGTCAGACTCGTTATCTCGTGCCCACTCTCCAGATGGTAACGAAATAGTTGAAATAAGAGAGGATCACCAAGAGATAGACCTCACTTCTCCGCATTTTGGGTCGGCTGAGTACAAGAATATAATACAACAGGTTAAGTACAAGCAGCACCAATATCCAGACATGCAGGTTGTCGACGGGTTCGTGTACCGGCGCTGTAAGCATGCGACCGGCAACGTCTCATTAGACCAAAACGACTAAAAGCTGTGGGTACCCAGCGCGCTCACCAACCAACCGATTAGAAGAGCACACGATCACCCTATGTGCTCTCTACTGGTCTCACATGAGCCATCAAGAGGCCGAGTACATAGGCGCTTGTGAGGTCTGCAAAAAGACGAAACCGCCCAACAAAATACTTCGTGCTCCCATGAGACCCCAATCCGTGCCCGAACGTATCTTTTAGCGCCTGTACACGGACCTGCTCGGCCCGTATCCCAGATCTTCTACAGGCAATACTTGTACCCTTGTAGTCCTGGATCATTTATCCAAATTCGTGTTACTGGAACCACTTCGAACGGCGTCGACCAAATTAAAAGCCGAATTTTTCGAAAAGCGCGTATTCCACACATACGGTGTGCCAGAAACCATCGTTTCGGACAATGGACCTCAGTTTAGGTCCAAAGATTTCAATCAGCTGCTTCAGGACTACGGGATCAGGCATGCCTACACCGTCGTGTATGCTCCGCAGGCGAATGCTTCGGAGCGTGTCAACCGGTCCGTCCTAGCCGCAATTCGCGCTTATGTACACCCGACCCAGCGTGACTGGGATCGTCGCTTGTCTGCCATCGGCTGCGCCTTAAGATCCTCTCATTACGTCTCTCTGGGAACCTCCCCGTATTTCGTGGTCTTCGGTCAAAGCATGATAGGACACGGTAGTTCGTACACGCTGTTACGCAAGCTACAAATCCTCCGCGAACCAACCATCGAATTGAGACCACATGAGAGGTTAGAACTCATACGGCGCTAGGTCGAGACTCACTTAGAGAAGACATCACAGGCGCAGGCAAGGACATACAATCTTCGATCCCGGGAGCCCCGACTACAGGTTGGCGACACCGCATACGTGCGCAATTTCCCACAAAGCAACGCTGCAGCCCACTACAACGCCAAACTAGATACCAAGTTTCGCAAATGCAGAATCATGGAACGAATCGGGGCCGCGTGTTACAATGTTGAGGATGAAAAGGGAAAGATCCTGGGCACCTTTCATTCGAAGGATTTTCGGACGTAGTGATCCAGGCAAGAATGCTCGTGAGCACTTGCATTCTTGTCTGTGTTGTAATATTGTAGTGTTTCAATAATCTTGAGCACCCTCAGAGGCGGCAACCCCGCACCTCAACCAGTCTCGAACACCAGCTACCCGACCGGTTCTCTGAAAAGAACCGTTGTCGGCTCCGGGTCTCGGGTGTTGGATCGCTGGGGAGACGAAGGTTGCTTTTCTTTCAGATTGGAGCGGTGAATCGGATTGAAAGGAAAAGGAGTGTTGAGTTCGTGGTAGAGTGGATTCCAATTTGGAGTTTTTCTTAAGACTTTGTTGCGGTTGGAAACAAGAAACACAAATATAGTAATTAAACGAGAATTTTTAAGGAAGAAAATTTTTCCTGCTACATCATTCTTTCTTGAAAGAAATCGGTTAGTGTGAGCGAAAGCGAATCGGGACAACGGTAGCGCCCTTCGAAACGTAGTCGAGAGCTCGTTGACGAAATGTGTTTTAAACAAATAAAGTGAAAAAAGTTCAAATTATAAGGAGCAGGAAAAACCAAAAATCTTAACACTCGAATAAAAGGCATCAAAGTCTCGTCGTATGGGATATGTGCTGAATTTTGTGGAAACCAAAGTACCGAAGTACGGTTCTTGGTGCGGCCAACAAAGCAGTGGACTGATTTGGGAAATTTCCTCGCGGACTCCTTGTGTGCGGAAAATGGCAGTGGCTAGGCGGATGGCGATATTCGGGAGCGGCTACTTCTAGACGAAATTTTGCTGTGGCAGAAGCGGCCGTGGCAGTTGGCGTCGAGCACGATCATCTCCAGGAATCAAGCGGGATTTGACCGGTTGGTAACGGTATCCGAGGTATCGGAGCAAAGAATATTCTCGTCACATTAAAAAGAATATTCTCGACATTAAAAGAAAAAAGAAAAGGTAAACTATGTGGGCTCGTCATGAAAAATGCTATGTGCTGCAACTAGAAAAATTTTCCTTTTGTGTACGAAGAAGGAATTATTTTCATGAGCGATCAAACTAATCTTAAAAACGTACATATATGTACCATAAGGAAACTCATCGATGCATCCGATTCGTTTGGTTCAGCCTAAACGCCACGACTTGCTACGAAGGACATAGGATTAGGGTAATATAAAGCATGTACACTCGCCACGAGGTAACAAATTGTTAGGTTATTTGAGACATCGTTACATAAACAAAAACAACATATGTGGTACAAGAGTCTATTGGAAAGTCACAAACATGTCATGCATGCTGTCGATCGAGCGCATTGCAACGCTAATATATCCGACTATTTATATTGAAAAAATATTGTGTATCATGAAAAAGATTGACGATTATTGCCGGTTGAGGAACAGTAAATAATAAATTAGTAAAGATATTGGTGCATGATGATAATTGGATTAAAGCTAATGGTATCAGCAATCCATTAAGTTAGAAAATCATAATATGGCACGTTTTGTTTGTAGGCGCAATTTGATTATTATTGATTCGTTTATTACACGTCAGTTTCATGTAGTTTGTGAAGCTAGAAAGAACTAAGAGCTGAGACAATACTAATGACCATTCTTATATATTGATACAATAGATAAAAATGCATTTTTCTATTAATTTGAAGACGCCCATCAATTTTATTCTGAAAATTTAGTATCAATCAAATATACCTAAGAATTTGGCAAGCTCTCGCGCAATTGGCTTCTTTCAAAACTAATTCGACCACTATTTCGGAGATGATAAATTTGTTTAAGTGAACTAAATGAGAAGCCCGATATAATTTCATGAGTCAAATTGTTAATGTTTCGCATATCGTGCAACATGACTTGTAAATAAAAAAAAATGATTGAAAATTATGAAGAGCAAAAATCTTGAGAAAAATATTTTATGAAAGTGAAATCAAAAAATGAATTAATAACATAAGAATAAAGTCTTTATCTAATATGATAGTAGCTTAGTTTACAAATTCAATAATTTAAAGAAATGACAGTGTATAGGTTTTAGTTTCAAGCTAAAACAAAAGATTATTATAGCTCTAATTACTAACAAGGACTGATATATGCAAGATTATGTAAAAAGAACACGAAAAGGTAGATTGAATATTGAAATATTGAAACTGTATAAGAGGAAAATGTACTATACAGAAAATAAATGTGCCATTTTTTTCCATTAGAAAAAAATAATAATAAACATGAATTACTAAACATAAGCAGAGAGTTTTCCTAAGGTTTCTCCCTCCTTTCCATTTCAGGGAACCGGGTCCACACAGGCAGAGGTAAGTAAACAAAGGGGCTTAGCGCGCAACACATGCCTACTTGGCAAGCGCTAAGCTAAGGCAGGGAGGGCCCGGACAGTAACACCGATGTCCGGCGCGCCTCCGGTGACGTCTCCTTCCCTCGAGTAGTGACTTAGCCGCCCGAGAGTTAGTTTGCTCGCGCGGTTTCTCTTTTGCTCGCTTTCTGTCGATTTTCTTCGGGTCCGTCGCTGTTAACGTAGAATGTAATTTATCTCTCGAGTTGCCGTTGTATCCGCGATTGTTTTTTTTGATGCGCGCGCGAGAATAATCTTAGAGTAAAGTAGGAGGTCGAGCCTCAGAAAGATTTGGTGTTTTGCTTGAAGTCTATTTTCTTGTCGAATTTGTAAATCGGGCAACTAAGATGGCTGAATCTCTCAAAAATGAGATTTGGGACTTGGTATAGGCAAACGTACCCACGACATCACGCGCCGAACAGAGCTGGCCTGCCAGCAGCCATCACCGTCTAACCAAGTAGAGGCCGAACCCAATTAGTCTACACGACCAACGGGTTCGTTGCCTCTTCCCAGGACTAAACGTCCAATAAGGCCAACGGGACGAGAGTCTCGTTGCCTTGCAATTTTGTCGCGATCTCGTTCGTGACTACTTTCTTATTACAGATGCTTGGCGCATAGCAAGGACTTGGCCAGACCTTTCACTACGGGTTGTTTTTTAACTGGGATCCTTGCTTGAATCAACAGATGCTGGCCTACAAAATAGCAATGGCGATGACGATAGCAGCGGTAATCGAGGACCAGGCTCATGCATTGATGGACTTGTGGTTGAAAATGCGGTACTTCGTTGTTTAGCGGCTGAGATGGAGATATTTTGAACATCTGTTCAGGGACTCTGGAAGTTTCCGAATATGTCAGTTTTCCTGATTTGGTTCTGCATTAGAGCATTGGAGTGGGTTGTCTGTGCCAATGCTTTCGTGTCTTGGAAATATGGAAAAAGAATTCCTATTCTAAGATTCCCTCGAAAAACCTGTGCCTTTCCAAGGTTTTCTTTGTAATATCCTGTAGACGGCGTGAATATTATATATTCATGATGAGAGTGACTGTCAGCTATCGTGATTGCAAACATCAGAAACTTTATATTAGTTGTTAGTAGCGCTCTCGCCCAGGTGCAGAGTGCGATACGACGTTTCTTCTTCTTTCGTCGTTCTGTTGACTTTTGCTGTGGTATCTGGCGTATATGCTTGTCCACTGCATAATTATGACCCTCGTTAGTTTCAAGTGGAAATCTTCCATCGTGTGTATATCCGACACTAGTATTCGTTATTGAAACTACTGGATTATTTATTGAGTGAATTTTACTAGTATTTGATTCAGAAACGTGAAATGTCGTGTTGTTTGTAGATATTTCGATTGGCGTACAGTGATTATCCGTATTTTGTTGTCTGAGCCAGGTTTGAGTTTGTGAATACGTGCCAACGCCTCTTTTGAAGGTTTTAAGTTGGATTGCTTGAGAAGGACGAGGTGGCCAGTTGTAGGGTTGTCACATTTCTTAGTCCATTTTGATTTAAGCTGGAGTGTGTGCAAATATTCCGTGAACTATCATTTGCGAAAACGTTTGATAAAGTGCGGTCAGCTTCTTCCAGTGGTCATGTAAATGTGCTTGTCCAATCGGGTTCTGCCATGGCAAGAAAGTGTCCACGGGAAAGTGTTAGGTAATCTCTGGGATCACTAGAGAGTGGACTTATTGGTCTGAAGTTAAGACAGGCTTATATTTGAATGAGAACTGTATTAAACTCTTCGAAGGTCGGTGATATATCGGTTTTATCGAAAATTCGTTTAATGTGGTATCTAACAGATTTAACAATTGCTTCCCAGAGGCCTTCTAGAAGAACCGTTGCAACTGGGATGAACTTGCAGTCGATCACATTTCCAGCGAAAATTGGGGCAACATCTTCTTTTATGTCGTCGTCCAAAACTTTGCTTGCACCAACAAAGTCAGTTTCATTGTCATTGAAGATCTCCCGGCAAAGTCATCTTTTACTTATAAAGCTCTTGAAGCCTGCTAGAAAAGTCCCGGTGGTAAGATCACTCAAGAGCTCAAGTATGCAGACAAACACTGCAATATATTAACAGTATATGGGAAGCTCTTGTAATCGGCTCGAAAATCGAAATTGTAATTTTCGACTTTTCTTTACGTTCGATTGTTCGAGCGGTTTTATAATTTTTTTTTTAAAGTGCAAAAAATAAATGTTTTTTTTTCAAAAACAATATATATTTGAAATGAAAACTTCTTTAGCCGCGTTGGACACTTTTTGGTGGGAGAAAATGTTATGGGTTCGCGTCACCGACATCACAGTAAAGGTAGACCCAGTATGCAATCGAAGCCTTCAAACACAAAATTTCCTTTCAAGAAATGGTGCCATGTGCTTGCAAAAATTGACGAATGCCAAGCATTGCCAGATTTGCAGAGAATAAATCATTTTCGCGGACCTCATCTTTGACTTCAACACATGAGACATTTTTTGGTTTTGGCTTTTTCTCAATCAATTTGCCAAAGCAATTGAAATTTGTGTCAGTGAAGACGTTTCACCATTGTAATTCAATGAACCGAAGCTTCAACGGTGTTTTTCACGCCTAGCATGAACAGTGCATATACGAGGTCTGGCAATGCCCCGATCAGTAGATAGCTGCCATTATGTCATAAATGGTAGCAAACATATGATAAATATAAAAAAACATATGATAAATGTAAACAAACATTTGACGCTGTCCCGTAGAACCGCGGGCCGTACTTGATAGTGCGCCTTTATATGAAACATTACATACTGGGCCTACCTATACTGTGACCGACATGCTCATTACAGGCACACGCGAGTTACAATTGAGGCGCAGTTTTGCAAAAGGGTATAAGCGCCAAAATCGAAAAAGTCGAGTTTGATATCGATTTTTATGTAAAATTTCACGAGGAATCGAATGGTCACGTTCCGGTTTGTTGAAACGGGACGAATCCCGCCTTAAAAGCATGAAGTTTTTTCAAAACGGTACTATTTCTATAGTTTTTTAAAAATGTTACATATTTTATATCCTTTTCCTATAAATAAAATTGATACCAATGTGTCAACAATATCACATTACAGTGAGATTTAAATTAAATTAAATCAAATAGCATCAATAGAAAACCCATCTCTTGGGCTAGGGTGGAAATGGCTTTGCAAAACGGTATAGAAATTGGATGTATACCGTTTTGCGAAACCTCCCCAATTTCATAGTCAACTTCCCATCTGATGGAACAGGTAATTGAATCATGTTGATAGATAAATACAATTTCGCTACATTCTAGATAATTTATCAACAATTCAATTTTTCAAAAATGAAAATGCCAAGAGTATAATTGTTTTTTTTTTGATTCCCGAAAATTCAGTTTTTTTGGAAATGTAGCCTTTTGTAAAACTGTGCCTCAATTGATAAACAAGCTCCTAAGCTTGATGACCAATCTATAAACAACGTACGTTTTTTCTAAACATCCGTTGTATCAAGTCAGCATTATTAAATTCTTTTAACATATCCAATTTCATAAACATCATGACTTCATTATGTTGATGCATGATTCATATTATAAACTATTAACACTAACGTATCAACTCATTGTTTACACAGCTGCATCATCTCATATTTATGCTGATGTATCTTATAATATCATATTTCATAAAATGCTGATCTTATCTTTTTATTCCCTTGATCAAAATTGCAACTATGCAATTTTGGGTTCTTTGTTTCCCATCTGTATAAATACCACTTGATCATCCAGATCAAATTTAGTTATTATTCAGTTATTGTTCCATCATCAACCGTGTTGGTTATTAGTTATTATTCAATCGAGTTATTATTCAGATCAGTCAGTCAGAGTTAATCAGTTAAATAGTTATTATTAAATATACAAGCCAATTGTCTTAAATAAAGTGTTTATAGTAAATTCAATACCGTGTTTTATTTAAATAAATGTGGTAAAAAATTTTTTTTGTAAACTTATATTACAAGAAATATAACTGGCGCAGTCGCTATTCTAAAATGGGAGGAACCTCTTAGAATATAAACGAACCTTATTTAATTGGAAAACAATTCATAACATAATCGAAGAAAGTTCTATGTGTTTAATAATAAATTATAATAAAGTGATTAGTGAAAAAATAACTAACTTCAATCATACGAAGAAAATTCGTATGATCTAAAAACAACTGGTTTAAAGTGTAAATAGTTCAAATAAGTAAATTGAAGAAAATTCAATTGAAAAACTGAATTCAAAAACACCAAACCATAATAACTCAACAACAAACCAATTATAATAAATAACAAATAATATAAAAAATTATAAAAATTTGTGATAAAATAAAATAAAAGTGTAAACTGAATCTACAATCATCAAAACGTATCCTGACAAAACATATCCTGTACACAACACAGTAAGTCACATTCAACGTATATATCTATAAAATGGCAAACGAACAAAACCAACATCCACCGAATCCATTGGAACTGTCTTTTGAAGAGCTTATTAAGAAAGCTCGACGTCTTCCAATTTATACTGGAAATAATTGTGAATACGATCTCAACACATGGATAGAGGAAGCAGACACTCTCCTTACTTTTACACAGGGAAATCAACAATCCTACATATACAGACTTATTCTTCATAAACTTCAAGGTCCTGCGAGAGCTGCCGTTCAAAAACTCACCGATCCTAATTGGGCTACTGTTGAATCTCTTCTTATTTTTACTTTTGGAATAACTGATAGTTATAACAATATTGTTACTAACATACATAAAGTTAATAGTAATAATAAAAATATTGATGACATATATTATTCATTAAATAACCTTTTGAATAAATTAAATACTAAATACATTCAGGATTCTCAAAAACATTTACATACTGAATTTTCCCCTATTAGAAATGAAAATCTTGTTCTGAAAAATTTAAATCTACATTGCCTGAATATAAATCATATCATTTGGAAATGAAAAATTGCAACACATTAAGTGAAGCTTATAAATTATTAACAGAAATAAAACAAACATATGATGATAGAGAACATTTTACCATTAAACATAATAACCAACATAATAAAAATAATTATGTACCAAAAAATACTGAACATAAATTTCAAAATAAAAAATATAGTAATAATTCTAATCAATATAACAATAATAACAATCGATATAACAATAATCGGTATAACAACAGTCGATACAACAATTATCCTAATAATAATTACAGTAACAAAAACTTCAGAAATTTTAACAACAGATTTTCAACTAATAATAATAATCGCTATAATCAACAATATAAAAATAAACGTCCAGAACCAATGCAAACTGAAAATTCAGATCGATTCCGACAACAATTTAATAACCAAAACCAAAAACCAGAAGCAATGGATATAAATTTTCATCAAATTGCCTCGGAAGAAGTCCTCTACCAATAGTAAATCTAACAATCAATAATAAAATTATTCCTGCCTTAATCGACACTGGTGCATCCGTCTCCAGCATTCATAAAAACTGTTTCCCTGAAATTCCTAAAATTATATTTAATAAACCAATAACAATTGAAAGACTAGGTAGAGGATATCAAATAACTGAAAAAATAAAAACAAATATGCCTAATGAATTTGAGTTACCCGAAAATCATAAAATACTTTGGAACATAATAAACTTCCAAAATAAAAATTTCAAAGCTTTTATTGGACAAAACTTGTTACATCCGCTAAATGCAAAACTTAATCTAGGTGAAGGTAGTATGGAAATAAACGGAAAACGTTTACTTTTTTCATATGCCGTTCCTGAAGAAATTAATATTCAATTCAAACTAGAACCATTAAGTGATGCTAAGGATAAAATCTTCAAGGGATTAAACCAAGAAAAAGTTTCCGCTTTAAGAAACATCATCAGAGAAAATGATGATTTGTTTTATAAAGAAGGAGACAACCTAACATGTACAACACAAACTAAGCACGAAATAATAACTACATCTAATAAACAATTATATTCGAAAATTTATCAATTTCCTTACATTCACGAAAACAAAGTTAATACGCAAATTAACGATATGCTGAAACAAGGCATAATTCAACCTTCAACATCCCCTTACAATGCTCCAATATGGGTTGTGCCAAAAAAATGGACTACTCTGGTAAAATCAAATGGAGAGTCGTAATCGATTATAGGAAACTCAATGAAGAAACCATTGATGATAAATTTCCTATTCCTAATATTGGAGGAATTTTCGACAAACTTGGAAAGTCTCAGTATTTCACAACTTTGGACTTGGCGAAAGGCTTTCATCAAATTGAAGTCAGCGAACATGACCGAAATAAAACAGCCTTTTCAACTCCACAAGGACATTATGATTTCATTCAAAGGCCCTTTGAATTGAAATATGCCCCATCAACATTCCAAAGAATGATGAATGAAGTACTTGTAGAACATATTAATAAAATATGTGTCGTATATCTTGACGATATACTAATTTATGCAACTTCACTCCAAAAAATGGAGAATAATATAAAAAAAAAAAAAATACTTTGAGAAAATTTCAATTGAAAATACAAATTGACAAATGCAATTTCTTTTCTAAACAAACAGAATATCTTGGACATATTCTTTCAACCGATGGTATTAAACCAAACCCAAATAAAATCGAAGTCATAAAAAATCTTAAAATACCAGACAACACAAAAAACTAGAATCATTTTTAGGTATAACCGGATATTACAGAAAATTCATAAAAAACTATGCAAAAATCGCCTTTCCATTAACTGACAACCTGAAAAAAGATAGAAAAATTAATACGGAAGATCCTAAATACAATGCAGCTTTTGAAAAATTAAAAAACATCATGATTAATTACCCAATACTTCACTACCCTGATTTTAAACAAAAATTTGTTCTTACAACCGACGCATCTGATAAAGCTATAGGCGCAGTTTTATCCCAAAGTGGACATCCTATTTCATTTGCAAGTCGAACGCTTAATGAACACGAGCGAAATTACTCAACTCTTGAAAAGGAACTTTTATCAATCGTCTGGGCAACAAAATATT
The DNA here is from genome assembly GCA_963942545.1 of Oxycera nigricornis. Lineage (NCBI taxonomy): Eukaryota > Metazoa > Arthropoda > Insecta > Diptera > Stratiomyidae > Oxycera > Oxycera nigricornis. Next base: position 71,761,415 of record OZ012661.1, read on the forward strand.
TCAGTCCATACTTATTCGGAGTAAAATTTGACATAAAAACAGACCATAGACTTAAAACTTAACTTAAACTTCAACGATGGAAGATACAACTGAATGAATACAACTTTAACATAGAATACGTTAAAGGTAAACACAATAAAGTCGCAGATTTTCTAAGTCGCATAGATGCAGATAATTATCAAATAAATGCATTAACTACAAATATGGAATATGATAACTTAAGTGAAAATACAACAATTCATTCGGGAGAAGAAGATCAGAAAGATCTTGTACCTATTAAAGAAGGTATCGTAAATATTTACAAAACTCAAATAATAATTGCCAGAAAAAAACAAAAGGAAATTAAAATATTAAACAAAAAAAAATATACATCGACGAAACTGACTTAAATAGTGAAAACATAATCATTGACATATTAAGGAGATACATTCCAGAAAAAGGAATTGTAGGTATATTTCGCGAACTAAATGATACTAAATGGAACAAAGTTTAATTAATCATTGTCAGCCTGTATTCGAATAATAATAATTTACGTTTCATAAAATGTAGCAATCATGCCTTTGATCTATTAAGTGAAGATCAATGTTTTGAAAAAATAAAGGAAATACCTACAAAAAGTAATCACCGTGATATGCTTGAAAACTATGCAGAAATCAAAAATAAATATTACTACAATGAATTAATGAAATTTATAAATGAATTCTTAAATAATTGTGACATCTGTAACCGAGCTAGATATGACAGAAATTCTCTAAAAATAAAATGCAAACTTTCCGAAACACCCAGCGATATTAATAAAATCATACATATTGATATATTCCTTATTGGCAAAAAACAATTTTTCACGGCTATCGATAAGTTTTCTAAACACCTTTACACTAAAGAAACACTAGATCGAAATGCTATTACATTCATTAGCCTTTTGAGAGAAAGAAACGCAATTCTAGGTAAACCTTACAAAATAATCGCTGATAATGAATTTAACATGATTAACGTGAAAGACTTCTTGAAAAAAGAAAACATCGAAACTCATTTCACCTCACCAAAAGCTCACACAGGTAACGCGGATATGAACAGTTGTCACAGATCCTTACTTGAACAAATAAGAATATTAACATTAACCGAACCAGAATTGAACATCGAAGAAAAGGTTCTCAAAGCAACCGAATATTACAATAATACAATTCATTCTGTAACGCAAAGCAAACCTCTAGAAATACAGCAAGGTATCAGAAATAAATCCGACATATTTAAACATCTTCATAATAATGGATAGACTATCATAACAAAAAACGAGAACTTCCACAAGAAATTACTCAAAATGAAGTATACATAAAAACTATAAACACGAAAGACATAAGGAACAATCTAAATTCCGCAAAGTCGAAATAACCAAAAATAAAAACAATATAATATTAATAAAAAATAAAAAACCCAGAAATAAAATCCATCAATCAAGAATAAACCTTTATTCGTTTACATTCATTCATTTACAACACCCGAATAAATAATACCATACAATACAATTGAAGAAACAGCTAAAATTCAACAAATTCTTGAAGGACAATCAAACGAAGTCCTTATCTCAAAATTTAATTTAAATATCACACGAAGTGACATCCGTACATTGAATGGAAACTCTTAGATAAATGATCAAATAATAAACTTTTACTTCAACTTAATTTCAGAACGTAGTAAACTTCAATTAAATTACCCATGAACACTTTCTTTACCCAATGTCTTTAAAAACACCGGATATAATTCAGTCAGTCGTTGGACAAGGAAAATAGACATATTTTCATTCGACTACGTACTTATACCAATACATGTAAATAAATCACATTGGACCCTTGCAATAATAAACTTTCGCGATAAAACAATAAAATATTACGATTCATTACACCAACCTAACAATCATATATTAAATATACTTCTTGAATATTTGAAAAAAGAATCATTGGATAAATTCGATCAACCATTAAATACCCCCTTTACTACAGAAAATATCAAAACAAATCCCCTACAAGAGAATAGTTTTGATTGCGGAATCTTTACTTGTATAACTGCTAAATATCTATCAACAAATAAAAATTTAAATTTCACACAAACCGATATTCCCAATTTTAGACAAAACATGATAATCGAAATAACTAATGGAAAACTATTGGACTAATTAACTTCATATTAAAATTACAGACAATGTCATCCATAATTCAAATACTTATACCCCTTATCCTGTTAACAACTATACAAACAACAGAATCCGAAATAGCAATAGAAAAACTTAACACTGAATCAGGAATCATTCTTATTAAAAAGGATACCATCAGATTAATTAAAAACCATCATAGAATTAAATTTATGTTTGGACTTATCACTAATGATGATTATCAAGAAAGAACAGAACACATGAAAATAATTGACACTAATAACCATGCAATCATAAAATCAATGAATAAACAAATACAAATCTATAATGTATTCCAAAATAACCTTAATAAAAAAATACAAAACATTAATCAAACTAATAACATGTTTGCTGATAACGTTAATCATACTACTGATCAAATAAATAAAATCATTGCAAAAATACAACTCAATCATAATTTAGATCTGATAAAAGATGAGTTAGAAAAAATAATCGATAATATAAATTCTGCTTAAACTGGAATAATGACGAGATCCCTTTTAACTTATGACGAAATAGATTTTTATAACGTATCCTTCGACGAACTTAGAGAAATTACAATAAATGTTCTAACAAAAAATGGAATAATTATATTTGTGATCAATATCCCAATACTAACCCAACCTTTATTATCATATCATGTCAGACAAATAGCAAATGTAAAGTCAGAAACTTTAGATATAAAAATTAAAAATGTTGTATTATATAATGGAAACTATTATGAAACTGAAAAATATGTAAATTTACTAAAAAATCAATTAACATGTACACAAAAAATTGTATAATTCAAATAGAAAATAAAACTAAAACCGAAGAAATCGAAAAAGGATTAGTACTTTTAACAAATGTACAAAATAAAGTTTATTGCCTTTTGCCGACTTGGCTTTGAGGCACGAAGAGGAATATTTATTTTCTAATATTTAACCTCTGCATTACATCACGCAATAAGTGTTTCACAGTCGCTTGGATGTTTCCTTACTACCGTGGTAAAACAGATTTATAGTTGTTCAATCATATTTTTATCGTGGAATTTGAAATTTAAATTTTTATAAAATCTAATAATAATTTAAGATTTATGTGTTGAATTTTAAAATATGGTTATAATGCAAAATTATAGTTTGTTACCTTATATCATTAAAATCTTTAGTTTGAAATGAAACGGTTCCAACTTTCATTTTATTAACGATTTTATTTTATTTAAAAATTTAATATTTCGAAATCATTATTTATTAATTTAAATTGTCAAAAATAAAATATGTGCTTTGCTATTTTTGCAAAATTATTATCTATACTTTTATATCATACGACAAAATGAAAAAATTGAAAGTACAAAAAGTATTGTTGAAATTAATGATGACAATGATGCAAACAATGAAAAAAATGTTAAAAATCAAGTACATTGAAATTTATGTAAGTACAAATACTATCCATAAATCATATGATTGTATATTAATTGCTATTTCAATTGAATTGTATTTATATTTTGTCATAATCTTGTTCAACCCGTAATATATTTGAATAATAAAAAACCATATAAACATGCATATAATTGTTGCTCGGAGTGTCAATAGATGTCAAAACCAGATTGATGTTGATAACTTTAATTCAAACATTATGAAATTTCAAATTTTAATACTAAAAGTTCACTTCTGTCAGCAGTCCTTATAAGTGCCAATTTTTTAACCTGATTTTTGAAACAAAGATATAAATGTTAATAAAATTAAAAACTCCAAACAGTTCTTGTAAAAAACCAGCAAAACATTTTTTCATGACTAAAAAAAATGAAATTAAAAATAAAAAATCATTAAAAGTCATTATGACCTTCAAAGTCATTTATGTCATTCTTTATATCTCACAAACCAAATGTAATATTTGCATCACTAAGGTGCCAATCGACACCTATTAACAATATTGTGATGTTTTTATAGTCTTAAAAAAATCGGTAAAGACGTTTTTTTTAATATAATGAAAAAATATACAAAATCAGGGGTTTTTTTCATTAAAAAATGAATTTTCAACCTCATGTGCACATTGCAATAATAAATGTTTTTAAAATTTATAAATTTTTATCAACTTTGGTAGAGAAACCAGCAAAAAAAATCTAACGATTACAAAAAAAAATTAAATTAAAAATAAAAAATCATTCAAAGTCACCAGGGTTCATACGAATGATTATACCTTTTACTTTTTTATTTTTTTACAGACAATTGAACCTATTTTTGATTGCATATTCAATGTTTCTCAACACCAACAGAAAATAAGAAATAATTATTAGTCTCATAGATGTAAAATGGTGAAAAAATACAAATTCAGTGATTATGCCGAAGTGTTGGCAATTTTGACCGCAACTATTAAAAATTGTTATCACGCGACAAAATCTCCTCAGTGGGCGTAATAATAAAAACTGCATTCATTCTTGGTAGCGCTCTTTTATCCTTCGAGCACCGATATGAAACTAACAAATTACGTAGAAAAGGCTTTGTAACCTGTCCCCCCTTCGATTGATCTGCGTGAATCTTCAGTCAAACCAATCCACCAAAATTCTTACGTAATCAATTGACGCCCGCGTGGGTGTTACGATTAATATGAAGTCATTCCATTAACTTTTATGAGAGGTACGTTTTTATTATTTAAAGTAGTAGTATTTTCCTAATTGTTATTGTGTTTAATATTTTAAATATTTATGTAGATGTAGAACTGGGAAGTTGACCTTGTGGACTTCAAGGGTCGCTCCTCACGGCTTATCCTTTAATGGTGTTCGTGTTGCTGCCTTTAGACAATTGAGTATAAAAGGGAGCAGCGTAATCGGCACCACAGTATACAGTCAAGGTATATAGACTAGAAGGTAAGACCATTCGCATGCTCTCGTCCTATCTCGCTCTAAAAATGACGAAACTGATGCCGAATCGTCGCACAAATTTTATGAAAATTAGGGCTGCCGCTTCTGGTAGTGGGAATAAAACATGAAATCTACGCATTGGTGTTACCATGCAGTAGAAGCATTGTGTGCAAATGAAAAAATAAAATAAGTGCTAGTAATAAATAAGTCTAGTCCATATAACTTGACTGTACTGTATACCAAGGTATATGGACTAGAGGTAAGATCTTCCGCGTTTCCAAACTCGTCCGGGCTGCGCATGTACGCAACTGATGCTGAAAAATTCCCAGTGCAAATTTTCATTTCGCTTCGATGGGATTGAAATTCTATTTCACTAGGAAAGTTGATGGATATGTTATTTGCGCAAGTAAATTTTATATAAAAAGTAACGAAATTGATGCATGATGAATAAACAAATGCCAACGATGGATTTGATGTACTTACATATATGATTAAGCATCTTCATAATAACGATATGCGTATGAACGGGTACGTTAGGTTTCTCGGGAAATTATGAGATAGATTTTCAACACCGCACGATATATAGAAATGAATCCTGGAGAAATGTGACAAACGAAATGCATACCAATACTTAAGAAAAGCGAATTTTAGTTCTTTTATCGTTATTGCTTTTACATCCCATCACGGCACAATTCACCATTTTCATTTTTGTTTTGATGTCACTAATTAATGTGTCAATCAAAACGAATGACAAATATTAATTGCGATCGAATGTTTATATAAAAATTAAAGATTGTTTAAAGAAAAGCTAATGGATCGTTCCTGTGATCTTGTCGATCACTCGAACGTATCATAACAATGTGAAGAAGGCAATAAATAGAACGAAGAAGTAGATTAGAGTCAGTCAGGATTATAATCTAGAAAAATAAAGACGAGTTTAATTAATCTTACCGCGTTTTTGTTTCTTACTTTGGGAAGTTTAAAGAGTGTGCAAACACTCGCATACAATAATTGGCGCAGTCGCTAAGATCTTTTTTTTGTAAATAAAAGGATCCAGAAACGAACATTTTAAAAGAATCGCGAACTATATTGTGTTTCAACCGCGAAAAGGTTACAACGTCGCGATCGAAATAAAAGCCCCATAAGCAAGGGTCCGAAATCGGTTCGAGTCAGCAAAAGTGCGTAAGTGAAAATTGCGTGCGGAGAAGCCGACAATCAAAAAGAATTCAGCCAAAAGAGTGTGAAAGTTGCGCGCGACAAAAGCCAGAATCTGAAAAATTGAAACAGTGCAGTTACCCATAAAAAGTGAAGAAGAAAAATCCCAAACTCCAGAAAGAGAAACAGCAACAAGCGATAAGCCTTAAGAAGATACTCAACAAATCCTAGTTCCAGACCTCAGATTATGGAACACGTTTCAGGAAAGTCAGAAATTTAATCCAGGTTCCAGAAAAATAAAGAAAATGGCAACAGGTACCGATAGCATTAAGACCAACCAAACTAGGGACAACGAGGAGAGAGGACGGCTAAGTATTGTGATAGATCCGCTGAAACACGCATCGCGTCTCCCTATTTTCGACGGAAACAGGGATAAGCTGAAAAGTTTCGTAGATATGGTAGACCAAATGGCTACTCTACTCAACAAATCCTAGTTCCAGACCTCAGATTATGGAACACGTTTCAGGAAAGTCAGAAATTTAATCCAGGTTCCAGAAAAATAAAAAAAATGGCAACAGGTACCGATAGCATTAAGACCAACCAAACTAGGGACAACGAGGAGAGAGGACGGCTAAGTATTGTGATAGATCCGCTGAAACACGCATCGCGTCTCCCTATTTTCGACGGAAACAGGGATAAGCTGAAAAGTTTCGTAGATATGGTAGACCAAATGGCCCCAACATTGTCAGCTTATAACCACAATTCACAGCAGATAACTTTAAGTGTCATAAAAAGTAAAATAGTCGGTAAGGCTAAGCAAATCATAGACGCGATTCCACATTTATTTAAATGGAATGATATAAAAAATTTACTATTTGCAAATTTCATGGACCAGAGAAACAGGTCTCAGTTACTAAAAGAATTGAGAACCACAGAATTCAGAGGTTCTGCAATAAACTTTATCAATATTTTACAAAAATGGTTAACCTCACTAAATATTTAAGTACAACAAGAGAATCACTCAAATTTGCCTGAACATATTTTAAACAATCACAAACTTGCTGTTGAAGTGCTAAAAAATAACCTACCAGAACCAAGTCGAACACTTTTATTTTGTCGTAACCCCAATAGTATTGAGAATGCAATTAGCATTTTAACCTTTACAGGTCATCTATTTTACAGTGAAAATAAATCACTACAAAAAGATAAAGGGCAATACAAGCAACCATTCAGAGATTGCCATCGTCGGAATGTTCGGCCGCCGTTTCCTCAAAATAATTACAAGTTTCCTCAAAATAATTTCCAGTTCCCTCAAAATAATTACAAGTTTCCTCAAAATTATTACCCGTCTCCAAATCATAATAATTTCAGAAAATTTGGAAACTTTCAGAATAACTATCAATTTCCAAGAAACTCACTTCAGAGTCGTATTAGGAAATTCGGTCAGCCACAACCTATGGAAATAGATTACTCAAAACAAGTTCATATCAACCAAAATAAAAATCAAGAGTCTTCTGCCACCGAAAATAAGAGGATCCAAAATTTTCAGAAACTTGCCTCGGAAACTGCCCAAGAACCAGTAACCTGTCATATATTAGAATAGATTCATATGGAATTTCACTCATATTTCTCATAGATACAGGTGCTACCTTGAGCATCATAAGACCAAATCTATGCCATCCAAACTTACGTATTCCAAAAGAACCATCTAATATTAACACCCTTAATTCTTAATTATTATATTCGCACCTTGTTGAAATTAAACCTTTGCAGGAACTTGGAGGTAAAGAAAAATTCCAATTCATCGAATATAAATTCCTTTGACTACTTCGATGGGTTGTTAGGCAATAATATTTTCGATAAATATAACGTAATAATTGATTTAAAACATAAATTAATAAAGTTTGATGATAAGTCTTTACGAATATATCACTCTAAAGAAGAGGAAGAAATGGAAGAATACATCAACAACTTATACATTCCGGAAACAAATAAAATTAAAGAACCCCTCTCTCTGTTAAGAACAGATCATTTGAACGTTGAAGAAAAAAGTTGTCTAACGAAATTATTAGGACATTATAAAAAATTATTTTTTTCAAGAAGGTGACAATTTGACCTTCACTCATAATATTAAACACGAAATAAAAACTACATGCACTAATCCTGTGTATAAAAAATCATACAGATATCCCTTTATACATCGGTCAGAGGTGGAAGCGCAAATCAACGATATGCTATCTCAAAGGATTATACGTCCTAGTAAATCCCCGTATTCTTCGCCAATTTGGATTGTCCCAAAGAAAACCGACGCCTCGAGAAAAATGAAGTGGCGAATGGTAGTGGACTATAGAAGATTAAATGAGATTACTATCGACGATAAGTTTCCGATACCGAATATCGATGATATACTAGACAAGCTGGGCAGATCAATGTATTTCACAACTCTCGATTTGGCACCAAATTGAAGTTAATGAGAAAGATATTGAAAAAACAGCATTCTCAACCGATCGTGGACATTATGAATTTACTAGAATGCCATTCGGGTTAAAAAATGCCCCAGCAACCTTTCAGAGATTAATGAACGACATCCTCTTCGAATACATCGGAAAGATCTGCTTCGTATATATGGACGACATAATTATTTTTAATACTTCTCTCGAAGCACACATTTTATCACTGAAAAAGGTTTTAGCCGTCCTAAAATTAGCTAATTTAAAGATTCAAATTGACAAAACTGAATTCATGAAACACGAAACCGAATTCCTTGGACATATAGTTACTACCGAAGGCATCAAACCTAACCCGAAGAAAATACAAGCAATTTTGAACTTTCCTATCTCAAAAACCTTTTAAACAAATAAAATCTTTCCTAGGGCTCGTTGGATATTACAGAAAATTCGTTAAAGATTTTTCAAACTTGCTAAGCCATTAACACTTAGACTCAAACAAAAATACAAAAACAAATCCTTTTGATAAGGATTATGTTGACTCTTTCGAAAAACTGAAAAAATTAATAGTTTCAGAGCCTGTATTAAAATATCCCGATTTCAACAAAAAATTTGTTCTAACAACAGATGCCTCCAACTACGCTATCGGAGCCGTTTTATCACAAGATAGTCACCCTGTATCTTTTGCTTCACGTACTCTCAATGATCACGAAATCAACTACTCAACTATAGAAAAGGAACTCTTGGCTATTGTTTGGGCTATTAAATATTTCCGACCTTACTTATATGGCAGGAAATTCACAATTAAATCTGATCATAAACCACTTTCTTGGATAGCTAACCTTAAAGAACCAAATCCAAAGTTGCAACGATGGAAGTTACAATTAGAGCAATACAATTACGAAATTCAATATATAAAAGGCAAAGAAAATAAAGTTGCTGATGCCCTTTCACGAACCAATCCAAATATTGAGACTGAATTGAAAACAGAATCTTGCTCGAGCGAAAATCGAGAATTTAAAATAAAACAAAAACCATAAAGAGACAGTTTAACATTGCACATAAATGCAAATGAAATTCAAAATAATGTTAATAATAATGGAAACGACTCAACTGCAGCAACATGCCATAGTGCCGACAAGGATAACACTAATTATATCGCCATATCCGAATCTCCGTTAAATGTATATAACAATCAATGGATAATAAAATTAGGAAAAGATAAGCGAATCACAAAGAAGAAGTATTTTGGAAAAACTCGAATAACTTGCATCTCCAAAGAATTAAATGACAAGTATTTTCGATATATATTGGATAATCAAATACCAAAAAAAGGAGTAATCGGAATTTACATGCCAAACTTGCACGCCTTTCATGAATTTCAAACAGAATATTTAAAATGGAGAACTTCACATACCACCATTAAATTTATAAAATGTAGCTATATACTTTTCGATTGTACAGAAAGAGGAGCAATCCAAGGAGAAATACTAAAAGAACACAAACGTAATAACAACAGAGGAATTGAAGAAGTTTATAAAGAACTAAAACCAAAATATTATTTCCCAAATCTAAAGAAGGAGATCACGGAAATAATCAACAACTGCCATACTTGTCAAATCAGTAAATATGAAAGAAAGCCTTCCAGACTAACATTTCTCAAACCTCCTATCCCAAATAAACCACACGAAGTAGTTCACGTAGATATATGGTTTGTAGACAAAAATCACTTTTACTTAACTCTCATCGACAAATTCTCCAAATTCGCACATGCCATACCACTAGACACTCGAAACTGGATTGACCTAAAATCAGCCTTAAATCAACATTTTGCAACATGTGGTAAGCCAAAACACCTAATTACAGATAATGAAAGTGCTTTAAAATACAACTTAGAAAACTTCCTCAAAATCGAAAACATTACTTTACATTTTACGACACCTGGTCTAAAAACTGGCAATTCTGATGTTGAAAGACTCCATAATACTCTCAATGAACATATAAGAATCAAAATCATGGAGTCAAAAGTATCTCCAAACATGATAGACGTTCAAGAAATCCTCAAATATTATAACGAAACTATGCATTCCACAACAAATCATAAACCGATAGAAATTCATAACGGAATTGTCCCTTTCACAAAATACCTTGAAATCAAAAAAATATATAGAAACCAAGCAGAATAAAGCCAATGAATACCAAAATAGAAACAGGAAAATAGTGGAAATCAACCCAAAATACGTAATAAACAAAAATAAAAACAAAAAATTCGATAGACCTTTTCTCCTCAACAAGAACAGAAAAATTCAAAACAAACGAATTTTCATGAAACGAAAAAAATTTCAACCTATTTTCTTACAGGAACCCTATCCTTCGTGCTGTTCGTGTGTATAATTGCTGCAAATGGGCAAAATCTTATGATCGACAAAATTCCCCAAGGTAATGGATATTACATTATCAGGCTAGAAGAAGTGAAAATAATCAAAAGCTTCGTAAAAGTTATACATACAATAGATTTGAGAATTTAGGAAAATGTTACAATACGTCGAAAACTCTATCTCTCCAACATTTTACCAATCTCACCCTGCAATTACGTTACTCAAGCAAAGAATACTCCAAAAAATTCAAGAACTAGAACCATATCAATTCAAACGCCAAAAGAGGGGTCTAATCAACCTTCACGGGAAATTTTTACATTGGATCGGTGGAACCATGGACGACGAAGACATGCAGGACATAGAAGAACACTTCAAATCTGTTGATGAAAATTTAAGGATGGTTACTGGTAATATAAATAAACAAATCAATATTACTAATCAAATCAACGACGAACTCAAAAATATTATTTATCATATAAATAAAGGACAACATATCATTTTAGAAAAATTAAATAAATTAACCCAAACTTCTGACTTATTAGAAAGGAAGTTTTTAGAATTCCGATACCTCCAAGAAATCAAAGAAAATCTTCAGCATATTTTGAACTCAATCACAGAAATATAAGATATTATCCTTTTTTCAAGGCTTAAAGTTCTGGGGAAAGATATTTTAATAGCACAAGAAATCCATGACTACGAAATTGACTCATTAAAATTGCAGAACATCCGAATAGCAGTCCCACAAAAAAATCAATTACTGTTTATAATTATCCAAATACCATATTTCTCGAACAATATATATTTTAGAACGCAGATTGTACCAATACCTAATAAGAATAATTTAGAACTAATAACGGAATTCAAAACAGTAATCACCTCTAAAAACAATATATATATGGACACAAAATATAACGTAGAGTATAAACTTATACTAGTTGCAGACAAATGCATCGGAAGATTACTGAATAATCCTGAGAATTGTATAATGAAAGTAAATACAAAAGAAACTATTGAAAAGGTTTCTGAAAGCATTGTAATTACAAAAAATTTAAAACCTACAAAATTACTACATAATTGTAATGACCATGAAATAATTGTGAAACAACACAACATTATTAAATTTAGCAATTGTACTTTAACGATAGGAAATTTTACTTTCAAAAATAGATTACAGCATATTACCAATCAAATGGCGCTACCTAATATCTTAAAAAACGTGTCATATAACGAAGAAATAAATGTCACATTAAAAGATTTACACAGAAAAAAACATAGATAATATGGACCATATAGAATTATTAGAATTTAAACATAAAACATCATCTTGGATCAGAATAACTTCTGATGCCGTAATAATATTGATCATACTTACCATCATAATTATAATGTATTTCAAATTCAAAAGTTCTGGTTCACGTATTAATTTAAAGTTTGATACATTGCGTGTCTTAAAGAGGGGCGTGTTATAGAGCCACGTGCCACGGCACTTAATCAAGCCGCCGAAAGTGCCTTTTAATTTGAATGGGTCCATTCGTTTTGATGTCACTAATTAATGTGTCAATCAAAACGAATGACAAATATTAATTGCGATCGAATGTTTATATTAAAATTAAAGATTGTTTAAAGAAAAGCTAATGGATCGTTCCTGTGATCTTGTCGATCACTCGAACGTATCATAACAATGTGAAGAAGGCAATAAATAGAACGAAGAAGTAGATCTAAGTCAGTCAGGATTATAATCTAGAAAAATAAAGACGAGTTTAATTAATCTTACCGCGATTTTGTTTCTTAATTTGGGAAGTTTAAAGAGTGTGCAAACACTCGCATACAATAACTCCATAATCAAGCGAAATAAAAGTCAAGCATTGCCGAATGTGTACAGCACATCGATTGGGGACGTGATGTGATGTGTTGTTCTCTATGACGTTAATAATCTCGAACAAAGAAAAGTAGTTGCGAACACAGTGTGTGTCAAAATAAAACAACAAATTTTTTTAGTAAAAACTAAGAAAAACAAAATAGAATACCAAAGTGAATGTTTGGGATAGTAACGGGTGATTTTTTAAGAGCTTTCAGATTTGATTTTCAAAATAAAACATATAAAATTCAGAAAAATATATGAAATCTTTATTTGAGTCGATAGAACGATCGATATAATTTAATATTTAAATATTATTTTATGTAAATGTTGGCCTCGGCTGCGCCGCAAATGGTCCATACACCGGATCCAATTTTGGAATACATTCTGCAACATATCGGCCGGTATCTCACGAATAAATTCTTCAATATTGGCTTCCAGTGTGTCAATCGTTACGAGCTTGTCGCTTTAGACATGAGATTTACCATATCCCCACAAAAAATAGTCTAAAGTGGGTAAATCACACGATCTAGGCGGCCAATTGACCGGCCCCAAACGTGAAATAAACTGCTCACCGAACTCGCCTCTCAATTGGGCCATTGTTTCGCGTGCTGTGTGGCATGTGGCACCATCTTGTTGGAACAACATGTTATTTAAGTCAAGCTCTTCCATTTTGGGCAAAAAAAAGTTTGTAATCATCGCACGGTAGCGCTCGCCATTCACAGTAACGTTCCGGCCTACGTTGTCTTTGAAAAAGTACGGCCCAATGATGCCGCCGGCCCATAATGCACACCAAAGAGTTACTTTTTCGGGATGCATTGGTAGTTCTTGCAATGTTTCTGGCTGCTCTTTACTCCAAATACGGCAATTCTGCTTGTTCACGAATCCATTCAACCAGAAATGAGCTTCATCGCTGAACACTATGTTTCGATAAAAAAGTGGATCTTCGTGCAACTTTGCCAGCACCCATTCACCAAAAGTTAGCCAGTGTGGTAGGTCGTGCGGCTTCAATTCTTGCACCAGCTGTATTTTAGAAGGTCTCACACCAAAATCCTTCCACCAAATTTTCCACGTAGTGGAGTAACAGAGGCCCAATTGCTGCGAACGGCGCCGAATCGATAATTCACGGTCATCACTAACACTGTCGGATACAGCTGCGATATTTTCCTCTGTCCGCACTCTACGTATGCGTGTTGGTGGTTTAATGTACAGCAATGTAAATTTGGTGCGAAATTTAGTCCCAAGATTCCGAATAGCCACCTCAGAAGGTCGACCAAACTGACCATAAAATGGAAGAAGAGCACGATACACTTTCTTAACCGAGCATGAATTTTGAAAATAAAATTCAACAATTTGCGAGCGTTGTTCGCTTGTAAGTCGATTTATGATTAAATTATAGACCAAACTGAACGTGTTTGACAGTAACACAAGCAATGAAGAAAGACTAGAGGAAGCGGTGTTCAACAAAATTATTGAGGCAAAATGCTTAAGTGTAGTTGTACTCACCAACACAGCTCGAACAGTCAAATGCGTAGAACGAGTTTTTTTCGGTTGGAGGGAGATTTGAATATTCTTTTGAATCATTTAGCAGAGATATATTTTATGTGCTGTTTACCTTCGTTTAAACATATGTATAATATTTCATTAAACCTTGATACTGGGATGAGGTACTTTACTCAATGTTTGAGAGGTTAAAAATATTTTTAATTTGATTTTTTGCATACTTAATAACTTTATGTCCAAGCTGAATTTTGCAGTGAATGTTTTACGATATTTGTTTCTATGGTGCCATTGATAGCTACGAGTGGGTTTACAAAAATAAAAGAAAGGATATTGGGTTCACAATTCTGATATTGTGAATGATGTGTAAAATAATACCGAAAATCATCAAAGAGAAGCAAAAAGTAAATAAAAATACTATTGAACCCCTTCCTCCTTCCTTTATGTCTATAGTTGTGTAACGCAATGCGATTTTCTAGATTATTCATCATCAAGTTTGATGCATCTATGCTCATGAAATATTTAAAAAGTTTTATTTTGTTATGCCATGATATATTTCTCGTTGCTGTTTTTTTTTTTATTTACCAGGCGTATTTTCAAACTATCCGGAAAACCTAAGTAAAATCTGGTAATTTATTTGAATTTTTGAATTTATCAAAATCACATTGCATACACTGAACTCAAGACTGAAGTTCACGGGCTTGGGACCGGCTTCGGCGAAGTTACGGTTTAGCTGGCTTAAATCAGGTGTATTGTTTTTAAATGAAAGTTCAAAGGTGGTTCAATTATAATTATTATAAGGGCTCACATTCCCTTAAAATGAATATATTTTGTTAGTTGCTGGCGTACAGACATTGCCTCAGACTCTTTTTTGGCAATGTAGAAAAATCTTGTTTGAAGATATTTTTCTATTATTAGCTTAATAAGCGACCTATAGTGGAGAGTGTTAACCATATGTGCCGAATGATCATCGAACAGATCTTTTCCAATACAATAAGTTTGAAGGAAAGAAATTCACAAAGAGTTTTATTTTTCAAGCTGCTTACCGTTTCCAACGTTGAAAAGTTAAAAGCCAAAGAACCGACTTGATGCTCATTCGATGAGTCCTGTAAAAATAGATTACTTTTAGTTTTTACTGCAGAACTTCAATGTTTTAAAAATTACCGCCACAAGCAGGCCGTATACCTCATGAGCCTCATAGATTTCAGTTGCCACTACTGGATGACTATCAATCCTCATAGAATGAATCTGTAAGAAATTTCATGTGGTCCTGTAAAAGTTATTTTTAGTGAAAAATTATAATTTTTTTAAAGAAGCCGAAGAAATCTATAAAACGAAAAAATGAAACATGTTTAAATGTTCAATTTATGATACTTACCGTCTGAAGCTTTATTGCTGGTACGGCTCCATCAAACAGCAATGCTCTCTGCCCTTGGGCAATCAGATCCTTGCTACGAAAATGGTCAGAACAAACAACTGTGTTCGAGTTAACTGCCATGTCTTCTCGTCCGATAGCACACATCCACAGCGTCTTAGCCATTTCATTTTTTGGAAACCTGAAAATTTTCGCACATTAATAAACAGTTCATTTTATCAAACAATTTGTAGAAGAAAACATGTGCCCCTTTCATTACACTCCGCCCTTGGAACGAAGATGCAACTGAAACATGGCGGACAAATTGGTGTAAACAAAATATTTTTCATTGGAGAAAATTTCAATTTTGAATGGAAAAGTCACATATTTAGCGTTTTGTTTGCTCCATCAACACTTACCAATGAAATGACAATCCTATTCGCCGGCGCCAGGTATCATTGCTGCAACTAATCACTGAACACTTCATCTTATCAAAATTTGATGCACCTTGTATATTGCACTAGTTTGTCCACACTTTTCCACTCACAGTCACTGAACAATAGTTTGCAAACAAATCTAAATTGTTTTTTAGTGATCAAATACTTATTTTACCGCACAAATAAGCAATTTCACTTTTTCCCGCGTTCAATTGACAGTCCAAGTTGCAACTGCACGACAAAAAGAACAAAAGTGCCACAAAAAGACTAAAACCAAACTTGCCTCACTCACATATATTCACGTACAAGGATACTTCGCTTCCTCTACTCTTTCTTCTATGAACACAAGGCACGAAATCCGCGTCAGCTGTCAAAAACAGTGTTGCCAAAAAGAAAGTTCCAAAAAAATCACCCGATATAAAAGAATAACAGTGTGTGGTAAAAAAAGATTTCGGGAAAAATAGTGGGTAAAAATTTATACTGAAGAAAACTGACGAAACAACAACAAAATTTTAGTAAAAATTTAGACAAAAAATGTAATACCAAAGTGGATGTTCGGGATAGTATAACAGAAGAACAGTGTGTGGTAAAAAAACATTTCGGGTGAAAAATAGTGGGTAAAAATTTATACTGAAGAAAACTGAAGTTATTATTTTAGAGTATGAACAGTGACAGTATACAGTATGTGTTAAAATTAAACTTGAAGAAGAAAAAATTCTTAAAAAAATAGCGGTAAAAATATGTGATAGCGCATCAAAAAATATATAATTGTTTGGGTGAGTCTAACACAAAGCAAAATTGAAAAAAAATTGAAATAAAGTTAAAAAAAAACAATTTATTAATAAAATGTGAGACAAAGCGCGGAATAGGTCTCCATAGGACACCCAAAACGAAAGATCTGATAATCGCTTCGCTTCGGGCTGAGATTTCGGAGCAACGACTTTTGAATGCAGAACTAAAGAAGAGACTGTTTCCCCGCAGTCAACCAATTCAGATGACTCCACAACTGTAACATATCATTCGGAAAATCTAAACTCTGACTCTGATACTATGATGGCTGAGAAGGAAGAGGATCCAGCATTGGTTGAAGACTTTCCAACTCTCCCCAAACACAAACACATCCCCCCTCAACAGAATCCTACCCAATCGTTTCAAGTTGGAGCTCTTAAAAAGACGATCACAGACAAAAACTAAAAACTACTAACGAAACCCCAACAGCTCCACTGCAATCAAACCAAGATAAAACTCCAAAATCTGTACCCATTATTCTGGGCCAGTCAGAACAATGGATACAGATCCAACGAGAGCTTAGGACGCTCAGAATTAGCATTCACACGGCTGGAAGGGTGTTTTTGGGAATACAGATTACTCCGGAGACATGGACTGACCAACGCAATATCACGAGGTTTTTCACCGATCGCAAAATCCAATTTCATACAAATCTTCTCCCAGAAGAGAAAAATCTAAATATAATATTCAGAGGCCTCTAAAGGTTGAGTCCTGAAGAGATCAAAGAAGACCTTGAGGCGCAGGGCTTTCATCCCATCTAATGTTTTTTCTGAAGCACCAAAATGACCCTAACAAATTGTGTGAAGTTTTTCTTCCCTGCTCTGAAGCCGCTATTTATAATTGCAAAGCCATTTGCCAGCTGATTATAAAAATCGAGGCGCAAAAACCACCAATGGCCAATCACAATGCCACAGCTACCAGCAGTTTGGGCACTCGGCAAGTACTGTCACGCGCAACCTAGATGCGTGAAATGTGAAGGCCTTCACCATTTTTCAATGTTCGTGAAGAAAATAGAAGAAAAAGTCAGCTGCGCAAATTGCGCCGGAGATCATCCGGCTAGCTATGGGGGTTGCTCGCGAAATTGTAATGTGACGCAGCCGCTGGGTTGACCACCACTGCCCCATGCCACCTCATGGGCAACCTGTGATACCGGTTAGAGTCGAGGCAGGCCCTGAAAAAAGAGGGATCCCGCTAAGACGAAACCGGATCACGGGGGAGTCGTTTTTTGGAACTCGAGTGGTGTACTGGTACTAGCGAGGGAAGGAAGTCCGCGTGGTGTTAAGCTGTTGGTGTAGGATAAATTCTGGAGAGTGTGGCGTTCACAAATGTAATTACATAAACTAAATAGGATGAGAATCGCTAGTCGCGAATAAGCGTTGTTGTATTTTCGCGCCCGAAAGTAGATCGACCCGAGTTACATAAAAAAATTGATAATTAAAAATGAGTTCTGAGGAGATTAACGTCGGTTGTGGAAGGAGGAAGCAATCTTGCGCGCGAAGCAGCTAAAATTCGGTGTGATTAGTGCTCTAACCGGGGATTTTGCTTGCTTGAAAGATCAAGCAAACATGCCAACAGGCTGAAAGATTTTTCAATAGCCCATTCGAATTTTGCCGGCACTCGTCCCCTTAACCTAGAATTCTAGTGTCTACCAGTTACAGTTACAGTAACAGTGCACGCCATTTCTATCGACTATATAATGGAGGCCATGTGTGTCCCAAAAGAATCGAAGAAAAGAAAAAACGATTGATGTTAAGCGCGAATCCCAATTGTCATAACATTTAACCCTTAACACGAGGTGTAGCTAGGACGGCAGTGAAGGATCGAGGGAAACGCATTCAATCAGTGTAAGGTTGGTCATTCCAAGCCGCACATGTGCTCGGCTCCTTTCGACCAGAAGAAAGTATTTCTCACGGTGAATTTGGTGCGACATTTGTCGGTCAACAAAGTGAAGTCGTCCTTCGTGAGGACAAACATAAGAAATAGAAATTTCGTTCGAATCATTATTTTTTTTCGAGGCACTTTAAGACTCGTTTGTTTTGTTTTTGTAATCGCAACGTTTGGAAATTTTAAAGTTTTCTGCCATTTGTTTTCGTTCGCGGTCTCAGCTGAACAGAAGAATCTATTTTTTTTATCCCTGAACGGTGTTGTAGTCAACGACACGAGTGATATGAGATTGCTGTGAAGTGGAAAAAAAGCTAAATTGAATCCTAACCACCCAATAAATTTGTGTATCAATACAAATAACACTTGGTGAAGGTGCACATTAGGATCCAGAAAAAGGGATGCAGTTTAATCGACACTCATGCAACTGCCGACCGCAGTCATCGTGCGTCATCTTCATTTGGTATCGCAAACAAGGGAATGGCGACGAACCACAGGAGAGTGGTAAAATCTGACCAAACAGGCATAAATGTTACCTTTTTGACTATTATGTAACACAAACAAACAACTAAGCTGAAAAAAAAATTGATTGAAAATAATATTTTTTTTTGTAAATGCTTAAATTGTTTATTTAACCCAACGATGAGGAGCGCTCGTCATCGCTAAGCACTAACGAGTGAGTGATTGTTATTCATTTTTTTCTTTGCCATTTTTGACAAATCTTTTCCTATATATACATATTAATAATAAATAATAATAATAATGAATAAATAATAATATATTTAATAAAATTATAAATGTAAAAAATGAGCTGAAACAACCTGCGTTTCCTTGAGGGCTCTCCCTCTTCCATGACAGCCACGGCTAACATATGAGGAATTAATTTCAACCAAGGTAAGTTTAGGTGGACCTAGCGCGCATGAAATATGCGACTGCGCAAGCGCTGGGTCGAGGCAAGGTGGGACCAGGCAGACACATCCGCGCCTGGTGAGCTCCGCTGAAGTTCGACTTCTAAGCGTGAGTGACAGTGCCACCCGAGAGAATTGTTTGCTCGTGCCGTGGTATGTCTCTTTTTTCTTTCTCTCTCATCTATCGCCAGATCGATCACGCGAATCGCGATTAAAGTATCTGATGTGTTTACTCTCTCGGGTAGGTTTTGAATGGCGGTATTCGGGTTCTCGGTGCGTGCGGGATTTTGTGGAACATTTTTAGAGTAAAGTAGGAGGTATAGCCTCAACTTAGAGAATGATGTTTGCTGGGATTTTTTTTTGTGGTGTTTATTGGATAAAACTTTCGTAATCGGGCAAGTAGATGGCTGAATCTTTGTAAATGAGAGTCGGGACCTGCTAGAGAAACGTACCCACGACGTTACGCGCCGAACTTAGTTGGCCTGCCAGCAGCCATCGAATCTCTAGCCAGGTAGAGGCTGGACCCGAATTCGTCAAAAGGGTTCGTTGCTTTGTCCCGGGGACTTCACGTCCGTCAGGTCAACAGGTACAAACTTGTTTGCCCTGAAATTTCGTAGCAATACCGTTCGCCAACTAGTCCTCATTTCATTACAAAATCCTAAATACGGCCGAAAGACATTCGCTCAGATTGACAAGACTGTCCCCATTGAAATCACCAAACCTCAATGACAACAAGTTCCTTAAACTTCGACGAATCCCATTCCCACCCAAAATCCAAAATGCATGCCTTCAACTGGTCAAATGCACCAATTCTTTTTCACCGTGCAAAGCCAATTTCAGGTCATGATGCAGGACATGATGACAAGAATGGTCCAAAGCATATTCAATGCACAGACTTCTCTTCCACTCCCTAAATCCATACCATTCAATGGTAGACACTAATTGTGTCTCCATTCTTACCTGAAATGCGAATACCATCGCCTTTAAGAGAGGCGAACTGATGCAATTTCTCCTTGACCACAAAATTGACATTCTTCTCATTCAAGAAACATTTTTTAAACCTAGAGGCAACCTCCGTATCCCAAACTACATTTTTTATCATAATGATGAACGGCCATCCTTGTCAGAAGAAACATCCAATATCTCGCTATCCAGGTCCCCAACTTGAATGGCTGTGGAGGCTATGGCAATCAAGGAACGAACGGGCTTCCTCGAATTCGTGGCGACCTCCACCTAAAGACCCCCTTCTTTCAGTGACTTCATACCGGACCTCCACACGCTGTTTGCTCAGAAATGCCCAATTTTTCTAGCAGGCGATTTGAATGCGAAACACCGCCAATGGGGCGCGGCGAGAAGCAATCAAGCAGGCATCCAGCTCTGCAGATTTATGTCTGATAAACATATAGACCTGCACGCCCCAAATGAACTCCAGCTGCACGTATCAATCACTGATATTGATGAATTGCCGTCAGACCATAAGCCGGTTCTCTTCCTTATACAGTATCTTTTCGTTGATGATCCTCAAATAATAACAAAGAAGACTAATTGGAAAGCTTTTCACGACGAATTGGCCAATAAACCAAGTATTGGAAAACTCGAAACGGTCAATGCTACAGAAAACGTTGTCAACATATTGGCACGAAAAACTATGCAAGCAAAGGAGAACAACTCTACAACTCAAACGGATCAGTGTTCAAATCCCTACGAACTTCCCAGGGATAATAAAGACCTGATAAGGAGGTGGAATATAATCCGAAAAAGTGCTAGGGGCACGGGTGATCCTTGCATCAGACGTCAAGCTAACTGGCTAACGATCGAGATCCGTGGGAAAATATGTTCAGAAATGAGCAATGGGTGAGTTTATTGGAAAGCGTTGATCCCGGCAACAACAACTTCTGAAGAGTATCCAAATACTTCAGAAGAAAAACCAAGCAACTCATACCACCGATCCATGGTCCCCAAGGTCTACAGTTTTACCGGGAAGGCATGACGGAGGCTTTTGCAGATACTCTGGAGCAACAATTCCAGGCGAATAACTTCTCGGACGAGGACGAAGAACAGGAGGCACAGGTTCGCAGGACTTTTAGAGGTCTTCCCACTAATCAATTTCCAAAAGACTCTCCGCTGGAGGCAGGTGTGGTGGAGGTGAGGAATCTCGGGATTAAACTGACTATGCGTAAATCGCCTGGGTGGGATGGCACTACAAATGAATTCTTTAGAAACATACCAGACAACACGCTACAATCAATTACGGACACCATAAATGCGTCATTTTTGTTGGTATCCCAAGGCTTGGAAGCGGGCAACAAATATAGTTCTTCCCAAACCTGGTAAAAACCTCACCTTTCCTCAAAATTGGAGACCAATCAGTCTTTTCCCCTTCCATTTCTAAAATTACTGAGCGAATCACTCTCTGTCACCTGAACGATAAAGTTTCAGATAATGCTATTATGCCGGAAGAGCATTTTGACTTTAGGCCCAAACATTCTTGCGAACTTCAACTTGCAAGAGTAGTTCAATATATAAGAAACGGCATGAATAGGACCCAGCCAAGATGACTTATGAAGTTCGATGTAGCCAAAGCCTTTGATAAAACCTGGCATGCATGACTTATATACAAACTGTATCAGTTCAATATATCCATTCCACTTATACAAATAGTTGCCGCTTTCCTGAAGGGCAGAAAATTCTGTGTGAAGATTGACAATCATCTTTCCAGCGAGATACCCATAGAAGCTGGAGACCCACAAGGGTCACCACTCTCACCATTGTTGTACAGCCTGCACACCACAGACATCCCTAAATTGCCTCACTGTCAAACAAAATTAGTCCTATTCGTTGACGACGCTTGCATCTTCCGTCCGAGTAAATCTGTGCGCATAATTACCGATCGTCTTCATCGCTCCATAAACTACCTCATGGAATTCTTTCGCAAATGGAAGATCCGCATAAATCCCGATAGAACTAAGGGGGTATTCGTTACTAGGAAACGAGGGCAAACACCGAACAACCTTACAGTTGAAGGACACATGGTACCATGGGCGCAGACCGCCAAATACCTAGGACTAACAATTGACCACAAACTAACATGAATACCTCACATCCATAACAAACGGACTGCCTATACGAAAATTATCCAATCCCTTCTCCCTATCCTCAAAAGCGGAAGATTAAACATGAAGACTATAGTACTGATCTTTAAACAGATCATAGTCGAATGACTAACAATACTTTACGGATGTACTATTTACGCACAAACTAGCAAGACAAACAGACGACAGATGCAGATCTGCCAAAATCTCGCGCAGCGAACGATTTTTCGAGTCCCATGGTATGTTAGAAACATCGACATACATAAACACTTGAAAATAGAGACCATTGACAAATACATACGCGACAAAGCAATCAAACCGTTCGATCGAATTGAAAAACATCTTCACAAAATCATGGAACCTTTCAGATCTAAAATAATACACAAAAGATTAACCTACAAGGCACTTAGACAACTGACGGATTAACGAAAGTGACTTTCAATAAGCTCTGAAGAGCAGAGTGAACCAAAGCTGGTTCACAGCGCTAAAGGGAGCCAAAGTGCGTGAGCACTAGCTTCATGTGAAACCCAGTTCTCAGACGACACTACAGTACATGAATGGACTAACTGTATCCACGCAAGCTGCTAAAAGATCATCCATGATTTGGACATTGTTTCTGTGGCATATGAGGCACTATGGACGTCATGTCGGATGACTTCTTGGTCGTCAATTATCCATTACTTCATTCTTAAATAATTTTGCATCAATATTACGTTGGCATGCAAAGTTATTTTATGTGCGTCTCGTATGATCAATTACGTCACATGGTGTTTCGGTGATACTGTTGAATATTTTGCTTTTTTTTCGAAACGTCAGCATTTCGAAATCTGCCACCTACCTGTAGCATTCCCTATGAGTCAAGAAAGGGTGGCAGGTTACGAAGCCTATTTCTTGGATTCTACAGTTTTGCAAACTCCTTCGAAAATTCAGTTTGTTGAATGAGTTTTGCTATTCTCATCTCTGCGATTTTTGTCAACCTCCCACTAAATAGGAAATTCATGTAATGGCCTCGAAAATCGAAATTGAAACTTTCAATATATGTTTATGTTTTGAAGTCTTCAGAGTATGTGTGTACGTACGTTCGTGGACAGTTTTTTCTTCGAGCATGATTCACGTCACGTGTTTGTTGAGAGCTGAATATTTTTTGATACACTTCCGTCAGAGGTTTTCCATGATTACAGAAAATTAAATTAAAAATAAAAAATCATTCAAAGACACCATGTAAAAAGGGTTCATACAAATGATACTACCTTATATTTCTTACTCTTAAGACATTGTTGTTAAGTCCATTAAATTTTTTTAATATTTGCAGATCTTGAGCAGATTTTTAATAGTTTTCGCAGTACAGTGTTTTGATTTTTTTTCATGAAATTGAATTTGTAGTTTTTAGTAGTTTTGTTCTTTAGATTTTAATTACTTCCTGCATCATCATTTTTAATGCATTTTACTTTTACATGCAATTAAACCGATTATTGGCTGAATATTCAATGTTTTTCAAGACCAACTCAAAATACGAAATAATTATTAGCCTCATAGGTGTAAAATTGTGAATTGAATTCTTCCTCTTTTATTCACTAGCTAACTTTTATTAACTCCTGCGACTAGGTCATTGACTAGCTTCTCACTTAACCGCTTCTATTCTAACACATTCGTCTTTGGCATCTGTCATCATGCCTCTGTTCAATGCTGTCAACAGTTGTTCCGAATTCGAGAGCTATTATCAGGTGTTGCGGCCAAGCTGCAAACCTAAAGTTTACAGCTCTGTCGATCTGACACATGACTGATCTCGACAGTCGATCTGACACATGGCTGATCTCGACCATTCCGGGGACCGTTGACAGCACCAGCACAGTTGTCATCTAGACAGTGGGACAAATGTTCTTATAGTTCCAGACAGCGGGACATAAGCTCTTATACAATAGTTCTAGACAGCAGTACAAATGTTCTTATAACTATAGACAGCGTTTCTCATGCTTCGACTCGTCACGCTTCTTCTTTGGGAGTCAACCAGTGTTTTAATCGGGAGGTTTCAAGCACCCCATCATACGGGACTTGCGTCAATTGACAATTTTCTATGTCACAGACGGCATAGCGATCGTTAGGGAGGACCTTATGTACGACAAAGGGGCCACGGTACTTCGGGATAAGCTTCTTACTAGTGCCAGCAGTGGTATCAACATTTTTCATGATAATCACCCTCACTAAATGTCTTTGCAGGTGCATGGTGCTTCTGGAATTGTAAGGACTTCACGATCCTGTGTTTTCCAAATGGCTGAAGAAGCCTCAGCTCTAAGTTACGACCAGGTTTTTCTGGGTGTTGCGTTTCTAAGAAATCTGCGAGATCGTCAAGGATTTCTCCTCGCTACTAAATACCAAATAAAAGCATACTGGGCGTATGTTTGGTAGAACTGTGCACCGAATTATTGATAGTATGTTCAGCTTTCAATAGCTTCTGGGACCACTCAGCATGGTTTAGGGGTTCATTCAATTTCCCGAGCACCCCCTTAATCACTCAGTTATCTCCTTCAACCTGCTCATTTACTAGAGTGGAGGCGATGGCAACTTGAACATGAGTGACGGCGAAATAACGACTCAGTTCTGCTGAAGGTAAACAAGAGCCGCGGTCAGATATGATGCGTTTAGGACGCCTTTAATAATTAAAATATCCCTCAAGGCAGCATATAACTTTTCGGAGACTTGTCGACCTTACGGGAAACAGTTTGACAAATTCGGTAAATCCGTCCACCACCAAAAGTATGTACTTTCTTCTTTTTCTTCTTCTTTTTTATTGTGGAGCTAATTGACGGCAAATGACCGAAGTGGTTTCAGTGGACTGTGTAAAAGGGCTGCAAATCCTTCGGGATGTTATGCAGATTAGCCTGATTGCACTGAAGGGCGGAATACTTCATCCAATTGATGAAGTTTTTAATAAAGTTGTCTACTTTATTCCTCATATGTGGAAACCAGTAGTGCTTCTTCAGTTTTTCACAGATTTTTTCGGTTCCCTGGTGACCTGTCTTCTAGTGGCTGATTCGGATGACTTGGTCTTCCATCTCAAGAGGCACATATAATTTTAGGTGTTCGAGGTGATTGTCCCGAAATACTTACCCGTCAATCAGTTCATATCCAGGGACTGGACTCAAATTTAGTTGGTCTCCGAGGGTTTAAATACGTTCATCACGGTTTTGCGTTACCTGAATGCAGAAGTCTAGTTCTTCACTTTCGACTGAGGCAGCAAAGCAAAAAGGGGCACTGGAATATGGCATCAGTTCAGAGGGGCAACCGGAAGTACAGATCGGATTTAGGTTATCACCTTCTCAAGTTTTTTTGGTATTAAGGCGGAGTAAAGGGTCATCGGGGAGACTAGACAGCTTACTGTAGGTATCACTAGGAACAAGGAGCGGCATCGGGAACTCAGTGGGCTGGACCCTTTTAGAATGGCATCATCTTAGAGCATCAACATGTTTCATAAGTGTTCCTGTGCGGTGTTGGATAACATAATTGTAATTCTCCAACTCTAGGGCCCACCTCTAGATGCGAGGGTTAATCGGTTTCTTACTCAGGGTTATGGCCAGTAAGTTTCAATCAGTCACTTATTTGAAGGGTACCCCTTGCAAGGAAACACTGAAGCGTCTGAGGGGAAAAATGATGGCCAATGTTTCGACTACCGAAGCTGTGATATCTGGATTCGACAGCGATGGTGGCTTTAGAAAAGAAGAGATTGGGGTGAAACTTCTGGTCATCTTGTTTTTGCAGCAATGCAGCACCAAATCCTGAAGAACTGGCATTACAATTGAATTCAGTTTCTCTTCTTGCACAATGAATACCCAACAGCGGGGAAGCGGTCAATCGATCACGTAATTCTCGGAAGGCTTCCATACACTCATTAGTGAAATGGTAGGTAGCTCCTTCTCGGGAAAGGGAAAGCAGGGGTCTAGCTATTTGGAAAAAAGGAGTAAATTTTTTGAAATACGAAAAGAGCCCAAAGCATCCTTTTAACTCTCGGAGGTTTGTCGGCATGGAGTATTGTTCAATGGCTTCGATATGTGCAACACTTAGCCAGATGCCAGAGGCATTGACGACGTATCCCAGGTATTCAATCTCTTCGTGCCTCAATCGCCACTTCTTGACCTTAAGCTCGAGGCCGTAATCAGACACTTGTTCTAGGACTTGTCTAATTAGCTCGAATTGTTCCTCTGAAGTAACAGAAGCGATCAAAATATCGTCAATATAGATAAAGATCTTACCATTCTCCAGTAAAACTCTAAAAAAATTACATAAAGATCTTACCATTCTCCAGTAAAACTCTAAAGAAATTACATATCAATCTTTTAAATACTGAAGGGGCGCTCTTAAGGCCGAAAGGCATTTTCAAATATTCATATTGCCCATCAGGCATCCCAAAAGAGGTGTATTGAACCGAGGTCGGGGCCATGCGCAAGTTATGTTTTTACCACTTTGAAATAATAAAATAAAAAAACACTATTTTGTTATTTCGACAACACTTTTCATTAAAATCAATTTAGTGTAAAACACTTTTTATTAATTTAATGTAAAACACTTTTTATTAATTTTACCGCGAACAATCTTCTTCACTCTAGAATAAAATTTAGACTCGCTTATACTGCAATACGGTATCTTATTTATGGGCTGCTGTTGTTAAGATTAAAATGATCTTATTTGCAACTACTAAAAGTAATTTTATGTCTGTGTCAATTCATTGTCCACAGCTCATTCAAACTTTGACATTATTTATGTTTGAGGTACTTAGATTTGCGAAATCAATGAAATCATAATAGACCAAGAGCCAGTGACCAATTTTCAGTTGTCATTTCAAAAGTCTTGAAAAGTTACTGAATCAAAGTTTAATATCTGCCCGACAATAGAAGCCAATTCTGGCAGCCCACAATGGCCGGAGTAAATTACGGTAAAATTTGAAAGAGGGTAGGAAAAAAGATTTATTTTAGTTAAAGTATCAGTCATGAAATTTGTACAGATTATTTCTAAAAGTATACTGAGTGCAGAAAAAAATTCGCCAGAACATTTTCGTCCCTCCTTATTGTTGACAGAACGCCATAAATATTTATAGAAAATATTTTTATTTATGTTATTTCTTTAGTCTTCAAATTTTAACACAATACAGAAAATATGTACAGAAAACATATTATTGGATGCCAGAAATAAATTTCATCACTTACTATCCCTAACCTTCCCGTGCGAGCGCGAGCGATACAGTTAAATTCATATCTGTCGGTTGAAAAGAGAGCGCATATTGAGCCTCATTGAAGATGGATTGTAAATTATATGAAATGCAACAATTCCTTGTTAAAGTTTACTTGTTAAACTCATAGAAAATATAAATTGCTGTAAAATTACCGGTCCTTGTGACAGAGGTATTCTCTAAGTAACACCGAAGGTCACTATGAAAGATGTAAGACTTTTTTAATTGTACTATTCTTAGTATACTTTTGGAGTTTAAAATCCGCAGATGGGTCATTTCTTACCTGTTCATGTGACGCAGCATTTTATGTATTCTTGCAACATTACAAAGGTCATAAGACAGATGTGACCATGTAGTAAGCATGTTCTAGTTGTTTAGGATGTTCAAAACTATACAGAATCGCTTCAATCCGTAAAGAATATTTCTGGAGTGCAGTTGATTTTTCATTTGTTTATGGATTTCTGTATTGAAGTACACATTTTTCGACTATTCAAATCATATTTTTTTTATTTTTAACGAATTGCTAATCTCAATTTTTGGAATAAATATTTTTTGAGTGAAGAAAAATATATTTATTTTCGTGTTTATTCTCCAGTTGTAGTGTTTGAAAATAAAGAACTGTAAACTACACACATTCTTTGGTTTTTAAATTTGAATAATTCTTTAGTGTATTCAAAATAATTTGTGCAATCTGTAAAGAGAAAGAGTGTAAATTAATGTTAAACGCCCGTAAAAAACATAATATGCAGTTTTGTGATGTGGTTTTACCTGACAACACTGATAGTGACATTGGTTATCATAGTAAATGTTATCAGAAATTTACTGCTGTCGGACACAAGTAAATGAGTATGGAGGTGAATATACACCTCATCAATTACAAAAAAAAAAATGAAAGGAAGTATCCAAAAAAATTTAAGAATGGTCAACATGCATAATAGAATTGTTATAATGCCAATAGATACTAAAATTCCACATTTATTATTACAACAATTAGAAGATTTCGAACCACTGCAGAAAGCAGCATTACTTTTAAGAAGAACGGTTTTAAAGATGAGAAGAAAACCCTTTTCAAGCGAAGTTGATGTCCAAGATTTGATAAACGGCGAGTGTTCAATCCCTGAAAATTTAAAAGATTTTTGCTTCACCTTATTCGGTGGTACGAATCTGTCGCTGAAGACATCATTTATAATGTATCCAATGGTACAATTAAAACATCAAAACATTGTACATTGGCCTTATCATTAAAAAGTTTAACGAGCAGCACAAAAATCATCGATATAACAAATTGTTACGAAAATTGCTGTAGCTATCACACTCGCACGAGAACGTTTTTCTCTCTGGCAGATAGTAAGTGATGAAATTTATTTCTGGCATCCAATAATATGTTTTTTGTACATATTTTCTGTATTGTGTTAAAATTTGAAGACTAATGAAATAACAAAAATAAAAATATTTTCTATAAATATTTGTGGCGTTCTGTCAACAATTAGGAAGGACGAAAATGTTTTGGCGGATTTTTTTTCTGCATTCAGTATACTTTTAGAAATAATCTGTACAAATTTCATGACTGATACTTTAACTAAAATAAATCTTTTTTCCTACCCTCTTTCAAATTTTACCGTAATTTACTCCGGCCATTGTGGGCTGCCAGAATTGGCTTCTATTGTCGGGCAGATATTAAACTTTGATTCAGTAACTTTTCAAGACTTTTGAAATGACAACTGAAAATTAATATATTTTTAACAGTTTCTAAAATCAATAGCTGTTGAAATTGTTTTAAGTCGTTCGTGTAGAGTTTTTCTTGTATATGCAGTTTACAATTACTAAATCTAATTACATAAGTTCCATGTAGTGGATACAATTTTTCATTACAATTTTGATGAATTTATTCACTTACATTCACTGCTAGTAATAGACTTTTCTCAATTTCTTCTACCATGCTATATGGTTTTGAATATTCAATGATTAAGTGCGTTTTTTCGTTTCAAAATAGCTACCATGATATAATACTACTTCGGATATATTTATATCCAATGATTCTGATTTATTGTTAGGGGTTTTCCTAACATAATAAGACAATAATGGTGGCGATAATACTGGTATATTTATAACAAAAATAATTATTTCTTCATTAGTTAAAACATTTAATGTGATCTCTTTAAGCTCATCAATGGATAATTTGTGTGATTCAATTTCGCTATGTGTCAAAATTGATCTAGTCATAGTACCCGTTTTAGCTGAGTTTACGTTATCGATAATTTTCTCTAGTTCATCTTTAATAAGATCAAGGCTATGAGTTAATTGCATGTTAATCAAAATTTTATTTATCTGTTCAGTGGTATTGTTTATTCGCTCATTAGCTGCTTAAATAGTTTAGTTGTTTGGTTTATGTTGTGTACAATAGTGTCCAGATTATTTTTAAAAGCATTGTTGATTTGGATTTGTTTATGATAGGAGTCGATGATGTTATGATTATTAACTTCCCAGTATATGGGAGGTTCTTGTAATCGCCTCGAAAATCGAAATTGAAATTTTCAACATTTCTTTACGTTTTAAGGTCTATAGAGTATATATAAAGTGTTTTTTAGAAAGAAGTATGTATGTGTGTGTGTACGTATGTACGTGCGTTCGTTGACAGTTTTTTCTACGAGCATAACTCACGTAAATAAAGTGGTATCGACTTTGTTAAGGTGTCAATCGAAGCGTCTTTGCAATTTTAAGAGCTGATTAGTTTTTGGAAAACGTCAGTCGGGGGGTTTGCTGTTATGCCCGATTGAAGGTCATTTCTGTCATACGTTATATCTCGCGAACCAAACATACGATTTCCTTAATCAAGGAGTCAATCGACGCGTATTGATATAAATGTGATTCTAATAAGTTTTTGGAAAAAAATTTCGATCCGTTTTTTAATTTGTTAAAAAAAGTGCAAAAAATCAGGGATTTTTCACAAACAATAAATTTTTAAACTTATTTTCAAGCCCAAGTAATCAATGTTTATATAATTTATATATTCCAAACGATTTTTGTAAAAACACCATCAAAATTGTTTCTCATTATTACAAACACCATCAAAATTGTTTCTCATTATTACGAAAAAAATAAAATAAAAAATTAAAAATCATTAACAGTCATCATGATCTTCAAGGTCATTTCTGTCATTCACTATATCTCACGAACTAGATATGATATTTGCATCATGAAGGTATTCATCAACGTGTAATAACATTATTGTTGTTCGCGCATTTCAAGTGCAATCAACCCGCGCATGCCAAGACAGGTGATGGCCCTGCAATTTGAACGCATGCACAGGTTGATCGCACTCATAGGCAGTGTAATGTGGCCCAAATCAATTTGTATTTTGCTGACCCACCAATATTTCTTGCATAAGCATTAAGATATCGATTGTAAACTTTAGACTTACGGTTGCTGACCTGATAGCTGCATTGTGCTGACAGGTCAGCTTTAAAGTATATAAAAATGAAAGAACGACTAGACTCACGGTCAGTCCTAATAATAAAGCGCATAGGTTAAATCTGTGTCGTTTGATTTGATTGATATCAGCTTAATAATTTGAGGATTATTGAGGCTTAGATAATCGCTATAATTTTAGGATTATAGCGCAGGCAGGGTAATTGCTAATTGAAGACGCTACTCAAAGGATATAATTTTAGGATTTTATCTTTGAGAGCTGCGTGCTAGGCAATTACTCCATCATTGGTCCGTCGAGCCGGATATATTCGGGCGCAACTATAGTGAAGCTAGTTTGGTGCTGCGAATATAGAATCGCAAATTTAGTGGAACAAACTTAGTGCTGCGAAATTGCAAATTAGTGTTGCAAATTTAGTGCCGGTGAACCAGTATCGAAATCGGAATTCGGGGTCGAACAAATTGAGCATTTCAAGATGACTACAAGCGGGAGCATCGGAAATATGAATGTTGTCGACAATCAGCGTCATAATTTGGAGGAGTTACAAAGGTTCATCAGGAACCAGAAAAAGGACTCCAAAGCTCGGCACAGCAAGGAGTATTTTGAGCTAAAAGCCGATACATTGGCCAATAAGTGGCGAGCATGCGAGGAGTGTCACTATGAAGTGAAAACGAGCATGGCTGGCGAACCCAAAAAGCTCGGCGATTATATAATGGAATTTGAAGGTGCCGAGTCGTTGTATGAAGAGTATATGGTCCTCTTCAAGCTTAAAATTAAGGATTATGAGCCTTCTACCAATAGCGCAAGCTCACAAGGAGCTGCTGCAACCCACGGGGGCAATGAAGTAGATTTGCCATTAGAGCGGATCAAAATCCCTCACTTCCAAGGAAACTACGCCAATTGGGCGTCGTTACAAGACCTCTTTTCCACTTTGGTCCATAAAAGTGAAAGGCTTAGTGCAGTGCAAAAGATGCATTATCTTCGTTCGTCAGTGTCGGGCGAAGCTGAACAGCTCATCAAGCACTTGAGCATAACGGGCAGCAATTACGAAGCAGCCTGGGCGTTGATGTGCAAGCGGTACGACAACAAACGCGCGGCCGCAAATGCTTTAATGAAACTAATATGGGACATTAAGTCTACGAGTCCTAACAGCAGCAATGGCATTAAGCATATGCTCAACATTACCAACGAAGTGTTGAATAGTGTGGACGCGTTGGCAGGAAAGCTAGGCGATATGTTGCTTACTTATCATTTACAGCAACGTTTAGATGATGAATCCTCTCTCGAATGGCAGAAATACATTGGGGCGTCTAATGAGATTCCAACAATAACGCAGTTTGTGGAGTTTCTCACTCAACGCCTAGTGATCCTAGAAGCCACAGCCAGAACCGAAAAACGACCGAAATATGGCGTTTATATCGCAGAAGTAAACAAGAGTGACATGTGCCAAATTTGTGATGGAAGTCATGGCACGCCACAGTGCTCAAAACTTCGGGACGCTTTGACGAGAAATAGAATCGATTTAGTAAAAAAGCACAAGTTGTGCTTCAACTGTTTACGCACGAATCATGCAGTCGCTGCATGTCCATCAAAAAATCGATGCAGATCATGCAATAAAAAGCATCACACCTTGTTGCATATCGAACCACAGGTAGCTGAAGCCAAGTCTCATGATGCTAAGCCTACGACATCGACCCTAAATGCCGTAATTAAGGGAACCAAGACCCATTCAGTGGTGCTGCTAGCTACAGCTATTATTCAAGTAAAGACTCCGAATGGCACGTTCTTACCGCTCAGAGCTCTAATTGATCAAGGATCGCAACGATCGCTTATCACTGAAAGGGCAGTTCAGCAATTAGGCTTAAAGCGCAAGTATGCTAAGCTTGATATTCACGGCATAAGCGGTCAACGAACCTCAGCACGAGGAATCGTGAACATAGAATGCAAGCAAAGGAAGTTATCCAACTCGCTGCATTTCAATTTACTCATACTTCCCAAAATAACAGGGGAGATTCCTCAATGCGAAGTGAATCCCTCCCCAATAAGTAACAGCCACGATCTCGCTGATCAGGCTTACTACAAGCCAAGCGACATTGATATACTTCTGGGGGCTGATGTCTACGGAAGCCTAGTCTTGCCTGGGCTGAGAAAAATCTCCAATAGCCATCTGACTGCTCAGAACACAAGGTTCGGTTGGATAATTTCCGGACCTACCGAATCCAAGGCGGCTCCAAGAGTTCATGTCACCATGATAAGCACCCAAGAGCTGAATAACAGTTTAAAGAAATTCTGGGAATTAGAAGAAATAGCTTCAGCTGAACAATTGAACCCCGAACAAGCAGACTGCGAAGCACATTTTGCACAAACCACGCGTCGAGACACAGATAGTGGGAGATATACATTGCGTCTTCCGTTTAAGGCAGAAACAAATCCTAGTGAGGCATTGGCACCCAACATGAAGGATGCAATATTAAGGTGGCAGCTGATAGAAAGAAAGCTTGAATTAAACCTGGACTTAAAGGCGCAATACAATCAGTTTCTGCAAGAATACCTGGATCTAGGCACTTTAACCCACCAGCCAGCCCACACTTTGGAGGGCTGTGGGAAGCTGGGGTAAAGTCAGTGAAACTGCACTTAACTAAAACCATTGGGAACAATTTGCTGAACATCGAAGAAATGTATACGGTTTTGGCTGAGATAGAGGCAATATTGAATAGCCGTCCTCTCGTACCAATATCTAATGATGTCAACGATGCGCAAGCCTTAACGCCCGGACACTTTCTCATCGGACAATCACTAATAGCTGTTCCCCAGAAACCTACTAGTGAAGATGTTGGCCTTTTAACAAAATGGCGCCTTACTACTGCCTTGCTCCAAAGCTTCTGGAAAAGTTGGGCTACCGAATATCTTTCAAGGCTCCAAAATAGGCCCAAATGGATGCGAGTCAACAACAACTTATGTGTCGGGCAGCTAGTGCTTGTCAAAGGAGAAAATTATCCCCCAACCAAGTGGCCGTTGGCAAGGATAATCAAAACGCACCCAGGTCTGGACGGCCTAGTGAGAGCCGTGACAATTAACCTCAATGGTCGTCTAACTGAACGTTCAATAGTAAAGATATGCCCACTTCCCATACCGGCAGCAGAAGAAGAAGCCGGAAAGCAACAGGAGCAGGCGGCAACAAACGGCATATCCACGCCAGGACCAAGCATCGAGCAGCCTGCAGTGTCATTAGCAGAAGCTCCGATGCTAGACAGTCAAACTAGATCTAGGAGAAACCTTCGTTCGTACTCGGGTTTGCTTATGTTTCTGCTTGCGACCTGCTGTGTTCCTTTCGCGAAGGCTACTAATCAGACCGCTGGCGTTAGTATCACTCCAGTCAAAAGTGGATTTGCTGTAGAACATATTGGAAATGCGCACTTGAACCGTGGCTCTCTACAGATCCATGTTAAAATTCCATGGGCCAATATGCAGGAGGATAAAAGAAATGCTCAGAGGGCTGTCGACAATTTGACTCAGTTATGTCACACTAGTCTCAAGTACACGGATAGAGTTTCCTGCGATGACCTTGTGCAACATCTATCCACTATCAATCAAGATATCGCACATCAGATACATACACTGCACTTCGTCAGGAGCAGACAAAGACGTGGACTACTGGGTAAAATGCTCACATCATTATTCGGCGTTAATGATGATATTTACCGAGACATCGAGACAATACAAGCGAACCAACAAACATTGAAGTATACTGTGAATAAAGAAACGAGGCTGTTTCTCCGAGCAACCCATCAGCTAAACAGAACGAATGCAATGATAAACAAGCAATTAGCCTTCTTCAATAAAGGGTTTAATGAAGCAGTGCAGAAAATCAAGAGATTCGACTCCTGGCTGACTACAATAGATCACAATGAAATCAACATCCAATTCTTGGGGATCTACCAACGAGCCTTAAACTTCATAATGGAAATACAAAGCAAGTATGCAACCATACTTAACGTCATATCCAATGGCAGACGCATTTTAGATCTGGTACAACCTGCAGATTTAATGTCAATCATCAACCAAACGGAGTCATCCCTCCCAGCATCCTTGAAGGTGTCGCATCTTCCGTTAAAGGAAATTGCAGTCCACTTTCAACAAGATGCTTGTTACATTATCGGTTACCTACAAATAATTGATCATCAGCGCTACGAATTGATAAAGACAACAACTATTCCTCATTTTCTTCTCAATCGAACGTATGCTGTATACGAAATTTCCGCAAATATCTTAGGGATAGACTTCCATAGTCAAACCTATTTCGAAGTCCCCGAAGATGACCTACGAGAAAGTCAACGCTTATCCAACGAAACCTACGTAGTACTGCCCAGTACCCTATTCGATTTAAGAAACAAGCCCCATTGCATCATCAAGGAGATATACAATTTGTATGGAGGAAGCAACTGTACAACCCGAACATTCGCTCTGGGCCCAGATATTAGCGTCATTTGGAAAAAACTCTATGCGAAGAACAAATGGTTATTCTTAGTTCCGCACGTGATTCCAGCTCATGTCGTTTGCGAAGAATCTCGCGAAGAGATTCTTCTCCATAACACAGGCATTCTGTCCCTATCGCCAGGTTGCACATTGGTAACTCACGATCATATACTCATCACGGAACGCCAGCGCAGCAGTGATGTTCTCCAGATACTCGCTAAACCGAAGGACGTCCCATTCTCCATTAAGCATGAGCGAGTTCCCGTACTGACGAAACACCACGTCATCAAATCATCCGAAGGCTACTCATCACTCATTGACGAAGCTCAACAAAATTTTGAAGAGCAACAGGAAGCTGTATGGAGATCCTACCACACAACTTTAATTTCCTTAAGTTCCGTATCAGTTTTTATTATTGTAACCCTAATTGTTGTATTGTTATATCTATGTCACTTCCGAAAGGAAAAATCTAAAAGTAAGACGAGCACACGGTGGTACGAACCTTCCGAAATACCATCCTCAGAACAAAATTAAGGTTAATTTTATCATGATTAAGAACAGTGGTTCTTGGTGGGCGGTATGTTCGCGCATTTCAAGTGCAATCAACACTTTGGAGGGCTGTGGGAAGCTGGGGTAAAGTCAGTGAAACTGCACTTAACTAAAACCATTGGGAACAATTTGCTGAACATCGAAGAAATGTATACGGTTTTGGCGGAGATAGAGGCAATATTGAATAGCCGTCCTCTCGTACCAATATCTAATGATGTCAACGATGCGCAAGCCTTAACGCCCGGACACTTTCTCATCGGACAATCACTAATAGCTGTTCCCCAGAAACCTACTAGTGAAGATGTTGGCCTTTTAACAAAATGGCGCCTTACTACTGCCTTGGTCCAAAGCTTCTGGAAAAGTTGGGCTACCGAATATCTTTCAAGGCTCCAAAATAGGCCCAAATGGATGCGAGCCAATGACAATTTATGTGTCGGGCAGCTAGTGCTTGTCAAAGGAGAAAATTATCCCCCAACCAGATGGCCGTTGGCAAGGATAATCAAAACGCACCCAGGTCTGGACGGCCTAGTGAGAGCCGTGACAATTAACCTCAATGGTCGTCTAACTGAACGTTCAATAGTAAAGATATGCCCACTTCCCATACCGGCAGCAGAAGAAGAAGCCGGAAAGCAACAGGAGCAGGCGGCAACAAACGGCATATCCACGCCAGGACCAAGCATCGAGCAGCTTGCAGTGTCATTAGCAGAAGCTCCGATGCTAGACAGTCAAACTAGATCTAGGAGAAACCTTCGTTCGTACTCGGGTTTGCTTATGTTTCTGCTTGCGACCTGCTGTGTTCCTTGCGCGAAGGCTACTAATCAGACCGCTGGCGTTAGTATCACTCCAGTCAAAAGTGGATTTGCTGTAGAACATATTGGAAATGCGCACTTGAACCGTGGCTCTCTACAGAACCATGTTAAAATTCCATGGGCCAATATGCAGGAGGATAAAAGAAATGCTCAGAGGGCTGTCGACAATTTGACTCAGTTATGTCACACTAGTCTCAAGTACACGGATAGAGTTTCCTGCGATGACCTTGTGCAACATCTATCCACTATCAATCAAGATATCGCACATCAGATACATACACTGCACTTCGTCAGGAGCAGACAAAGACGTGGACTACTGGGTAAAATGCTCACATCATTATTCGGCGTTAATGATGATATTTACCGAGACATCGAGACAATACAAGCGAACCAACAAACATTGAAGTATACTGTGAATAAATAAACGAGGCTGTTTCTCCGAGCAACCCATCAGCTAAACAGAACGAATGCAATGATAAACAAGCAATTAGCCTTCTTCAATAAAGGGTTTAATGAATCAGTGCAGAAAATCAAGAGATTCGACTCCTGGCTGACTACAATAGATCACAATGAAATCAACATCCAATTCTTGGGGATCTACCAACGAGCCTTAAACTTCATAATGGAAATACAAAGCAAGTATGCAACCATACTTAACGTCATATCCAATGGCAGACGCATTTTAGATCTGGTACAACCTGCAGATTTAATGTCAATCATCAACCAAACGGAGTCATCCCTCCCAGCATCCTTGAAGGTGTCGCATCTTCCGTTAAAGGAAATTGCAGTCCACTTTCAACAAGATGCTTGTTACATTATCGGTTACCTACAAATAATTGATCATCAGCGCTACGAATTGATAAAGACAACAACTATTCCTCATTTTCTTCTCAATCGAACGTATGCTGTATACGAAATTTCCGCAAATATCTTAGGGATAGACTTCCATAGTCAAACCTATTTCGAAGTCCCCGAAGATGACCTACGAGAAAGTCAACGCTTATCCAACGAAACCTACGTAGTACTGCCCAGTACCCTATTCGATTTAAGAAACAAGCCCCATTGCATCATCAAGGAGATATACAATTTGTATGGAGGAAGCAACTGTACAACCCGAACATTCGCTCTGGGCCCAGATATTAGCGTCATTTGGAAAAAACTCTATGCGAAGAACAAATGGTTATTCTTAGTTCCGCACGTGATTCCAGCTCATGTCGTTTGCGAAGAATCTCGCGAAGAGATTCTTCTCCATAACACAGGCATTCTGTCCCTATCGCCAGGTTGCACATTGGTAACTCACGATCATATACTCATCACGGAACGCCAGCGCAGCAGTGATGTTCTCCAGATACTCGCTAAACCGAAGGACGTCCCATTCTCCATTAAGCATGAGCGAGTTCCCGTACTGACGAAACACCACGTCATCAAATCATCCGAAGGCTACTCATCACTCATTGACGAAGCTCAACAAAATTTTGAAGAGCAACAGGAAGCTGTATGGAGATCCTACCACACAACTTTAATTTCATTAAGTTCCGTATCAGTTTTTATTATTGTAACCATAATTGTTGTATTGTTATATCTATGTCTCTTCCGAAAGGAAAAATATAAAAGTAAGACGAGCACACAGTGGTACGTACCTTCCGAAATACCATCCTCAGAACTAAATTAGGGTAATTTTATCATGATTAAGAACAGTGGTTCTTGGTGGGCGGTATGTTCGCGCATTTCAAGTGCAATCAACCCGCGCATGCCAAGACAGGTGATGGCCCTGCAATTTGAACGCATGCACAGGTTGATCGCAC
Organism: Oxycera nigricornis; assembly: GCA_963942545.1. Classification (NCBI taxonomy): domain Eukaryota; kingdom Metazoa; phylum Arthropoda; class Insecta; order Diptera; family Stratiomyidae; genus Oxycera; species Oxycera nigricornis. The sequence goes on from OZ012661.1 coordinate 71,800,528, forward strand.
TCATGGGCAGTGTAATGTGGCCCAAATCAATTTGTATTTTGCTGACCCACCAATATTTCTTGCATAAGCATTAAGATATCGATTGTAAACTTTAGACTTACGGTTGCTGACCTGATAGCTGCATTGTGCTGACAGGTCAGCTTTAAAGTATATAAAAATGAAAGAACGACTAGACTCACGGTCAGTCCTAATAATAAAGCGCATAGGTTAAATCTGTGTCGTTTGATTTGATTGATATCAGCTTAATAATTTGAGGACTATTGAGGCTTAGATAATCGCTATAATTTTAGGATTATAGCGCAGGCAGGGTAATTGCTAATTGAAGACGCTACTCAAAGGATATAATTTTAGGATTTTATCTTTGAGAGCTGCGTGCTAGGCAATTACTCCATCAATTGTGATGTTTTAAACATTATAAAAATTCGTTTCAGCCTTTTTGTTCAATTTAATAGAAGAAAATGCGAAAAATTAGTTTTTTCATAAAAAAATATTTTTTCAAAGTTCTAAAATATCTGCATAATTTGAGCAGATTTTTTTAAATAGTTTTTACAGTCTTTTAATTAAAAAAATGCTTAAATTTTGAAAACCATAGCAGTTTTAATCAAATTTTCATTTGTGGTAATCAACGTTTTGAATGGTGAAATGTTTTAGTCAATACTTTGCAAGATCATATGGTTTAAAAAGCTTTCATCGAATAAAAAATTGTAATTTTTAGTAGATTCATTCTTTAGTAATCGTAAGATTTCAACAACCATCATCATTTGTAATTACATTTTGGTTTTTACATGCAATTGAACCTTTTTTTGACTGCATATTCAAAATTTATTAAGACCAGTAGGGAATATGTAGTAATTATTAATTTGATTGATGTAAAATCGTGAAAAAATATAAATTTAGTGACTATGCTGAAGTCATGGCGATTTTGAACGCAACTATTCAAAATGGTCAAAACGTGAAAAATCTCTTCAGTGGGGTAATAACAAAAACTGCATTAATTTTTGCTAGCGTTCTTTTGTCCTTTAATCATCGATGTGAAAAAAACAAATACCGTAGAAAAGGTCTCTACCGACTAATTGATCAAATCAACCTACCCGCATCCACCAAAAGCCTTACGTAAGCAATGGATTCTCCCGTAGATGATATGATTAATATTAACTCATTCCTGTTACTGCTATGAAAACCTCTCATTATTATTATTTAAAATAGTATTCTTTTCAAAATTATTATTGTGTTCTATATTTTTAATGTCTTTCCAGATATTACTGGGAAGTTGACTGTGTGGACCTCAAGGGTCGCACTTCGCGGCTTGTTTGTAAGTTAAATTACAACACCTTTTCCTTTTAAAACAATGAAAAACTGCAAGACATAAGTCTTGCGTCTTTATTCAGTTAAATTTGATTTTCAACTCCACTTATTCTATTCCTATTTCTAAATTTATAAGCTAAAATTGCTGATGTCAGCGTCTGGTGCGTATATCTAAACATGGGTTTCTTAAGAGGCTAAAATTGCTAATGCAGCGTTTGGTGCGTATATGTAAACATGGGTTTCTTAAGAGGCTAAAGTTGTTGATGTCCGCGTCTGGTGCATTTATTGCTTACAAGTAAACAATGACTTCTGCTGGCCACTGCATTCTCCTTCATGCTGCAATACGCTGGTCTGGTTGCATCTTATGTTAACTCCTCCCCCTTTAAAAACAATCGTCCTCGATTGTCAAAAATATGAAATGTTGAACTTTAGCGCCGGTATATGGTAAGTCACAGGTGGAGGATTCTCCGTGTTGATGCGCATTACTGGAAGGATATTTTTTAATTTCATTTCGTTTATGGCAAAATTGAGCTAATCCTATTGCAAGCACTATTGTTATTGTGCAAATGAAATAGGTTCCGTTCAACTTGTGCAAGGATTCTTCCGTTGTTAGATCGCCAGAGAAGTTATTTAGGAGTAAGATGTCAGGAGAGCTTTTGTTGATGATGGAAATGTTTTCATTACTGATGAAGTTGTAGTTTGCTGCTAAGCTGCTCAGCAGATTTGGTGTACGGGAAGTATCACTTATATCTAACAAATCTTCTTCCTTACAGATAGAACAGTAATTGAATTTTTGCATTCCTTAATGATGCCATAAATTACATTGTGATATTTTATTATTTTTGAAAATGGGATTTCGTTTATTCGAGTTTTTGAGAACATAATTAATTGTTTCTTTAATGGTAGCAAAATCCTCATTATCGGAGTTTTTTGCGAGCCATTTTCAGGCTGTACCGATGAAATCTAGTGAGCTTTTCATTTTCCGTAGTTTTAAGGTTGTGAACGAAAGTTTCAATTTGTCTTTACTCATGTGATAGATTTAACACTGCATCAGTTTTTGCTATGAATCTCTCGTATTGGTATAAATCGATCTTATGTGTAAATTTAAAGTTTCCATTTTGTATTCTGGTTTATCCTAAAAGGAGGGTCACTACCTGTGAGTTCGTAAGGTCGAGAATTTGCACTTTTGCCTGATCAATCTAAAATAGTTAGCTGCGAATTTTATCTTTATGGACGATTTTTACTGCTTCGGTTAGTATGGTAGTGTAGGGGATGTAGGGTAGATCGCCTCCTTGTGGTGCATCCCGGATAACGCTAAATGATCTACCATGGCACGACCTCGAATGTTTTCGGACTACTTTTTCGTCTAAATTACTCGATCTTATGCTTTGGGCTGGTAGCAGTGGTATTCTGTCACCTGAGTACGCAAAAGTGACATCTTGCGGAAATGGCTTTCAGGCTAATGCCACTGCTGCCTCCGTCCCGGAAAAACCCTGGCAGGCCTCGCGGTACGTTCAAAACTCGTCGCCACTAGTCTGGCCGTGCAGGTTCAGTTGAGTTTGGACTCCTGATTAGTTCCTGGCCCGGCTCTAAGCACAGATCCTCATAAGGGAATGTGCCAACCCTCGCATGGCCTCCCTGCTTCGGCATAGACAACCATGGGGTCTCAGGGAAACTGCACAACGAGTGGAGATAGCGGCTGCGAGGGGGGACCCAACTGCAATGAATACAGAAAAATCTAAAAAGGAAGTTCCACTCAACCCGGAAGGGAAGTGGACAAAGGTTACGCGTCCTTCTGGTGGGAAGAAGACCGTGACGTCGAATCGGACAGCAATCAGCCTACCCCCCACTTCTTCGAGGGGTGCATGCACCAAGGCAGCTATGCCAGGGACAAGCACCTCCTCAGGTAAGCCAATTGGCGCCAGCGGCAGCACCAAGGCAACGGCGAATAAGCCGGCCCGTACGGTTAACGCTGCGCCCTCCAGCACCGCCTCTTCTTCAGGTGTCATAAAGCAGCAAAAATCCTCTGTTACGGCTTACAGGGACAGAAGATCTGCCTTCAAAGTCCTGGAAAGGCTGAAAGATTTACCCCCTGAGGGGCTTTCCCACAAGGATAAAATCTCCCTTGAATGGGCAACAACAACAGTAGAGGCTCATAAATCCTCTCTGGCAAAGCAAGGGGCTGCTCACAAAAGATGCAGGTCTAATGAGGCAGCCCAAATCAACCGAGTGCTCAACTGCAGGTCACCAAAAGACCAAAACTGGTCGCGCCCAGTCCTGTCAAGGGCAGGAGTTTTAGCGAAGTGGCTAAGGGCAGCCTGGTATGGGCCGTCATCGACAGGAGTAGCAGCGATGGAACCATCTCACCGTCAAACTGGAAGATGGTAGAAATCGCTCTTCTTCGGGTGTACAAACCCATACTGGAGGCAAACCCAGGCCCTCCACCTGATTGCCGTGATGCTGGTTGGTACCAGAGTCACGTTAAGCTGATAGCTTGCACGGATCAACGCTCAGCGGATCTATATAAGCAGGCTATTAGCAAACTGGGAGAAGTCTGGCCCGGAGCAAAGCTAGAAGCTGTCTCCAGGGAAGACATCCCGAATCGGCCTCGATCCAGGGCATGGATACCGGCGGAGCCATCCACACCGGAGGAAATTGTTGAGCTTATCAAGCTCAGCAATGCTGATCTTCCGGTGGACAACTGGAAAGTAGCCAAGGTTAGCGAGCATGTAGAAGCATCAGTAGACCTGACCGTGGACTTTTCTGAGTCACATCTTCTCTCCGACGACGGAAGAAGCATCACCTCCACCACGGAGTTGGCTGGGGACCTTCTCCAAACCCTCGACCTGGTCGAAGAGGAGATGTCCTTATCTGACGAGGAGGCGGACAAAACATTGTGTCGTGATGCTGAGGTTTCTACAGATAAACCTCCATCATTCTAAGGCGGCATCCGCCGCACTGCTCCTCCACCTGGCCCAAAAAGGAGAGGAGCTAATACTGGCCCAGGAACCTTGGGTTGTAGGCAACCAGGTCTGCGGGCTCAATACGAAAGGATACAAAACAGTATCCCTCTACACAGCAGGTAAACCGAGAGCTTGCATAATAATCAAGGAAGGCTTGAAGTTTCTAACCTTGTACAATTTCAGTGACCAGGACACCATTGCCATAGCAGTGGAAAGGCAGTCCAAACCCCTTTGGGCTGTCTCCTGCTATATGGCACACGATGTTCTGCCACCTCCCATTAACCTGCAGAGGATCGTCACAGAAGCCACTGCACGGGGCATCCAGCTAGTTATCGGCGCGGACGCCATTGCCCATCACCGCATTTGGGGTAGCACCGATACGAATAAAAGGGGTGAGTCACTCATTGAATTTATTTTAACGCACGACTTAGCCCTAGCTAACAAAGGTGAGGATCTTATTTTCATTACGGCAAGCCGTGGGGAAGTTCTGGATATCACTCTAAAGAACGAGCACTCGCACCACGCTATCAAAAGGTGGCATGTATCACAAGAGTGCTCTTTCTCCGATCATTTATATATGTTGGAAATTTACAATGATAAATACACTTGCCCACCCTAAACAGCAGCTGCATTGCAGATGTCGCCATCTATTTATATAAGACCACCGGCAAGTGTGACTTCGGAACACCAAAAGGACCATCGCAGATTGCAGTCTGCATTCCACAACCAAAGTGTGTTCACATTTAGCTTCATAGAATTATATGTTAAACCTTGTATATTTATATAATAAACCAAAATTCAATTGTTAAACCAATAGGTTATGGGCCCAGAGTTCGCTATTAACATTTTTTGTATAAATTGAAAAAAAAACCCTTGTGGTAAAAATTAACTAGTTTTGGTGGTAAACATAACTAATTTTGTGATTTAGAAGTGAACAATAAGTTTTTAAAATGGCTGACAGTAGTGTGCGTTATGCTGTTCCAAAACTAAACTGTGAGAACTATGCTGTGTGGAGCTATAAAGTAGAGCTCGTCCTAATTAAGGATAAAACTTGGACGGTTATCAGCAATCCAAAACCATCAACTATAACAGATGATTGGACTGAAAAGGATGATCAAGCGCGAGCGACGATTGGCCTTCTCGTTGAGGATAATCAACTAGTGCACATACGTGGTCTCAGGTCAGCAAAGGAAGTGTGGGATGCGCTCAAAAACTACCACCAAAAGTCAACGCTGTCAAGTAAAGTGCATTTACTTAAGTTAATTTGTCGTGCAGTGTTGCATGAAGGTGGTGATATGGAACAACACATCACTGGTATTCAAAACAATATTGACAAATTAACGGCACTAGGCTTTGATTTAGCAGACGAACTTCAAGCCGCTCTCTTTCTCGGTAGTCTACCGGACTCTTACGATACTCTCGTCACTACGCTAGAGAGTCGTGACGCGAAAGAAATAACTTCTTCTTTCGTAAAGGGTAGACTGATGAACGAATATAACAGACGCAAAAGTTCGAGAAATGTGAAAGCGTGCGATTATAATGAAGAGTCTGCAATGAAAATTATTGTTCATAAGGGTACGAACAATAATAAAAATGGTGGAGTGAAAAGCAAAAACCTTTTTTGTTTTTTCTGTAAAAAGCCAGGTCATTTAAAACGTGAATGTACCAAATTCCAGGCTTGGATAAACAAACGCGAGCAAGTAAACAAAGCTTCGGAAACAATTAACCAAGTGTGCGTGCTGACACAGGATGCAGACATAATCATTGACGAAAGCTGTTCCAAGGTGACTGAAACCAATGACGAAAATATCTGGATAGTGGATTCTGGTGCTACAAGTCACATGACTAAATCGAAAAAGTTTTTCACCAGTATCGACCCTAACAAAAGTGGGCACGTTCGACTTGCAGATAACAAAAATCTGGCAACCATTAACGGAGTTGGCGTGGTATCTATACGATGCACAGCAGATCAAAGTTCAAGAGCTAGTTGTGAAATCAACTTGAATAATGTTTTATACGTTCCTAGTCTAGGCTCAAATTTATTGTCGGTTCGAAAATTGACAAGGGGCGGATATAAAGTTATTTTCGATGGTGATGTTTGCTATATTGTCAAAGACGGACAACTTCGAGCGCATGCTGTATTGTCTGGTGAGTTATATGGAGTTAAGACAATTGATCAAACACGCACAGCAACTGCTTTACTGACTCAAAATTTTAATGGAGTACATGGTGTTGACTGTTTACACGTGTGGCATCGACGTTTTGGACATAGAGATGCAACAGCAATAAAATCTCTAATGGACAATAGACTGGCGACTGGCATCAAAATAAAGGAATGCGGGAGTCGCGAGTTATGCGAGTGTTGCGTAATGGGAAAAATGGCCCGTCAACCTTTCCCGAAAGAGTCTCAGACAAAATCTCACGCGATACTGGACCTTGTCCATACAGATGTCTGTGGTCCAATAAATATAACCACTCCAGGAGGGAAAAGATATTTTCTGACTGTTATCGATGATTTTTCAAAATATACACACATATTTCCTCTAAGTCAAAAAGGGGAAGCGTCATCTGTTATAATTAACTTTGTTGAGATGATGAAGACACAGTATGGTAAAAAACCGAAGATTATCAGGTCAGATCGCGGAAAGGAGTATGTGAATGATTCTTTAAAATCCTACTTGAAAAAGGAAGGAATCAACTCTCAGTATACAGCAGGCTACTCACCGCAGCAAAACGGAGTAGCCGAACGCAAAAACCGTTCGCTAATTGAGATGGTGCGCTGTTTATTATTGGATGCGAACCTCGCTAAAAAATACTAGGGCGAAGCTGTCCTTACAGCAAACCACTTGCAGAATCGACTGCCAACCAAAGCTGCAAATAAAACTCCATATGAGTTGTGGTTTTTGAAAAAACCGGATGTGTCGAATTTGCATATCTTCGGCACCGAAGTATATGCGCACGTACCGAAAGAAAAGCGAACGAAGCTAGACGATAAAGCTCGAAAATTGATTTTCGTCGGTTATTCGGATGAATCCAAAGCTTTTCGACTCTTGGATGTGCAAACAAGTCGCATCATCATTAGTCGGGATGTAACCTTTTCCGATAAAGCTCAAAACAAAGTTTCTTTCAATGGCACTCCCGCGAGCGCAACTCCGAATAACACTGCAATTATCGATTTGTTTTTTGAAAAACAAACAGAAAGTGAAAAAGTGATTGAAAATCAGGATGAACCACTACAAAGTAGTAACGATGAGGCATCAATTCGAAAGCCACACGAAATCAGTGAAGAGAGTAGCAGCATCCACAATGATTCAGTGAGTGATAATTACAACTTTCAACATAACTCATCATTTGAAGAACCTCCTGTGGAAACTGTTCGACGCTCTAGCCGCGAGAACCGCGGTATGCCACCTGCAAGGTACGGTGCTTATCTTTATATAGTAAAAGAAGAAACTGAGCCAAAAACCGCAAAAGAAGCGTTAGCTGGGCCAGATAAGGATAACTGGAAAACAGCAATGCATGAAGAAATTGTAGCGTTGAGAAAAAATGATACATGGAGTCTTGTAGCGAAGCCCGAAAATCGAAGTGTAATCACATCCAAGTGGGTATTTAAAACTAAACGTAATGCCGAAGGAGGCGTTGAGCGCTTCAAAGCGCGCCTCGTTGCACGTGGATTTTCACAGAAGTATGGAATGGATTACGATGAGGTTTTTGCACCCGTCGTACGACAAACGACTTTTCGTATCCTTCTTACTGTTGCTGGTCATAAAAACCTTGTAATTAAACACTTTGATGCAAAAACGGCTTTTCTCAACGGTGATCTCAAAGAGATAATATATATGCAGCAGCCTGAAGGTTACGTCACTCCCGGGAAAGAAGATTACGTATGCAGATTGAATAAGGGCATATATGGACTTAAGCAAGCGGCCAAAATTTGGAACGATAAATTGGACGATTTATTAAAAAGCAACGGTTTCACCGAAAGTAAAACGGATCCATGTTTGTACATCAAAACAATTGGAGGACAACACATTTACGTTATTGTATATGTCGATGATTTTTTGATTGCCGCAGAAAACATTTCGCAAATTGATGAGGTCGCAGCTATGTTGCAGGAGCAGTTTAACCTAAAAGATCTCGGTTTTTTAAAAAACTATTTAGGAATAGAGATCGATAGGAGTAGCGACGGCATTTTCTCCATAAAGCAGTCAAAATACATCAGGACCATTGCTACCAGATTTGGATTGGAAAACGCAAAGCCTTCGAATGTCCCGCTCGATCCCGGATATTACAAGAGTAGAAGCGACAGCGTTGGTATAATGGCCGAAAGCGAAAAATATCAGCAGCTTATAGGTGCATTATTATACGTAGCGATAAACACGAGACCAGATATAAGTGCCAGTGTAGCAATCCTTAGCCAACATAACAAACAACCAACGACAGGGGACTGGACGGAAGCAAAAAGGATTGTTCGCTACTTAATGAGCACCATCAATTTTAAGTTGCAACTTGGTCAACCGAGAAGCAATTCGGGACTTATTGGTTTTGCCGACGCTGACTGGGCTGAAAATCGAGTCGACAGAAAGTCGAATAGCGGATATATTTTTCAGTACCAAAACTCACCAATTAGTTGGGCTTGCCGAAAGCAATCTTGTATTGCTCTTTCGTCAACAGAAGCGGAATATTACTCACTCGCTGAAGCGTCGCAGGAGGGAATCTGGTTGCGGTGCTTAATCAAGGAGTTCGAAGGTGAAAATCTGAAGAATACAACTGTTATTTTCGAGGACAACCAAAGCAGCCTAAAAATTATTGAAAATAAAAAATTCAGCAATCGAACGAAGCATATCAGTACCAAATATCACTTTATTAGAGATTTAAAACATCAAGGACAAATAGATTACAAATATTGCCCTACGAGTGAAATGCTCGCAGACATGCTGACTAAGCCTTTAAAACATATCAAGCTCAGATACTTATCTGATAAATGTGGACTTATTCCACAGTGAATTCGATTGTGTAATTATCATTGAGGAAGGGTGTTGGAAATTTACAATGATAAATACACTTGCCCACCCTAAACAGCAGCTGCATTGCAGATGTCGCCATCTATTTATAGAAGACCACCGGCAAGTGTGACTTCGGAACACAAAAAGGACCATCGCAGGTTGCAGTCTGCATTCCACAACCAAAGTGTGTTCACATTTAGCTTCATAGAATTATATGTTAAACCTTGTATATTTATATAATAAACCAAAATTCAATTGTTAAACCAATAATATATAATGTTCGTTGTGACTTTTGACCCTCCCAAAAATCCAACCTTCATTAACAAAAGGAGGATGGATTGGGTCAAGTATCAAGCAGTATGCGAGTCTGCACTAGAAGGTGGACCTCCGAAGATTGAAGACATAGGTTGCCTGGAGGAAGCCGTTGAGACCCTTACATCGGCCTTCAACGAAGCAGCAAGATCTGCATGTAGTCCAACGAAACCTAGGGGGAAGTATAAGCCCCCCTGGTGGAATAGTGACATTGCGGAGCTGCGGAAGGAATGTAGGAGGTCCTTTAATCAGGCTAAAGTATCCAATGACTGGCGTTCTTATAAACTAAAACTGAAAGAGTTTAAAAGCTTCATCAGAAAAGCAAAACGCACCTTGTGGAGAAGTTTCTGTGCAGAAATAGAACACTCCAAGGATGTCAGTCGTCTGCGAAAAGTTATGACGACCAGCCCCTTATTTTTGGGGTCTATCAAGGATGCGAATGGGACCTGGACCAAATCCAGCTCCGAGACGCTAGCCATTCTCATGGACACGCACTTCCCGGGCAGTGAGGATGTGGCTGACAAAGCTGATCCACATATGCCCCCGAACTGCCTGTCAACCGCTGTGCCTGTAGACGACAGGCTCCTTCGCTGGGCAATCAGCTCATTTCAACCATTTAAATCCCCTGGAATGGACAACATCTCACCTGTTGAGATCCAGCAGGGCAGCAGGGGCTACCGTGGCTCAAAGCCATCTTTAAGGCGTGTCTACGGATGGCTTATATTCCACAGCGGTGGAAATAAGCTAAAATAGTCTTCATACCCAAAGCGGGCAAGACATCCCATTCCTCACCTAAGGACTATAGACCTATCAGCCTAACCTCTTTTCTGCTGAAAACTCTGGAACAGCTGATAGAGACTCATCTGAGAGCTACCCTGCAACCACTCTCTAATGCGCAGCACGCATACACAAAAGGGAGATCGGTTGAAACAGCTCTTCACTCGCTCACCAGCTACATCGAAAAATCGCTAAGCGTCAAAGAATATACGCAGGCGGTTTTTCTAGACATCGAAGGTGCATTCAACAACGTCAGCCACGAGGCTATTGAGAAGGCACTCGAGAATAATAATGTGGATGATAACCTGATTAGGTTCATCATGCAACTACTAAGCAGCAGGAGCATCAACTCCTCACTAGGAGACAGCATCCTAAGAAGGCGGACGTGCAGAGGCACCCCGCAAGTAGGGGTGCTATCACCCGTTCTATGAAACTTAGTGGTGGACAAACTCCTGTCAACAATAGAAACGACTGGCTGCAAAGTCGTAGCCTACGCCGACGATGTTGCAATAGCAATATCGGGCAAATTTGTCAACACACTATCTGAAAGACTAAACTTAGCCCTAGGTTGTCTTACCAAATGGAGCAAGGAGTGCGGTCTAAAGATGAATCAGCAGAAAACGGAACTTATGCTCTTCACGAGAAGATACAAAATTCCACGATTTGTTCCACCTAAACTTGATGAGACAAGTCTCAATCCATCTCATCAGGTCAAATATTTAGGTCTGACTTTAGACTCCAAGCTCGCGTGGAGAGCAAACATAGCGGAAAGAGCGCGTAAAGCGGCATGCGCAATTTACTGCTGCAAAAGAGCTATTGGGAAAAGATGGGGACTGAAACCCAAAACTGTATCATGGCTCTATACAGCGATAGTGGAACCAATCCTTCTGTATGGCGTGGTTATTTGGTGGCCAGCGATGGCAAAAACATCAAACGCGAACCTGGTTAACAGGTTTAGGAGGACTGCAGCTATTGCAATCACCGGGGCTATGCGCACTACCCCGACAAAGGCATTGTTTATGCTATTAAATTGGCTCCCGCAGGAGCTCCTAACGAAACAGCAGGCCAAGTGCTCTGCTATTCGATTGAAAGCTCTAAATCTCTGGCGTGATGGGAATATCGGCCACTCCACCATATTAAGGAGGGATGGACCAACGCCTGAGAAAGTAGACCTCACTCCTCCGATTCCCTGCTTCCACCACAGTTTCAAGTGCGTCATCCCCAGCAGAGATGACTGGATCATGGAAGGAAATAGGATACAGGAATCGGTCGACATCTACACTGATGGATCGAAAATGGAGGGAAGAGTTGGCTGTGGCGTGTTCTCAGAACAGCTAGGCATGAAACTATCCTTCCGATTACCATACCACTGCAGCGTCTTTCAGGCAGAGGTCATTGCGATTTATAAGGCAGTTGACTGGCTGAGAAGTCAGAAAATTTCCATAAGAAATTTAAACATCTTTTCTGACAGTCAAGCTGCTATCCAATCATTATCCAACGTGTATACCTCATCCAAAATTGTAATGGAATGTCGCACACTACTAAACGCGATGTCGCTTCACTGTGAAGTGATTATTTGCTGAGTGCCGGGTCACAGTGGTATACCTGGGAACTGCGAAGCTGATGCCCTAGCTAGAGCTGGCACTGAACTCCAGGATTATACACTAACACCCCAAGTTGGCCATCCGTTGGCCTCCGTCAAGCTAAGTTTCAAGCAGTACTATATAGAGGCTGCAAATAGGGCCTGGCTGCTGGAAGAAACCTGCAGGACAACCAGGCAAACTTGGCACACACTAAGCTCAAAGCGCACCAAGCAGCTCCTCAACACGAGCCGTGAAACACTAAGTTTCATCGTATCCGTGCTGACGGGGCATTGTCTCATTGGCAGACACGCAGAAAGACTGGGTGCCCCTTTCCACGATTTCTGCCGCAGCTGCAGATCGGAGGAGGAGGAGGAAACGATCCAACACTTTCTGTGTGAATGCCCAGCACTATCCAGGAACCGCATGCAAACTTTAGGTTCACCTTTCCTGGACAGCCTCACGGAAGTAGCCAGTTTGAATATTAGCTGCGTAGCCGGCTTTATACGAGAATCTAAATGGTTCTCGTCACCCAACAGGTTTTAGTGCCGCACCCTATTGAAATGTGGTATCACAATGGGCCTATCATGGCCAAGGTGAGCCGCCTTTTGACGAAGGGGGCTGCCACTACAACCAACCAACCAACCATGGTAGTGTAGCTATTTTCTTTAACTTTACCCTGCTTGTAGCGGGGAGTAAGTTGAGAGCCCTTACGCCTATTTTGCATAACAAATATTATCTCACCTATTTGAAAACTCTTTGCTGGCTGCCGAGATTTATTGTGAAATCGCAAGTCTTTATATTGCTTGGCCTTGAGCTTCTCAATGTTTTTCATTTGAATATTCTCAATATCTTCAGGCGAAAAATAAGTCTACTGGTTTTTTGCCAGTGACAGAATGGACGGAGTGGTTATACTCCTTGACTGCTCTTTCTAAAAGCAGATCAAATGCACTTGCGGGTTCTTCCCTTTTTAGACATCGCATTGTTCCGGTCAAGGTTGAATTCCATCTTTCTATTTGACCGTTCACCTCACTTTTAAAAGGTGGCGTCCGGAATGTTTTAATTTGCAATTCGTCTTCCAGCATTGACATTAATGTAGGAGATCTAAGTGCTCCTTCATTAACGATCACTACGTTTTCCAGTATGCAAAAATAAAATAGGATATCTCTTAGGGGTTTTTGGATGTCCTCTACTGATTTCGAGGGAATTTGCTTGGCTATGGCGAATTTCGAAAATTTATCTATTGCTGTAAGAACACGATGTTTCTCAGTGGCAAATAGATATATATGTACAGTGCGGCCTGAATATTTTGGGATCGGAGTTGAATGGATAAAAGGTTTATTGGGATGTCGATCATATTTGCACTCTTTGCAGATGGTGCATCTTTTTACTAATCGTTTGATTTTGGCTGCCATCTTGGGAAAATAAAAGTTTTCTAGCAATTGTACACGATTTTCTTCTGCATTTCTATGTGCTCTTTTATGCACTTGCAGAATTCTTTCTTCTTATTCGATTTCATTCACGACATCTACTACAATTTTTCGTGTAAATCTCACTTTATAGTTTCTAAAATGATGTGGATAAATTGACTGAATTGTACCAAATGTGGCTTTGTCTGTAAGTAGCCCGTTATTGGCAGATGGGTTTAGATACCTTTTGAGAATCTGAATGATTTCCTCTTCGGTGTAAGTTTCTTGAATAAAAATATGCCGTGCGTAGCGGTCAAAAGGGTTTTTAGTTGACAACTCCTTTCATTACCAATTTTGAGGATGACTTGGTTCCGAAAAACATTAATAGGTGTTTCCACAATGGGAATCAGATCCTGCGCTGAACTTTCAGCACTGTGCTCGGTGGTGGTCGTTGAGTTGATTTCCGGAAGATTCGGAGGCCTGGAAAGTGAATCAGCGACGACGTTGGCTTTGCCTGGTTTGTACTTAACCTCGTGATTATACTCCCCCAAAATAGCTTTCCAGCGCATCATTTTAGAATTTGTATTTTTAATGCTTAGCGCATACGTTAAGGATTGATGATCAGTGAATATCTTCACTTTTTAGAACCGTAAAGGTAGTTTCTCAATGAATTGAGCGACTATAATATGGCTAACGTCTTTTTCTCGTTTGCCGCATAGTTCTCCTCAGTTTTGCTGAGCGTACGGGATAAAAAGGAGATAGGTTTGTCATCCTGCGACAAAACTGCGCCTATGGCAAAATTTGAAGCATCCGTGGTTAGCTCGAAAGGTTTGGAAAAATCTGGATGTGATAGGACCACTTCTTTAGATACTAGGAAGTTCTTTAATTTTTCGAAGGCTTTTCGCGCTCCTTTGTCAAGCACAATAGCTTTACTTTTTGAGAGGTGTTTGGACACTCGTCGATCCTCCCCTCTTAAAAGGAATGTCAGAGGCTTGGCGGTTCGAGTGTAGTCTCTGATAAATCGCCTGTGATAGCCTGACATACCAAGAAAAGATCTGAGTTCCTTGAGCGTTCTCGGAGGCGGAAAGGAGGCAATAGCTTCTACTTTTTTAGGGTTGTTCTTGATTCCTTCAATGCTTATTACGATGCCTAGGAATTCAACCTCTTGTTGAAGAAATTCGCATTTATCGAGATTAATTCTCATGTTGGCTTTTTCTAGGGTTTTTCAGACTAATTCGAGGTTCTTCAAGTGCTCTTCATCGTTTTGACCAAAAATAATTATGTCGTCAATGTAAATATCGCATCGTATTCCGATGTGTTCCCTTAAAATGTCATCTAATGCTCTCTGAAAAATAAGTGGATCATTTTTTAGTCCAAAGGGTAACCGAACAAACTCATATTTACCATTGTTTATTGAGAATGCTGTCTTTTCGACATTGCATTCTCTGAGGTTTATGTGATGAAAGCCACTCTTAAGGTCTATTATTGAAAAAACTTATTGTTGCCAAGATTTGAGAGAACTTCATTTAACGTCTTCTGTTTCTTCATATTTCTCCATTGGCTTCTAGAAGGATATATCTTGACCTATGCTTTCTCTATAAGTTGTGTCACGGCTACATTGAAATAGATATATCCAACCTTATTTCGTTAAGACAACGCTCCAGACCATCTCGTATTCCTAATATTTTTGCCTAACCATTTGCTAGAACTGAAGTTTACTTCAATTCTACATTACTACGTTTACCACAAACTTATGATAGTCTACAGCTTGGACCTTTTCCACCTTCTCTTGCTTCTTTTAAGCGTAACGTAGCAAACGTAATATTTAGCTAATGGATTTATTTCACTTTTTTACTAAATCATTTAATTTTTTTTTTTTTGATTTTTATTTACTTTGTTTTTGTTCTTTACATTTTATAATTCGAGTTAAACTCTGTTAAATGTGCTGGAATAAATAAAAAAAAATTAAATCTCTGGTATTGGGTATGAATCGGTAATAGTAATGGAATTCAATTTCCTATAGTCAAACACAAGTCTGAATTTCTTTTCTCCAGATGCATCTTCCTTTTTAGGGACAACCCAGACAGGGGCGTTGTATGGGGATCTTGAGGGTCTGATTATTCCGTCATTAAGAAGTTTTTGGATTTCCGATTCAGCTAGGCTTTTAAGAGCTTGCGGGTATGGATACGATTTCGAATACACGGGATCGTTCGTCGTTGTGCGGATTTTTCCTTTGACTGTTGTAGCGTAGGGCTGTTTTAATTGTGGAAAGAACATTTGCGCAGTTTTTAAGAATAGCTTTAACGCGGTTTATTTGTAATTTAGTCATGTGCTTTGTTCTGATATTCATATGATTAACATTTTGAGAAAGTTGTTGTTTCAAGGGAAGACATAAATCCATTTAATATAATCGTTATCAGTGTGAATAACGGCTTGTAAGTTTTTCAGTGTATCGTTTCCAATGATGCTTGCAATAGTTTGTAAGTTCGGTAAAATATAGAATTTTAGTTTTTCCGTATGAGGTCCAAAAATATTTACAAAAGCATGGTGCGTCACGTTAACCACACCACCAACAAAGTTTACTGAAAAAGGTTTTTCATTCGCTATAGGATTCCAGATGAGTTGCGGTTGAATATAATTTTTGTTTGAGCCTGTATCGATCAAATTTTTTAGATGTGTTCCGCTCTTCGCTTTGAATTCGAAATATGGAAGCGAAGAGCTCATAGATCTAAAAAATAACGGTGTCATTTCCCTCCTGCTGCTCAGAACTGTTTATATATATGGCATTCATATATTTCTCGAGAGATATGTCTTCTTCCACACCTGATGATTCTTCTGGATGTATGCTGAAGAGCCTTTGTTGTTTGTTAGGAACATTCACTTGAGCTGATGGTAATTGCTGCGGTCTTTTGCTATGAAATTGGGGTCTTCCTATTGGGTTTCGGTTTTGATAATTGACCGCACGAGAATGTATGGAATGGTCAATATCCATTGGCTCGTACCATTTTGGCTTTGGAGGCAATTGATAATAATTTGGATTCGGATTTTGATACTGTATCTGTCTGTGAAATTGTGGTGTTTGCGGGATCCGAGGGTTACGAAAAAGGCTCAGGATGAAAACTTTGTTTTGAAGTATATTTATTGTTATAAAATCGTGGAGTTTCCCCTTTTGATGGCAAAGGCGGCCTTTGCGGCACTTGCAAATAGTTTTTGCGAAGAGAATTATTCGCATGCTGTGTACGATAATTTATATTTTCCAACTTCAGACATAATGACAGAGCTTGTGGAAGGTCCACTGGCTCTCGAATACTTAATAATCTAGGTAAATCACCTCTAAGGCCTCTAACAAAAGTGTCTGAAGCCTTTTCTCGATAACATTGGGTCAGACTGTTAAGGTAATCCTGATTTAGATCCATGACAGCTTTGATAACATTCGTTAATAGTGTTTACACCTTGCACAAGCGTAGTAAGTTGGTATTCCAAGGTACCTAGGTCTCGCTTGTCGGCATAATGTAGGGTTCAACACTTGGTTATCTTCGGCCAATTTAGTGGAGTGTTGTACGACTCCAACGCAATGCCGGCTTGCCCAACTATTTTGTTACGAATGACCGAGAGTATGCCGTAATATTTCGGGGTACCCTTAAGGTGATCATAGATACGCATAATGCGTTCTACGCTTTTTCTCCACGAGTTATATTCACTGGGATCCCCGAAAAACGTTGGCAAGCTTTAAACGACGTCTGGAATTTTATACATGTCAGAAAAGTTCCTATCGTTTTCAGCATTGATTGGCACGTCCGTTTCATTATTTGGATTTGTAATTTTTTTTTCGTTTTGTTAACAAAGATCACGAGATTCTTCGCGGTGGTATAAATCTACCGAAGTTCTAATCGTGAGGATTTCACTATTTTTTAAAACAGACACGAAAGCACTTTGTCACAGAAGTGGCAATATTTTCAAATACAAATTGATATTAAATATTAAAATTAATACAAAAGAGCTACAATGTTATTCAATATATGTATACAAAACTATAAACAATATGTAAAAATACGCCAAAATTTTCCTTTATGCTGAGTATTTCTGCTTTCATATTTTTTCTTTGGGTGTCACTTTTACTGTGGCAGGGTATGCCACATTTGGATGGCAGGGTATGTCACGTTTTGGAAGGGCCGCTCCGCTGGTAAAGGTTGGCAGCTGCTGTTTTTTGCTGTATCTGCTACTTGGGGGCCTTCCTTTCCTATCACCACTATCCTTCAGCGTTTTAAGCGAAGGTCAACATGCACTTTTTACGCACGATTGAAAATGTATTTCATACACTTGGTTTTCGCGTACTTGTTCACGTATGGACGCGGATCACGGTCCCTGCTCGGGCGCCAGTTAAATTACAGCACATTTTTCTTTAAAAGCAATGACAAACTGCAAGACATATGTCTTGCGTCTTTATTCAGTTAAATTTGATTTTCAACTCCACTTATTCTATTCCTATTTCCAAATTTATAAGCTAAAATTGCTGATGCCAGCGTCTGGTGCGTATATGTAAACATGGGTTTCTTTAGAGGCTAAAATTGCTGATGCCAGCGTTTGTTGCGTATATGTAAACATGGGTTTCGTAAGAGGCTAAAGTTGCTGATGTCCGCGTCTGGTGCATTTATTGCTTACAAGTAAGCAATGACTTCTGCTGGCCACTGCATTCTCCTTCATGCTGCGATACGCTGGTCTGGTTGCATCTTATGTTAACTTGTATCAATCACTTTCAAGTGCTCCGTAATTTGTTCTAAATCATCATTGTCCATTAGTCCAAAAAGAAATTTGTCGACTTTTCCGATGGGATCAATTAGTCCACGTTTGTGACGATTGATTTTAAGTGGGTTTAATGAAATATTTCGATTTGTAAAGTAATCAAAATGAAGTAGTTTTAACTCTCCTTTAATTGTTTTTATAGCATCAGGAATGTACGGATTAGGGGCGATTTCTCGAGTTATTAGTTCCAATGCTGATTCATATTGTTTGAGGCCTATTTTATGGTAAATTCGTCGATAATCTTGAATCATGCGGATGGGATCTTTTTTGATTAGGATTATCCCAGACTCGGTGTTTATGTTCTCGACGGTTATTTCAGCGAAAATGGTTCTGATTGTCATAAATACGGTGGCAAGCAAAATGAGTTTGGAAATTTTTTAGCGTGGTGAATGTATCTGTAAAATTAAATTGTTTCAAGCTTTTGTGAATAATTTTGTTTGAAGTATTTCAAGAGTGATTTTGTTTCTGAAGAATGGTATGTGTTGTTGTGCAAAATTTAAGGTTAGTTCACTTGCTACGTAACACAGGTAAATACTCCACAATCAGTAGAATTTGTTTAATGAGGACTGTTTTGTACGTTGTGCTTTTCGAATATTAAATTCAATGGCTGCTGTTTTTTGCCTAATGATTCATGTTCCATGTATTTGACTAATGCATTTAAAATTTGATTGTTTGGGTTTCCCAAAGAGTCGAAATATTGTATTGTCTTATTTTTGAAATTGATGACTGCTAAGCACCAATGATTTTTATTCACATGAACAGAAATGAGTATTATGTCGAAAGAAAATATGTCAATTTTTCTAGTCCATCGACGGACCAAATTATAACCTGATTTTAAAAGGCATGACATGAAGAATGTGTTAAAGGAATGGACTTTTAGTAGCAGAGGATTTGTGATACTGCGTTCCGAAATTAAATTAAATTGAAATAAAAGTTTATTATTTGATCGTTGATCCATTGGTCTGTCTTTAGCGTACTGATATCATCTCTAGTTATGCTAATACCGAATTTGGAGATTAATGTTTGATTTTTCGGTGGTCCTTGTTCTAGGGCCTGATGGATTATGTTTTGTTATTCAGATGTAATTGTTGTATCAAGTTCAGGATTTGTTGGTGGGGTTGTTTTGGTTACTATTAATTCCGATATTAGATCAGGATCTGGATTATGGTATTTTTTGATTCGTTTTATACGTGAAAGGTGAATTTTATTATTATGTTTATTTTTCTTACCTTGGATTATATTGTTATCAGAAGTTTTGAGTATTTTTTCCTTGAGGTATTTTGGTTGTTCTTTATGACGTTTGTTAACAGGATTTTTGATAAAAACATGGTTGTGAGGTATGTTTTGAGGGTCTTCGCGGTTACGATTATGTTTTGTAAACCAATTTTGTTTTTTCGAAAGAAGTTGTTGGTGAACATGTTGGTTGCGATGTAAGCATTGTTTTATTTCTAAGCGTCTGTACTCTGAGGTTGAGTGTATCGTATTGTTGTAATATTCAGTAGCTTTTAGCACTTTTTCGGAAATACTTAGTTCAGGATTTGTTAATGTTAGGATTCTAATGTGTTCATTTAAAGAACCATGGCATCTGCTCATATCTGAGTTACCTGTGTGAGACTGTGGTGATGAGAAATGATATTTAATATTCTCAATACGAAGGTAATCGCGAACATTTACAACATTAAATTCGTTATCGGAAACGATTTTTTGCGGCTTCCCCAAGTTTGCGTTTGGTTCTCGGATTAAATTTATAAATGTAATTGAATTTTTATCGATTGTTTCCTTTGTGTTCAGGTGTTTTGAACATTTGTCAATTGTTGTGAAGAATTGACGGTTACAAATATAGAAGATATCAATATGTATGATTTGGTTTACATCACTCGAAGTTTCGATGAGCTTAAATTTTAGTTTTATGGGATGGTGATCATACTTTGCTAAATTACATGTTTCGCAATTATTGATGTACTTTGTAATAAGAACGAACAGATTTTTAAAATAATATTTATTTTTTAGTTCACGATAGTTTTCAAGTATTCCTCGATGGGTACTTTTTTCGTGAATTTGTTGAATTATTTTGAAACATTGATTTACGTTTGTAATGTACATTGCATTGTATGCACATTTTATAAATGAAATATTATTGTTATTAGAATATAAACTGATGATTGCTGATTGTACTTTGTTATATTCTAAATCGCTTAATTCACTATATACGCCAATTTTGCCTTTCTCTGGCATGTAGCGTCGCAGTATGTCACTTAATTTTGATTCGTGGCTAATATCAGTTTTTTCGATATATATTTTCCGATTTTTATGAATTTTTTATATTCGCTATGTTTTTTCTGGACAATTATTATTTGCGTTTTATAATTATTCACAATGCATTCCTTGAGCGGAATAAAGTCGTTCTGACTTTCTTTCCCAGAGTGTATTGTTGCTACATTTGATTCGTCATCGGATATTATTGATATATTGTCTAGGTTATTGTTATCAGTATTCACGTTTATTTCCTTGTTATCGACATTAAGCCTACTCAAGAAGTCGGCTACTTTATTTTCTTTGCCTTTAAGATACTGTGTATCAAAATTATACTCATTGAGTTTTATTTTCCAGCGTTGTAATTTACTATTCGCCTCTTTTAAGTTACTTAGCCAAATCAAAGGGCGATGATCGGTACGAATGTCGAATTTTACACCGTACAATTAGGGACGGAAATATTGAGTGGACCATACAATTGAGAGGAGTTCCTTCTCAATGGTCGAATAGTTACGTTCGTGTTCGTTCAGTGTACATCTCGCAAGACAGGTAGGGTGTCCTTGCTGAGAAAGAACTGCACCAATCGCTGTGTCAGATGCATCAGTAGTTAAAACAAATTTTTGTTTAAAATTCGGATAATGTAAAATTGGATAATTAGTCAACAGAGATTTTATTTTTTGAACGCTGCAATATATTTGGGGTCTTTGGCATTTATTAACTTCCCAGTATATGGGAAGTTCTTGTAATCGCCTCGAAAATCGAAATTGAAATTTTCAACATTTCTTTACGTTTTGAGGTCTATAGAGTATATATAAAGTGTTTTTAGAAAGGGAGACGTATGTGTGTGTGTGTACGTACGTACGTGCGTACGTACGTACGTACGTCTGTACGTTCGTGGACACTTTTTTCTACGAGCATAACTCACGTAAACAAAGTCCTATCGACTTCGTTAAGCTTTCAATCAAAGCGTCTTTGCAATCTTAAAAGCTGATTAGTTTTGAAAAACTTCGGTCGGGGGGGTTTGTTGTTTTGCCCATTTGAAGGTCATTTCTGTCATGCGTTATATCTCGCGAAACAAACATACGATTTCCTTGATCAAGGTGTCAATCGACGCGTATTTACATTTATGTGATTCTATCATGTTTTTAAAAAATTTCTTGGAGCCGTTTGTTAATTTTTAAAAAAACAGTGCAAAAAAATTGGGTTGTTTTCAAAAACAATAAATTTTCAACCTTATTATCAAGTCAAAGTAACCAATGTTTATATAATTTATATACTCCAAACAATGTTTGTAAAAACAGCATCAAAACTTTTTCTCATGATTACGTAAAAAATTAAATAAAAAATAAAAAATCATTAACAGTCATCATGATCTTCAAGGTCATTTCTATCATTTACTATATCTCACGAACCAGATATAATATTTGCATCATTATGGTGTCAGTTGACGTATCTTTGTGAAGTTTTTAACATGATAAAAAATCGTTCCAGCCGTTTTTTTAATTTAATAGAAGAAAATGCGAAAAATTATGGTTTTTTTTTCATAAAAAAATATTTTTTTCACTTGATTTGCACAGCACAGTGATACCAGTTTATAAAATTTGTACATTCTAATCAGTTTTTGAAGAGAAACCGGCAAAACTTGTTTCCATGATAATGAAGAAAAAATAAAAAATCATTCAGTTACCTTGTAAAAAGGGTTCATACGAATGATATTACTTTATATCTTTTATTCTAACAAAATTGTTGTAAATTCATGCAAAGTTTTAAAATATTTGCATAATTTGAGCAGATTTAGTCTTTTAATTAAAAAATATGCTTAAATTTGTATCAACGCTTTGAATGGTAAAATGTTTTGCCGTCAATACTTTGCAAGAGCATATGCTTTGAAAAGCTTTCATCGAATAAAAAATTGTAGTTTTTAGTAGATTCATTCTTTAGTCATCGTAAGATTTCAATAACTATCATCATTTGAAATACATTTTACTTTTTACATGCAATTGAACCTATTTCTGACTGCATATACAAAATTTTTCAAGACCAAAAAGGCCCCCACCGATTGATCCGCGTGAATATTCAATCTGTCCTCATCGACCAAAAACCTTACGTAATCAGTGGACCCTCCCGTAGACGATATGATTCATATTAACTTATTCCTGTTTCTGCTATGAAAACCTCTCATTGTTATTACTTAAAGTAGTATTATTTTCAAAATTATTATTGTGTTTAATGTTGTTGATGTTTATGTAGATATTACTGGGAAGTTGACCGTGTGGACCTCAAGGGTCGCACCTCACGGCTTGTTTTATTAGTTTTTTTAAGGTCAGCGGTCAATGGGGCTGCTATTTTAGCATAATTATTAATGAATTTACGGTAGTAACCGATGATGCCAAGAAAATATTTAATTCTTTTCGAAGTATCTGGGACTTTAAGATTGTTTATTATATTTATTTTATCAGGATTAAGTTTGATGCCGTCGACAGATAGGATATGACCGAGATAGTTTGTTTGTTTTGCAAAGAATTTGCATTTGTCGACCTGGATTTTTAAGTTATACTTCCGAAGTGTCTGAAATATTATCCTTATATTTGCTTCCATTTCCTGGAGCGAAGTAGAGAAAATAAGGATGTCGACCAGGTAGACAACACATATTCTATTTATATGTTCGTGTAGAACCTCGTTCATCATTCTCTGAAACGTAGCAGGTGCGTTTTTCAGTCCAAAGGGCATTCTGTTGAACTCAAAATGTCCTTGTGGGGTTGAAAAGGCTGTTTTGTAACGATCGGATTCCAGAATCTTGATTTGGTGGAATCCTTTCGCCAAATCTAAAGTCGTAAAATACTGCGCTTTTCCTAATTTTTCAAATATACTTTCTATATTTGGAATAGGAAACTTATCGTCAATAGTTTCCTTATGTAATTTACGATAGTCAATGACAATGCGCCATTTGGTTCTACCTGAATTATCTGTTTTTTTGGGGACTACCCAGATAGGGGCGTGTAGGGTGAAGGTGAAGGTCGAATTATTTTCTGTTCGAGCATTTCGTTGATTTGGGTATTAACTTCTTGCTCGTGAATCTGTGGAAAGCGGTACATTTTTGAATAAAGCGGTTTACTATTGTTAGTGATAATTTCGTGCTTTGTTTTTGTCGTACTGGTCAAGTTTGTTCCTTCTTTGTATAATATATCCTCATATATTTTGAGTAGTTTACTCAAAGCACAAGATTCTTCACTATTTAAGTTTTCGAACAACTTATTCACTGAATTGTTTTGATTTTGCTTTAATTCAGATTGTACAATAATTTCAACGGGGAGTGCGTAGTTAAAGCAACATTTTCGATTGTTTAATTCAAGAAATCCTTCTCCCATGTGTAGCATTGCATTCAATGGGTATAATATCGTCACCCTTATGCCAGAGACGCGAAAGTGTAAATCAGCAGTTTTGAGTTATTGCTAAATAAATGTTCAAACTGTCTCACACAATGAAATATTATTTGCTTTCGTCTTGTAGGCTTTACACTTTTTCATTATACCACTTCAGATAAATCACATTCGTACTTCTGGGAAAGGATCTTTGTACCATTTTGTAATTAAAAACCCTATTAGCGCGAAAGTGGAAATTTGCACTTTCGCGCCTCTGGCATAAGGGTGACGATATGTTTTGACCGATTATTGCTTTAAATTTTTTATCGCGGAAGTCCATAACATTCCACAAGATTTGATATATTTCAGGTAGGTCAAATTCCTTGGGCATACCACTTTTTACTTTATGAGTTACATAGCATGTACCGGAGAGGCCAAATATTGGAAGGGGAGTGTTTAATTGAATTTTCGGAGAACTTTTCAGACAATTTACATCAATACTTGAAGTGGACGCTCCTGTATCTATAGATACAGGGATAACTTCGCTATTGATGGTTAGATTTATTATTGGAAGAGGGTTTTCGAGGCTGATATTTGAAAATTTACGTCCATTGGTTGATTGTTTGGATTTTGACGATTTCTGCACCTCGCGCAGTTATCTAGCTCCATGGGTTCAGCACGATTATTTGTTCTGTTGTAATTGTTATTGTTATTGGAGCGATAATTATTATAGTTTCGACGGTGGTTATTTGGACGATGGTTATTATTGCGACGATAATTGTTATTATGATAATCCTGATTTGAGCTGTTCCGTGGTGCATTACTATTTGAATTGAAATTACGCGGATTATTATTATACGAATTATTTCGCGGCTGATAGTTGTTGGTTACGGTGATACGAGCTTCTACCACTATCAAATTGTTGGCAATTAGTATTCTGTTGAATTTCACACAACAGGTTATACGATTGATCAAGGGTCACACAATTACGAGTTTCGATAAGAAATGATTTGTACTCCGGTAAGAGAGATTTAAATT
Source organism: Oxycera nigricornis (assembly GCA_963942545.1). Classification (NCBI taxonomy): domain Eukaryota; kingdom Metazoa; phylum Arthropoda; class Insecta; order Diptera; family Stratiomyidae; genus Oxycera; species Oxycera nigricornis. The sequence goes on from OZ012661.1 coordinate 71,825,336, forward strand.
TATTTAGCACTAAACTCTCATTCCGTACTGGATTAAATTCGTCGTGTAATGCACGATTAGGGTCTTGTAAATATTTAGTGTTCAAACGATTTAACAAGCTATTTAGCCTAAGATACATATCACTTATATTTCGAATGCTGGAACTTACCGAATGAATTCGATTGACAATTGCGCTGTACGTTTCGTTTACGCCAAAGGTTGATATCAGCAAGGATTTCACATTCTGCGAGTTTGGAATTGAAATCTTTTGGACTGCATTTCGAGCAGGACCTTGAAGTTTGTTGATAATGAGTCTAAAGATGTATGTTTGTTGGTCCCCAGGTTGTGATAAGTTCAAAATTATATGGGCTTCATCTATCCAGGTGTTGAGAGAATACTCTGCGTTGTTACCGTTGTATACAGGTAGACGGCGAGCTTCCTTTAGAAGTTCCTCGAAGGATAGTTGAAATTGCTGCGGATGGTCGCCTTCCATAACTAAGAACTTTTGGTTAGTGTTTGAAAGACTATGATTTGTTCTTTTTTAGGCTGCTATCGATTTTCTCGTCAGTTACGTGTTTTTTGAAGTGCCTGACCCTTTTAAACGGAAGCAATGCACTTTTGTTTTATTTTAATCAAGTACGGATTCGAAGTTTTACTTTGCATACCATGTACAAATAAATTTATACGTAGCGGTATCGCGTACTCGATAAAACAATTTATACTTGTATATATATTTTTCGAAGGTTCGGTTGTCTTGGAAGGATTCTCTCTCCTTAAGACGGATGACTGCGCCAGTTATGTTTTTGCCACTTTGAAATAATAAAATAAAAAACACTATTTTGTTATTTCGACAACACTTTTTATTAAATTCAATTTAATGTAAAACACTTTTTATTAATTTAATGTAAAAAATTTATTAATTTTACCGCGAACAATCTCCTTCACCCTAGAATAAAACTTAGACTCGCTTATACTGCAATACGGTATCTTATTTATGGGCTGCTGTTGTTTAGTTTAAAATGATCTTATTTGCAACTACTAAAAGTAATTTTATGTCTGTGTCAATTCATTGTCCACAGCTCATTCAAACTTTGACATTATTTGTGTTTGAGGTACTTAGATTTGCGAAATCAATGAAATCATAATGATTTCGGTTCAATCAATCCAATTCTGTCATCACTAAGCCTAATGGGTTTGATTGTTTATATCAAATGGAATTGGAATAATAGATGAGTCATATCAACATAAATAATTACATGACTCATAAACTTTGTGCAAAGAATGTTAATAGAGATGTACGTGGCTTAGGAATAGGGGAAAATGATGTTGTGATGTCAGAATCGGTTACAGGTGTAGTATTTGATATTACAGGTGTAATATCTGAGATAACATGGGTAACTCGCACATAATGAAACCCATTATTCAGATCTAAGGTAGAAAAATACCTTTTTTGCTCTAGGTGCTCGAAACAGTCCTCGATCAGAGGAAGTGGATAATTATCCCGGACTGTTACTTTATTCAGACTACGGTAGTCCACACACATTTTCAACACTTTTCTTCTTGACCAACACAATGACTGAAGCATAAGGTGGTTGACTGAGCCGAATGAGTTTCTTGGACATAGGGTCATCTACAATTTTACGCACTTCGGTCCGCTCATAAAAAGATAAACGCCGAGGCGGGCAGTGAAAAGGGGCACCATTGGTGAGGCAGATCTTCATTTCATATTCCACTGCGGGACATGCATCGGCCACGCATGCGAAATAACTACTTTGAATGACATCAAGCAATGCTCGGTGGCGCTCTTTTGTTAGGAGCAAACTAGCATCAAGTTCCTCTTTGACAGGGAGTTGTTGGGATGAAGTTTTGGGGTAAACAATTCCGGGATCACCATTAAAAACTTGCTCCCGGCAGTTCTGATCGGCGGGATGTAAAGTGTGAGGTATAAGCTCATTAACATCGGCAGGCTTCAATTTATTTAAGTGATTGGTTTTAAATACTGAACTCAGCCATAAATTTTTAGGGTATAAAAAAGTTTTCTTTAAACCTAACTATAAGTTAAAAGTTTTAAGAACGTCTCGACCCAGCACCAGGGGTATCTGCATATCGGCGTCGGGAAAACCAACAGTGAAGTTATTCTGGTGACGGAGTGGTAGGGCGGCAGTTCACTGTGACGTAAATGCATAAAGTTTCGTTTTCTAATCCTCGGTACTTCGTGGGCACCGGTTCGCGAACAAGTAATCTCGCAATAAGACTAACAGGGGTGCCGATATCGAAATGCGGAAAACACGTGGTAATTTGTGAGTGTCGTCAATTAACGGAAACATGATTAATACCCACCTTATTAATTAAAGATGTTGCTGGCGTCGGGTCTTTATCGTCATTGGAGTCCAGGATGGACAGGGCATCTTTGATTAAGTGCAGAATTGCGTTCCTTCTCTTCGGATTTGGGCATTCCTTGTGTTTGTGTCCCATCTTCCAATACTTGAAGCACGATCCAGGCGGGTCTGTTCTCATCGGGACACTGTGACTGGTAGTGACTCATTTGCGAGCAATTGTAACATCGAATTTGCTCATCGCGGCTACTGGCAGGCATCGACGGCATAGGTTGAGCTGCAAAGATCGGTGGCTTAAGTCGGGCAGCATACTTCATTGGCGCAGGCTAAGCCGGAGACGTCAGTGGCTCATATCGGGCTTCGGGCGATTCTTAAGACAAGCAGACGGTGTTTTCCGCGAACGTAAGAGACGTCTTCCGTGTAAATCCAGTGACTGCTTCAAATCCTTCAAGGTTCAGGCACTCAGCAGCGGTCAACTTCAAGCCGTCGATGACGAAGCTTATCAGCTCGATCTCCGCCACTCGGCTGCATCTGGCAATCATCTGTATCTTTAGGACATAACACTTCAGTGTCTCAGTCCGAGGATTCCAATGTCTCTACTATAGTTCACAGTAGACTTCTTGGGTTGGCCAGCTTTGACCAAACTTCTCAACTAACTCTGGTTTTAGCTGGTCATAAGTAGTCTCTCGTGTTGTCTTCAAAAAATGGCAGCAGTGCCTGCTAATTGGCATCTCAAACGCATAAGTTTGGTTCTTTTGCACTGTCCGCTCATCTCCAGAGCTGTTTCTTGGTCGGATATCAACGTTATTACGTCGTAGTTGTCATCTCCCGTGAATCGGCTCACGACTACTTGGATATCGGTGACCTCATACCTTTCCTCAGTTGAACCAACATCCAGTTGCTCTAATTCCTTGATAGTTTTTTTTAGTTCCAATATTTTCCTCCTATTTTCAAAGAGTTCCATTTCCTTGTCGGCGGCTTGTATCTCGCGACTCAGCTGGACAGCAGTAAAAACTTTACTGTGGTTAGGGTCCTCTTTCCTCGGAGAGTTGGTGGCAGCAATCTTGGAAGTTTCCGCGGCATCTCCAAGCGCATCAGTGTCTTGCAACATCTCTGCTGTATCCTTTCCCGTGGTTCGTTTTAACATTTTCGGGCTGGTCCGCAGTGATGACGTGTGTTGTTCAGACTCTTCAGCAGCGGCGGCGTCTGTTTGGACTGATCGGAAATGGCGTCTGTTATTCAGACTGGGCGTTGGCATCTGCTGTTCAGACTCGCTGCCAGCAGCGGTGTCTATTCGAACTGATCGGCAGTTATAGCGTCTGTTCAGACTGGTCGGCAGCGGATGCGTCTGTTGTTCAGATTGATCATTTGTCTCTTACCTTTGGGCGTACCCACATCACTCTTTTATTCACCCACTAAACTTTACTAACTCCTATGACTAGGACATTGACTAGCTTCTCACTTGAACTCTTCTATTGTAGCACGCTAACAATGCTGTCAATGGTCGCTCCGGATCCACGAGCTATCAAACCTTAAGTCTGTGGATAATTATCCCGGACTGTTACTTTATTCAGACTACGTTAGTCCACACACATTTTCAACACTTTTCTTCTTGACCAACACAATGACTGAAGCATAAGGTGGTTGACTGAGCCGAATGAGTTTCCTGGACATAGGGTCATCTACAATTTTACGCACTTCGGTCCGCTCATAAAAAGATAAACGCCGAGGCGGGCAGTGAAAAGGGGCACCATTGGTGAGGCAGATCTTCATTTCATATTCCACTGCGGGACATGCATCGGCCACGCATGCGAAATAACTACTTTGAATGACATCAAGCAATGCTCGGTGGCGCTCTTTTGTTAGGAGCAAACTAGCATCAAGTTCCTCTTTGACAGGGAGTTGTTGGGATGAAGTTTTGGGGTAAACAATTCCGGGATCACCATTAAAAACTTGCTCCCGGCAGTTCTGATCGGCGGGATGTAAAGTGTGAGGTATAAGCTCATTAACATCGGCAGGCTTCAATTTATTTAAGTGATTGGTTTTAAATACTGAACTAGGCCATAAATTTTTAGGGTATAAAAAAGTTTTCTTTAAACCTAACTATAAGTTAAAAGTTTTAAGAACGTCTCGACCCAGCACCAGGGGTATCTGCATATCGGCGTCGGGAAAACCAACAGTGAAGTTATTCTGGTGACGGAGTGGTAGGGCGGCAGTTCACTGTGACGTAAATGCATAAAGTTTCGTTTTCTAATCCTCGGTACTTCGTGGGCACCGGTTCGCGAACAAGTAATCTCGCAATAAGACTAACAGGGGTGCCGATATCGAAATGCGGAAAACACGTGGTAATTTGTGAGTGTCGTCAATTAACGGAAACATGATTAATACCCACCTTATTAATTAAAGATGTTGCTGGCGTCGGGTCTTTATCGTCATTGGAGTCCAGGATGGACGGGGCATCTTTGATTAAGTGCAGAATTGCGTTCCTTCTCTTCGGATTTGGGCATTCCTTGTGTTTGTGTCTCATCTTCCAATACTTGAAGCACGATCCAGGCGGGTCTGTTCTCATCGGGACACTGTGACTGGTAGTGACTCATTTGCGAGCAATTGTAACATCGAATTTGCTCATCGCGGCTACTGGCAGGCATCGACGGCATAGGTTGAGCTGCAAAGATCGGTGGCTTAAGTCGGGCAGCATAATTCATTGGCGCAGGCTAAGCCGGAGACGTCAGTGGCTTATATCGGGCTTCGGGCGATTCTTAAGACAAGCAGACGGTGTTTTCCGCGAACGTAAGAGACGTCTTCCGTGTAAATCTAGTGACTGCTTCAAATCCTTCAAGGTTCAGGCACTCAGCAGCGGTCAACTTCAAGCCGTCGATGACGAAGCTTATCAGCTCGATCTCCGCCACTCGGCTGCATCTGGCAATCATCTGTATCTTTAGGACATAGCACTTCAGTGTCTCAGTCCGAGGATTCCAATGTCTCTACTATAGTTCACAGTAGACTTCTTGGGTTGGCCAGCTTTGACCAAACTTCTCAACTAACTCTGGTTTTAGCTGGTCATAAGTAGTCTCTCGTGTTGTCTTCAAAAAATGGCAGCAGTGCCTGCAAATTGGCATCTCAAACGCATAAGTTTGGTTCTTTTGCACTGTCCGCTCATCTCCAGAGCTGTTTCTTGGTCGGATATCAACGTTATTACGTCGTAGTTATCGTCTCCCGTGAATCGGCTCACAACTACTTGGATATCGGTGACCTCATACCTTTCCTCAGTTGAACCAACATCCAGTTGCTCTAATTCCTTGATAGTTTTTTTTAGTTCCAATATTTTCCTCCTATTTTCAAAGAGTTCCATTTCCTTGTCGGCGGCTTGTATCTCGCGACTCAGCTGGACAGCAGTAAAAACTTTACTGTGGTTAGGGTCCTCTTTCCTCGGAGAGTTGGTGGCAGCAATCTTGGAAGTTTCCGCGGCATCTCCAAGCGCATCAGTGTCTTGCAACATCTCTGCTGTATCCTTTCCCGTGGTTCGTTTTAACATTTTCGGGCTGGTCCGCAGTGATGACGTGTGTTGTTCAGACTCTTCAGCAGCGGCGGCGTCTGTTTGGACTGATCGGAAATGGCGTCTGTTATTCAGACTGGGCGTTGGCATCTGCTGTTCAGACTCACTGCCGGCGGCGGTGTCTATTCGAACTGATCGGCAGTTATAGCGTCTATTCAGACTGGTCGGCAGCGGATGCGTCTGTTGTTCAGATTGATCATTTGTCTCTTACCTTTGGGCGTACCCACATCACTCTTTTATTCACCCACTAAATTTTACTAACTCCTATCACTAGGACATTGACTAGCTTCTCACTTGAACTCTTCTATTCTAGCACGCTAACAATGCTGTCAATGGTCGCTCCGGATCCACGAGCTATCAAACCTTAAGTCTACAAAAAATACAATTCCAGTGATCGTGTAAGCTTGCAGTGTTCCCCAGTCACTCCTTCTCTAATTATCTTCAGCTGGTGCGAAGGGAGTTATCATCTGACTTTTTTCGTCAAGATGTTTGGCTTATGGCGTTGACGGGTACTTGGTGTGCCTTACGGCGAAAAACATATTTGCTGCAGGCCAGCAGCTGGCTGAAGCTTGTAAATCGTCTTTGAAGGTAGTTTACATACCGAGGGGTACGGTTGGCAGCACCTTCGGCCAGAGGCGGTTGACGGGTACTTGGTGTGCCTTACGGCGAAAAACATATTTGCTGCAGGCCAGCAGCTGGCTGAAGCTTGTAAATCGTCTTTGAAGGTAGTTTACATACCGAGGGGTACGGTTGGCAGCACCTTCGGTCACGGAACCTCCGGCGCGCTGCTGAAAGCTACATGAAGCTTGGCTCTTACAGAACCCTTGAAGGTGCTGTGCATTCGTTCGACAATCCCGTTCGACTTGGGATGATTTGGTGTGGTGTGGACCTGATGTGCCCCAAACTTTGACAGAGCTTGCGGTGCCGCGAGGCTTCCAATTGAGAACCTTGATCTGTGGTTATTTTGAGTTGAGTGCCGAAAAAGGTTATTCAGTTGTCGTTGGTCGCTCGAATGTCCGTTGAGGCGGTAGTGTCGCGTAAAGGCACTGCTTGCGGCCAACAAGAATATCGGTCGACGATAGTGAGGCAGTTGTCATAACCTTCACGTAGTAGCAGTTTGATGAGGTCGAGGTGAATGTGGTCAAAGCGGTTGTCGAACGTCTTGAAGCTGCTAAGTTCGGTTCTATTGTGCTGATGCACTTTCGACTTCTGGCAGGGCACGCATTGTTTGACCCACTGGAGCACGTCTCTGCATAGGCTCAGCCAGAAATATTTGGGAGCTACTCGTTTGGCAGTGGTACGACCACGAGGGTGCGAGAGGGAATGGACCGTATCGAATATCGGTGACGAAGTGAAAGCGGCAGATACGGTTTGATGACGCCGTTGTGCTCAGTGTTGTATGGAACATGGTCGTCGAGTTCGAAACAACGGAGCTTGATTCGTGCGCTGGCCAGGAGATGAGGTAACTGCTCGTCGTTGGTCTGTGCGTCGCTGATGTTTTTCGATGTTAGAGCCGTCGGCAAGGCGACCAACTCTACTCGTGGCAAAGCGTCGGCTACTGGATTCTCTTCTCCGGGAGTGTATACGAGCCGGGTGTCAAATTGGTTGATGCAATCTAGCTTCCTGCATTGGCGGGGTGGTGCTTTAGTGGAGCGCTGCAACAAGGCGAAGATAAGACGGTGAACTTACGATCCTCCAAGATTCGCTGGAAGAACTTAATGGCTGCAAACACTGCGAAAAGCTCGCGATCATACGTCGAGTACTTCTGCTCCGCCTGTGACAGTTTTCTAGAGAAGAAGGCCAAAGCTACTAGTCGTAGTTGGTCCAGAGCTGCGCCCATGGCTGCTTGTAAACGTCTGTGCGCAAGGCCAGGGTCTGGGTTGACGTGAGGTAGGCAGAGATAATGGCAGCGGCAATGCTCTACCTGAATCGCGCAAACGCTTTTTAGGCGTCTGATATCTAGTTTAGCTTCCGTGTAAATCCAGTGACTGCTTCAAATCCTTCAAGGTTCAGGCACTCAGCAGCGGTCAACTTCAAGCCGTCGATGACGAAGCTTATCAGCTCGATCTCCGCCACTCGGCTGCATCTGGCAATCATCTGTATCTTTAGGACATAGCACTTCAGTGTCTCAGTCCGAGGATTCCAATGTCTCTACTATAGTTCACAGTAGACTTCTTGGGTTGGCCAGCTTTGACCAAACTTCTCAACTAACTCTGGTTTTAGCTGGTCATAAGTAGTCTCTCGTGTTGTCTTTAAAAAATGGCAGCAGTGCCTGCAAATTGGCATCTCAAACGCATAAGTTTGGTTCTTTTGCACTGTCCGCTCATCTCCAGAGCTGTTTCTTGGTCGGATATCAACGTTATTACGTCGTAGTTATCGTCTCCCGTGAATCGGCTCACAACTACTTGGATATCGGTGACCTCATACCTTTCCTCAGTTGAACCAACATCCAGTTGCTCTAATTCCTTGATAGTTTTTTTTAGTTCCAATATTTTCCTCCTATTTTCAAAGAGTTCCATTTCCTTGTCGGCGGCTTGTATCTCGCGACTCAGCTGGACAGCAGTAAAAACTTTACTGTGGTTAGGGTCCTCTTTCCTCGGAGAGTTGGTGGCAGCAATCTTGGAAGTTTCCGCGGCATCTCCAAGCGCATCAGTGTCTTGCAACATCTCTGCTGTATCCTTTCCCGTGGTTTGTTTTAACATTTTCGGGCTGGTCCGCAGTGATGACGTGTGTTGTTCAGACTCTTCAGCAGCGGCGGCGTCTGTTTGGACTGATCGGAAATGGCGTCTGTTATTCAGACTGGGCGTTGGCATCTGCTGTTCAGACTCACTGCCGGCGGCGGTGTCTATTCGAACTGATCGGCAGTTATAGCGTCTATTCAGACTGGTCGGCAGCGGATGCGTCTGTTGTTCAGATTGATCATTTGTCTCTTACCTTTGGGCGTACCCACATCACTCTTTTATTCACCCACTAAATTTTACTAACTCCTATCACTAGGACATTGACTAGCTTCTCACTTGAACTCTTCTATTCTAGCACGCTAACAATGCTGTCAATGGTCGCTCCGGATCCACGAGCTATCAAACCTTAAGTCTACAAAAAATACAATTCCAGTGATCGTGTAAGCTTGCAGTGTTCCCCAGTCACTCCTTCTCTAATTATCTTCAGCTGGTGCGAAGGGAGTTATCATCTGACTTTTTTCGTCAAGATGTTTGGCTTATGGCGTTGCTCTAGCAGAGGCGGTTGACGGGTACTTGGTGTGCCTTACGGCGAAAAACATATTTGCTGCAGGCCAGCAGCTGGCTGAAGCTTGTAAATCGTCTTTGAAGGTAGTTTACATACCGAGGGGTACGGTTGGCAGCACCTTCGGTCACGGAACCTCCGGCGCGCTGCTGAAAGCTACATGAAGCTTGGCTCTTACAGAACCCTTGAAGGTGCTGTGCATTCGTTCGACAATCCCGTTCGACTTGGGATGATTTGGTGTGGTGTGGACCTGATGTGCCCCAAACTTTGACAGAGCTTGCGGTGCCGCGAGGCTTCCAATTGAGAACCTTGATCTGTGGTTATTTTGAGTTGAGTGCCGAAAAAGGTTATTCAGTTGTCGTTGGTCGCTCGAATGTCCGTTGAGGCGGTAGTGTCGCGTAAAGGCACTGCTTGCGGCCAACAAGAATATCGGTCGACGATAGTGAGGCAGTTGTCATAACCTTCACGTAGTAGCAGTTTGATGAGGTCGAGGTGAATGTGGTCAAAGCGGTTGTCGAACGTCTTGAAGCTGCTAAGTTCGGTTCTATTGTGCTGATGCACTTTCGACTTCTGGCAGGGCACGCATTGTTTGACCCACTGGAGCACGTCTTTGCATAGGCTCAGCCAGAAATATTTGGGAGCTACTCGTTTGGCAGTGGTACGACCACGAGGGTGCGAGAGGGAATGGACCGTATCGAATATCGGTGACGAAGTGAAAGCGGCAGATACGGTTTGATGACGCCGTTGTGCTCAGTGTTGTATGGAACATGGTCGTCGAGTTCGAAACAACGGAGCTTGATTCGTGCGCTGGCCAGGAGATGAGGTAACTGCTCGTCGTTGGTCTGTGCGTCGCTGATGTTTTTCGATGTTAGAGCCGTCGGCAAGGCGACCAACTCTACTCGTGGCAAAGCGTCGGCTACTGGATTCTCTTCTCCGGGAGTGTATACGAGCCGGGTGTCAAATTGGTTGATGCAATCTAGCTTCCTGCATTGGCGGGGTGGTGCTTTAGTGGAGCGCTGCAACAAGGCGAAGATAAGACGGTGAACTTACGATCCTCCAAGATTCGCTGGAAGAACTTAATGGCTGCAAACACTGCGAAAAGCTCGCGATCATACGTCGAGTACTTCTGCTCCGCCTGTGACAGTTTTCTAGAGAAGAAGGCCAAAGCTACTAGTCGTAGTTGGTCCAGAGCTGCGCCCATGGCTGCTTGTAAACGTCTGTGCGCAAGGCCAGGGTCTGGGTTGACGTGAGGTAGGCAGAGATAATGGCAGCGGCAATGCTCTACCTGAATCGCGCAAACGCTTTTTAGGCGTCTGATATCTAGTTTAGCTTAATCTGTTTCCTGGTGCAATCCTCGAGCGTCTCCAAAAGCGGTACTTGAAGCTCATCGGCGTGCGGGATGAATCGTTTGTAGAAATTGAGTATACCGAGGAAGCGTCTGAGCTGTAAGGAATCTGCTGGTCGCGTTAAGTTGGTGATGACTTGAGTCCTGGAGGCAGGTGGCCCGAAACCTGACTGGCTGACTAAATAGCCGGCGAAGACTTCTGGGAGGTCAACCTGGCATTTGCCAAAATTAGCTTGAATTTGTATTCGCCTGCAAAAGCTCAAGGAGCTGTTCAAGATGATGTCGATTTTGCTCGTGGTCGTCTCAGTAGACACGAACGAAAGGAAACTTCTTTCCATCCTTGAGCGTCCGTTGTATTGTTTGGGCGGCACTGCGAGGTCCAGGAGGCATTTCCACGAACTCAAACAATCCAAATGGCGTAGTCACTGTTGTCTTGGTGATGTCTTCCGGTGCAACGGGCATCTGGAAGAAGGCCCGTAGGAAATACACGACCGAGAAGACAGTGCCGCTGGCGTCCTGGAGCAGATCCTCGATGATCGGCAGCTTGTACCTGTTAGGTCGGCGGAAGTCCCTTGTAACGCGTTATTTGTTGCCTTCCTTGAGCCCCATGTGCAGAGGCTGACCCACTGGCTCAAGGAAGGACTGATGACGCCACGCTCGAGCAAATGCTCGAACTCCTGTTTCGCCGCAGCAAGGTGTTTTCCTGCGAGGCAACGTGGTCGAGCTAAAACAAGCGGTCCGGTCGTAATGACTTGGTGATGCACTGGCAAGTCTGGGATGCAGGCCATCACACCTGTTGACAGGGTGGCACACGATAACTTGTCAATAATTCGCTTATAGAGCTCACCTTCAGGGCCGTCCCGCGTTTTAAAGCTCCTTGGATTGCTCTGACCGAGTGTAGGTCTCGTACCAGTCCGAGTGCGCAGACAATTGATGAACTAGTGCGCTCGTCGAGAAGACGATATGGCGAAAGTCCAGAATCAGGCCGTGGCAGCTGAGCGAGTCGGCTCCCAGGATGACGGTTTGGGTGTCCAATATTTATTTATTTACAGTTACAGTTACAGTTGCAAGACAAATAAGAAATCAATAATATACAAGATAAATCAAATAAAATGCGCTTCAAATTCTGTTTAAAAATATAAATAGAGTGAGGAAACGGACGAAGTTGCAGAGTATCGTGATTTCTGGGGAGCCGCAACATAGGCGACATAAGTTTCAGTCCTAGCATATGGATAGGCAAATGTAATATCAGATCTGGAGGGGCGTTCAGAAAAGCGATAATTTAAGTAGTCGCGGAGGGTCGAGTTTAATTGGCGGTGGTGAAGCCGAAACCTAAAACATTCATCCAAGAGGAGTCTGCGGAAATTCAAAGTAGGAAGTTGAAGCATGAAAAGTCGCTCAGTATAGGGCATATAAGCAATATTATATTTAAAGAAAAGAAAACGAGTGAATTTGTCCTGTACAGATTCAATCAGAGAGTCTAAGTATTGAAAATATGGTGACCATACTTGCGAGCAATATTCTAGGATGGGTCTGACAAGGCTATTGTATAGGTTAACAGAGGAAGAAATGTCGGTAAACAAACGAGAGTTCCTTAAAGTAAACCCAGAGACTCGAGAATCGCGCGTGGATATAGCCGCAATGTGAAGTTCAAATTTAAGTTTGGGGTCGAAGATCACTCCCAGGTCTTTTAACATATAAAAAAATCTTTTGTAACATATAAGTGTGATCAAAAGGACTAGGCTTTAACGAGAAGGACATTTTGTGGCATTTCTGGACATTAAGGAAGAGAAAATTAATTTGGCACCAGAATCGATAGCATCCAGATCCATTTGGAGAGCGATACAGTCGTCTTCTGAGCGAATAACTCTGAAAATTTTCACAATTTATACAGAAAGCACTAAGATCCTAAGACATAGGGGAATCATTGACGTAAAGAAAGAAAAGAAGAGGACCAAGAATAGATCCCTAAGAAGCACCAGTGGTAGGATAGAAGAGCAAGGATATCGCTCCAGATATGACAAACGGCCACTCAAAAAGTCGGCGAATGCCAAGGTTCAGCGTCAATAGTTGCGTGCTGAACGTGGCAATTGGCTGCCTGGATCACTAGGCTCTGCTTCTGCAACGGCTTGGCAACGAGCTGCTTACGCAAAAGGGAGACGATGGAGCCTGACTCGACCAAGAAGTGGGTCTTTGTATAACAGTCCACGGCGTAGGAGCACTTATCCGAAAATTCATCGGCGGTGATCGCTGAACACTGCGCCGGTGCATTTAATTTTCCGAGGGTGTGGTAGCAGCTTGATTCCGTGAGGCGCATGGGCATCTGCAGCGCTGGGATGATTCGCCGTTTGTGGTGGGGTACCAGCAGAGACCTGGCCACGGATCAGGCCTCGGGGCTGCTGCGTGCCCCTCCTGATTACGGTCTCGCGATCTGGAGTGACCGCGCTGAACAGGGGCCACATGTCCTAGCGTTCTGTTGCACCGCCGGTGGTGGCTGAGGCTAGCGTTCGGTGAGCTTCTGCAACGCGTCGCGAGCTTGAGTAAGCTCCAATGCGGCAATGGGTGCTGGCTCATTGTCGCCACAAAGCATCTTGAGGGAATCACGATCACGACATAAAGCGTAATGTAATGGCGCTGTATGATACCGCGTGGTGAGGGTCACTGGGAAAAGTATATTCTGTGATTTTTCGCACTGTCTCTAATGTTTTATTGTTAGCGTTGATACGCGTATTGCTCTTTGAGTATAAATGCACTTGGAAAAGATCACTGCTACGTAAGCTTTGTCCGATGCATCGCAGAAGCCATGAAGTTAAACTCTTACGTCTGGGTTGTAGTGAGCCCAACGTGGAGTTTGGATGTCTTGGAGCGCACTTATTTCTATCGCAAACTAATCCCAAGTGATGATTATGTTGGTGGATGGAAATCTGTTTCAATCCGTTTTTTCTTTCCACCCTATTTGCATTATTAGTTTTGTATTGTTCATGACTGCAGCCAATCACTTATATAGTTGCTATATTCGATGGTAGCTGACGTTTTTTTAGCGGCTTGACTTCAAAAACTGGAAGCTAGAATTGGAGTTCATCGTTTGATGGATTCCATTTCAGACCTAGGGCCTTGATTGAAGTGTCTTCCTCAATTGTTATCAGTCTTGTTTCTCTCGTTTGTTCTGGGATATTCTCAAGCAGTCTTGGATCGTTACTGCACCATTTACGTAAGTTGAAGCCTCCTTTCTAGAGGATGGCTACAATATCAGCTTGCAGAACTCTGGCCTCTTCCTAAGCTCTTGCGCTTGTCAACACAAAATACCGAAGCCAAAATTTCTGATCCTTAAGGATGATTATGCCTTTTATCTTTTGTTAATTGCATGAGCGACTGAACTGCAAAGTAAGTCGCAAATGCTGTGTCATAATTCGCAGTGTTTAAGTTGTACTCTTCGATCGGATCATTTGTATGGCTTCACCACAATATCCATTAATAATTGAATTGACGTTTAGCTTCCCTAATATGCCTGAACATTTTTTCTATGTCAGCAGTGTAGACAAATTTTTGTTTTGGACCTGTATGCAGCATTTATGTTTTCGCCATCTTTATTTGATTTGTGCAAGATATTGTTGCAGTTTTGGATCTGTATGTAGCAAGTCGTTTGAAACTAAACCAGTTGAAGTCTTGGCGCAGGTGTCGAAAACAGCTCGTAGCTTGAACGTAGTGCTATAATTTTGAAAAACTGAATGGTGTGGTAAATAATAAACACAATTGTATACTTCGGCGTAGGGTGAAACCTTGAACATGGGTCCAAGATTTAAATACTTTTCAAGGAGTGCATGGAAGTTAACACACAGTTCATTGTTGTAAGTTAGTCGTTTCTCTACTTGCTTGTATCTTATCAAGGCTGTAGATCTTTATTTACCTTTTTGTCCTTGAATGGCAAGTACACAGTATATCTTAGTAATCTCTTGAAAGTGAAGCTTGGAATATCCCTCCACATTTGAGGTTGCTTAGCGTTGGTTGTCTTTCATTGACTTCTTCAAAGAATTTTTCGATATTACGATGAAAATCTGCCATTGTAATAATTGAAGTCGATGTGCTACTTTGTGTTATTGGTGTGGACTTTCCGGAAAGAATGTACCAAAGTCTTGTTTTTTGGTTAAAAATGCTTTTATATTGTTTTCTGCCTTGTTCGATTTTATCTGGATACGCATCCGCTCCAATAATCATGTCTATTGACACTTTCTCCAAGAATTTATGATTCGCAAGTTCTAAATTCAAAATTTGTTTTGGCAGAGCTTTGTTAATTCAACTTTTTTGGCAACATTTGTAAATGCAAAAACTCTGACAGTAGCATGCAAAATATTTCGTTTTCTAATTTTTGCTGCTACGTTTACAACGGCGTTGGAATGCATTCTTTTCAGTGATTCTATGTGAATCATTGTAGGATGTTTTTGCTTACATTCATACCAACGACCATTACTTCTGCAAATTTGTACTTGGCTATGCAATAAATAATTTTTAACTTCCCAGTATATGGGATGTTCATGTAATCACCTCGAAAATCGAAATTGAAATTTTCAACACATCTTTACGTTTTGAGGTCTTTAGAGTGTTTTTAGAAAAAAGTATGCATGTGTGTGTGTATGGACGTACGTACGTGCGTTTGCGGACAGTTTTTCTACGAGCATAACTCACGTAACTAAAGTTTTATTGACTTCGTTAAAGTGTCAATCAAAGCGTCTTTGCAGTCTTAAGAGCTGAATAGATTTTGGAAAACTTGGAGCGGGGAGCGTTTTCTGTTTTGATCCCTTGAAGGTCATTGCTGTCATGCGCTAAATCTCACGAAACAAACATAATACTTGTATCGTTGAGATGTCAATCGACGCCTATCAACATTCGTGTTATTCTGTTATCAGTTTTTAACAAAATTGTTAAAGCCGTTTTTCAATTTATAAAAAAAATTGCAAAAAATTAAGGTTTTCTTCGTACACAAATTTTTTTTAGCCAGATTTGCGAAGCGCATTGATCAATTTTTGTAAAATTTATATACTCCAAATAGCTCTTGAAAAAATGTCAGCAAAATTGTTTCTAATGAATGTGAAAAAACTAAATTAAAATTAAAAATCTTTAAATCATCATTACCTTCAACTTCATTCATGTAATTCTCTATATATTGCGAACCAAAAATAGTATTCGCATCACTGAGATGTCAATCGACACGTCTTAACATTTTAATGATGTTTCAGTGTTTTTAAAAAACCGCTAGATCCGTTTTTTACTTTAAAAAATGCAAAAACTTTTTTTCATAAAAAATAAATTTTTAACCTGATTTGCGCAATACGATGATTAATGTTTATAAAATTTATAAACTCTTATCAGTTTTTAAAAAGAAACCAGCTTACCTTTTTCCATGATTACAAAAAAAAATTAAAATTAAAATTAAAAAATAACAATTCCAAGTTACCATGTAAAAAGTATTCATACGAATGATATTACCTGATTACTCTTAATCTAAAGACATTGTTGTGGAATCAATCAAAGTTTATTATTATTTGCATAATTTGAGCAGATTTTTAAAGGTTTTTACAGTAATGTGTTTTAATTTTATTAAAAAACTGCTTACATTTTGAAAACCAAAAAAAGTTCATCAAATTTGCATTTGTTATAATGAACGCATTGAATGGTAAAGTGTTTTATAGTCAATACTTTGCAAGATCATATGCTTTAAAAAGCTTTCATTAAAAAAAATTGTTTTTAGTAGTTTTGTTCTTTAGTTTTCATAAGATTTCAATTAATTCTTCCATCATCATTCGTTATGCTTTTTAGTTTTTACATGCAAGTAAACCGATTCTTGACTGCACATTTAATGTTTGACCAACTGAAAATAAGAAATAAGTATTAGCCTGATTGTTCTTAAATCGTGAAAAAATACAAACTCAATGATAATGCCGAAGTAATGGCGATTTTGAACAAAACTATTCAAAATGGCCACCACGCGACAAAATCTCTTCAGTGGGCGTAATAACAAAAGCTGCTCCCATTTTTGCTTGCGCTCTTTTGTCCTTCAAGCATCGATATAAAATGAACAAATAACGTAGAAAAGGGTTTGTAGCCCGCCCCTTCCGATTGATCCACGTGAATATTAAATCAAACCAATCCACGAAAATCTTTATATAATCAATTGACGCTCGAGTAGATGTTACGATTAATATTAAGTCATTCCATTAACTTTTGTAAGAGGTACATTTTTATTATTAAAAGTAGTAGTATTTCCATAATTATTATTGTGTTTAATATTTTTAATATCTATGTAGATATTACTGGGAAGTTGACCGTGTGGACCTCAAGGGTCACACCTCACGGCATGTTTATTTTTGTAATCATGAGAAAAAGTTTTGATGGTATTTTTACAAACACTGCCCCTTCCCCCTCCCCGATTGATCCGCGTGAATATTCAATCAAACCAACCCAAATCCCATTCACCAAAAGCACTACGTATTCTATAAACGCTCCAGTAGATGATATGATGGATTTTAGCTCATTTATATTACTGTTATGAGTATTTCTAATTATTATTATTTAAGATAGTGTAATTTCCATAATTATTATTGTGTTGAGTATTTTTAATATTAATGTAGATATTACTGGAAAGTTGACCGTGTGGATCCCTCACGGTTATATATTACTTTTATTTTAATGCTTATTTTATTTTTCTTATTAGTTTTATTAGTTTTCTTTATTATTAAATTTCCTTCCGGTCCTTGCGTTTATAATGGTTTCAGTCTTATATTAATTTTCTTGTTTTTAACTTCCCAGTGGGAAATTATTGTAATGGGGTCGATTTTGCGAATCCCAAATTTTGACATATCTCCACGTTATAGGGTCTCTAGAATCTCAATCCGTCGTTTTTAGAAAGATGTCTGTGAGTGTGTATGTACGTATATTCGGATGTGCGTTTGTGCTTTCGGAATTATTTTTCGTCTCGATTATCTCAAGAACCAACGATTATATTGCCGTGGGACTGGTTTCATTCGACGCGAAGCTACGTAACTTAGAACTGAATGAGTTTTCAGAAAAATCGGTATAGCCGTTTTTTATTGAGGATGAAAAAACTGAAAAAGACAAAAAAATGCTTTATTTTTAAACTGTTGAAAAGCACTATTAATTCGTGCAGATCCCAATTACCTACATAGTAATAATATTGAGTTATAGCAAAATTGTGATCAAATTCGTAAAAAATTTAATAAAAAAAAACCAAGTTTTTTTTTAAATTCCAAACTTATATTATCAGGTTTGGGAGAATGAGAGGAGAGACGCTAATGCAGCTAACTATGGATATTGTTGTAAGTAATTTAATATTGTTAATAACAACCAAATACTATTATATATAATTTGATATTTAAAATATAAAGTCAAGTAAATATGTAAATATGAAGTCAATTAAATCAACCCAGTATTCTTAATAATAAACGATTATTGGAAATAATAATTAAACAACACGGTAAACTTCCCAGGAATATCTAGATAAACATCAACAACATTAAACACAATAATAATTTTAAAAATACTACTACTTAAAGTAATAACAATGAGAGGTATTCATAGCAGTAAGAGGAATGAGTTAATATGAATCATATTGTCTACGGGAGGGTCCATTGATTACGTTAGGTTTTTGGTCGATGAGGACAGATTGAATATTCACGCGGATCAACCGATGGGAGCCTTTTTGGTCTTGAACAATTTTGTATATGCAGTCAAAAATAGGTTAAATTGCATGTAAAAAGTAAAATGTATTACACATGGGGATGGTTATTGAAATCTTACGATTACTACAGAATGAATGTGGCAAAAACTGCAATTTTTTATTCGATGAAAGCTTTTCAAAGCACATGATCTTGCAAAGTATTGACTACAAAACATTTTACCATTCAAAGCGTTGATTATCGCAAATGCAAATTTGGTTGAAATTTTAATGGGTTTCAAAATTTAAGCATTTTTTCTTGATTAAAAGAGTGTAAAAACTAATGAAAATTTGCTCAACTTATGCAAATATTTTAAAACTTTGATTGAATTTACAACATTTTTTTTAGAATAAAAGATATAAAGTAATATCATTCGTATGAACCCTCTTTAAATGGTAGCTTTGAATAATTTTTTATTTTTAAATTTTTTTCATAAACATGGAAAAAATTGTTGCGGGTTTCTTTTTAGAACCTGATAAACATGTATAAATTTTATTACTGTGTTGTCCAAATCAGGTTAAAAAAAAATTTTATGAAAAAACCCTAATTTTTCGCATTTTCTTCTGTTAAATTAAAAAAACGGCTGAAACGCATTTTTATAATGTTAAAAACTGCACAAAGATGTTTATATACGTCAACTGACACCATATTGATGCAAATATTATATCTGGTTCGTGAGATATAGTGAATGATAAAAATGACCTTGAAAGTCATGGTGACTTTTAATGATTTTTAATTTTTAATTTATTTATTTTTGTAATCATGAGAAAAAGTTTTGATTGTGTTTTTATAAGCATTATTTGGAGTATATAAATTTTATAAATATTGATTACTGGGACTTAAAAATAAGGTTAAAAATTTATTGTTTAAGAAAAAAAAAACAATTTTTTTGCATTTTTTTTAAAAAATTAAAAAACGGCGTCAAGAAATTTTTAAGAAACTTGTAAGAATTACATAAATGTCAATACGCGTCGATTGACACCTTGCTCAAGGAAATCGCACATTGGGTTCGCGAGATATAACGCATGACAGAAATGACCTTCCAACCGGCATAACAGCAACCCCCCCCCCCCCCACCGAAGTTTCCCAAAAACTAATCAGCTCTTAAGATTGCAAAGATGCTTCGATTGACACCTTAAGAAAGTCGATAGGACTTTGTTTACGTTAGTTATACTCGTAGAAAAAACTGTCCACGAACGTACAGACGTACGTACGTACGTACACACACACACGCATACTTCTACCTTTCTAAAAACACTTTATATATACTCTATAGACCTCAAAACGTAAAGAAATGTTGAAAATTTCAATTTCGCTTTTCGAGGCGATTACAAGAACTTCCCATATACTGGGAAGTTAATACCCTTAATAATGGCTGTGGATTGCGGGGCTGAGATAGAGAGAAGGAGGAGGACAAAGAGGATGACGAGGACGAGGATTTCGAGGCTTTGGAAGAGGACGACCAGGTGGTAGAGGCGTCTTCCTCTACCGCTAAAAAATAATAATAAAAATAAAAAAAGTAATTATAATCGCACTTAGACCACATTTTTATTAGTTTTATTGTATTCTTTTTTCTGCTAGAAGTCTTTCTTTTTCATGATGATTAGATTTTTTTTTGTTATTTTCTTAAGGATATTATATCATTATAAATATTAAATTCGCTGTATGAAAATTAATTGAACACTATAGTGGTTCTAAATAAAAACAGAAATGAATTGCAACAACAAAGATCCCTGAGAGTGCCCTTGATTTTTGATTTCCAGCAAGTAGAGACTAACCCGGCGGAGGTAGTTATGTGGAAGACGTGCTTAACACATGTGATTACATAAGCACCAGGCCGTAGTGACACAGGCTGCTAAGGCAGTAAAATCTGTGCCTGCCAAGGTAAATTGAAGTTCTCCGGCTGTGTAAGATGAAGTTTGCTTCCACGATATATTTTTTCGTTTTTATTTTTCATAATTTGTTATTTTTAATAATTTTGTAAATCATTCATATATTGTACTGGCAATAAAATAGTCTTCAAGTGAATGGTTAATGGAATCGAATATCGATTCGGTGAATTCAAAGTGTTTAAATCGATTAAAATGCTAGTTTGGATTAATCTTTTTGTTGATATTGAATTTTGAGGATAGGGAGTTGTAAGAGCTAAGAGACTAAGAAAATCAATAAAAAGATTCTGTTAGGTACAAATGTTCACGCAGACCGTTTTTTCATTTGCTTAAAAAAGCCATAAATTTTTTCTGCCTCATTTTCTCTCCGGGATTGAAGGCCAAAATATCGATGCACTTGTCAGTTATCAGAAGAAACTGGTTTCGGGGACTACTTTGCACTCAACATACACCTCTTCATTTTGAGGGATTATGTCTAGACTGCTGTTTCGACAAATTTCTTTCGTCATACAAATAAAAAATCTTGACCTACATTTAATTTGTTCCTTTTCGTGTGTTTAGCAATTAGTATGCAGTATAGACGTTGGCATGAACGATTCGCGACTTATTTTTGATGATGCTGTACGAACGGCTGGTATTGAAACCGAGATAAGGAACATTTTATATCACCTGATAAGATCAATGGAATTTGCCATGAAAAAAATCATAGCACCGGTAAGTAAACAAACAATTCGGTTCACAAACTACAATTGAAATTTTCAAAAGAAACCAGCTTTCAAATTCGATCAACCAAATACTTTTTCGTATTGTAAAATAATCAAATTTCATTTAGTGAAGCGCAAATATACAGTAAAGCCAATGCAAATTTTGTCGTTTTTTCGTTGGAACAAAACCTTTCGGGGAGGCAAAAGTTACGCCTTTATCTTGAATCGTATTTCTAATTATCGTTTTAAAAAGGTCCTCCAATTTTTTTTCTAGGGATATACCCACAATGTAAACAAAGTGAAACTACTTTAAGGAAAATGGAGTCTAAACTCACATGGTTGATGATTATTTAAGAAATTTCGTTACGATATCATCTTCAATATTTGGTACCTTCGTTTGGGAAACAGCGTATGATAAGCTATAACTGCAAAATAGATTTAGATGCTTCTAAAGGAGCGTCATCTTTGTATCACATGTCATCACGCCTCACTATTTGATATCTGAACTAAACCGAACCTCATTCTTTTAAAAAATTAAGATTCTTTCTATTGCAGTATTCTTATTAATTTTATTGTTTGTGTCAAAAGTTTGTTTAAAGAGTTATTATCTAGAAAAATGAGTGTGTTTTATAAAGGTTTAAATAGCCGCATTATTATTCTACTAACGAGAACCAAGCTGAAGTGTAGATCGCCACCTCATAATAGATACCGGATAACGATAAGTGATCTATCACGACACGACTACGTATGTTTTTGGACAACGAGATTATCTGACTCTTTGGACTAGAGTGGTGGTGTTCTGTCACCCAAATACGCAGTAGTGACATCTCATGCAAATGTCTTTCAGGGTTATACTCCTACTGCCTCTATGCAGGTCAAAACTTGACCGGTCTCGCGGAAAGTTAGCTTCAATGATACGTCCTGGAAAGACGAAATCCCCCTTAAAAAGACAAAAAAATCTGTAGAGGCTCACAAAGCCTCTACTCAAAAAATTAGTTCAAGACATATGTTGATCACATGAGACAACCAGCTGGATCAGCTGAGTACTCAGGCAGAGGTCACCAAGGGAGCAGCACTGGTGGCCAAGGAGAGTTTGGTGTGGGCTGTCATCGGAAGGAAGAGCATCGAGGGAACCATCCCACCGTTAAAATCAAAGACGCCAGAAACTGCTTTTCTCGCAGTATACAAGCCCATACTAGAGGCAAATCTCGGTCCTCCATCAAGTTGTCGTGATGTTGGCTGGCACCAGAGTCACGTGAAATTGATAGTCTGCACATACCAACATTCAGCGGATTTTTACAGTTGGCTCCATTGAAGGCTTATTGCTTGTTGATACGCCACGGTTTCTCGTTTATCAACCTGCAAACATACCACAAGGAACGTACTGGGAAAACAATACTGAAATCAAGTAAAGAGAGTTGAAGTCAGATGACTAGAGAGGTCTCAGTAGACTCGACCGTAGACCTCTTCAAATCAGATATTCTCACCTATGGTAGAGAAAGCACCACCTATTGCGGAATTGGCTAGGATCTTTTATTAAATATTCAGCTTGATTGAATAGAGAAGAGTGCCTTATCTCAGGAGGAGGTAGACAAAACCTTATTTCGGAGTGCTAAGATCTCCACATAAACCTCCAACATTCTAAGATGACAGACATCTGCTGTACTGCTCCTCCACCTCGCTCAAAAAAAGAGGAGCTAATATTGTCTAAGCAACCAGATTTGTATGTTCTACATTGAGGTATACAGAAATGTCGTGTATTTTACGTGGAGGCCTGCCATGTGGGCTTAACTCCACGGACAACGGGCAGCTACCAAGCGGCTGACAACGCCCTCCCACCACCACATTGGTAGTACCAGTCTGCCTACTGAGTGCAGGCTCAGTGACCATACTGGTGGAAGCGAAGCCTACCTAATCCTCAGCTGAGCTCACGTTCTCGGCACCGAGTTGCCTCGCAACTCCACGCCGAGCGCTGCAGAAGTCCCCATGCTCGGAAGCATGACGACTTCAGGGCGCATCTAGGGAGGCTCTACCCGCATATGGGTCTTAACCACAGCCACCACGTTCGCACCCCCCTATAGAGGGTCCTCACCGCGACCGGAGGGAGTTTTGCTTCCTGGGCCCCGGTCCCCGTGGTACCAGATTGACTCCTGGTAAGGCTTCGTGGGCGAGAGCCCCACGCTCAAGCCCACTTCGGCTGTGTCCGACTGCAGACACTGGACCGATCATCAACCTAAGGTACGCGGGGACGACACTCCCCGAAGGCTGTGCTGGAATCTTTCCGAGGACTTTGGCCAGCACGGATGCAGAAAGCATCACCTCCCTGCGTTTACATTGAGGGATACAGAACAGATAAACTGGGAGTTTGCATAATAATAAAAGAAGGCTTGAGGTTTCAACCTTGTATAATTTCAGTTACAAGGAGACCGTTGCCATAGCAGTGGCAAGATAGTTCAGACCCTTTTGGGCTAACTCCTCTTATAAAGCGTACAATGTTGGTTCACCTATAATTAGCCTGCAGAAGAACGCAAGAGAAGGCAATGTACGAGGTATCTCAATAGAAATCGGGGCAAACGCCGATGTCCATCATAACATTTGGAGCAGCACCGACTCGCATAAATGAAGGATTCACTCGCGCCCTTGCCTAGTTAACAAAGATGAGGATCTACCTTCAAAATCAGCAAGCCATTGATAGGTTTTGGACATGACTCTAACGAACCAGCAATTTTACCAAGCTTTCAAGGGATCACAGTCACTTACAGCCTTTGGTTGAATGAAATCGGTTATTGTGAAGAGTGTTTTTTTTGTCGTCCATGCAAAAAATGACTCAAAGTTGTGTGTCAAACTCAGAAAATTGGAAAATGAGACCCTTCATATGGTTAAATAGGCTCACAAAAAACTGCAATGAACCGCTTCATTGTTTTTCAATGTCACAAACTGTCTCAAGAAGGTAGGGACAATGCGCCGTGTTATCGCGCACTCGTCGTGATTCAGCGTGGCCATATTACCGCACCCCAACGACAGTCCTGAACTGGCTCCACTTGACTTTTCTTTATTCTCACATATGAAAAGTCAACTTAAGGGACATCGGTTTGACTCGCTTCAGAGAGTCAAGTAGCAACGATGAGAGCTCTCAACAGCATTCTCGAAACTAACTTCCACAAGGCGTACCCCAAATGGCAGCAGCGTTATTATAAATGTGTAGCTCTTCAAGGGTGCCTTTTCAAAAATTATTGAGGAATTGCAAACATACATTTAATAATTTTTTTAAAAAATGAGTCCTGCTACTTATGGTAGGAACCCTGCAAATATAGTACTCGACTTGGTATTTGACTTTGTAATAAATCCAAGCTTCGTCAACAAAACCAGTATGGATTGGGTCGAATATCAATCCGTATTTGGGCCTGAAGTCGAGGGTGGATTGAGTGAGGAACCTTACATTTACTTCCAATGATGCAGCAAGGTCTGCGCGTAACCCTTCAAAACCTCTGACCCTCAGTTTTTGAAGCGTTACGTGACCATGGTAAAACAATGACTTTGTGGAAAAAGTGTAGAAAGCCCTTTCACTAGACTAAAAAGTCCAATGAATCTTATAAACTCAAATTGAAATAGTTAAAATGTTTCATCAGAAAAGCCGAAAGCACCCCGTAGAGAAGTTTCTGTACAAAAATTGAAAACTCCAAGAATGTGAGCCGTCTGTGAAAAGTTATCTCATTTGTATGGTCTGTTTAACACAAGAATGAGACCCAGACGAAATCCAGCTCCAAAACGCTTAATTTCGGGCAGCAAGGGTCCGGCAGACGAAGCTTATTGACATACGCTCCCAAACTGTCCACCACTATGCCGCTAAATGACAGGCTCCTACGCTGCGCAATTAACTCATTCAAACCCTTCAAATTCCCTGGCAAGGACCAAATCTCACCTGTTGAGATCCAGCAGGGAATCAAGACAGCACTGCCATTAATAAACGCCATTTTCAAAGCATGTCTACGGATGGTTCACATGCCACAGCATGGTAAAGAAGCTATGCTGGGCTTCATACTTATAGCGAATTGTACCACTCACTCCTTGCCTAAGCATTCTGGGCCTATCAGCCTCACTTATTTTCTTCTGAATGCACTGAAAATGCTGATCTTAAAGCATTTGAAAACAGCTTTGAGACCACTCTCCCAGACGTAGCTCGCATACACAAAAGGTAGATCAGTTAAAAGAGCTCTTCACTCGCTCACCAGCTACATCGAGAAATCACTAAGCTACAAAAAATATATGCAAGCAGTTTTGCTAGTTATTGAAGGTGCATTCAACAATTTCAGTCATAATGCTATTGGTAAGGAACTTGTGGTTAAACAATGTTGATAACAACATGACAAGGTTCTTCGAACAACTGCTAGGCAGCAGGAACATGAAATCTACACCCTACTGTAGGCTATGTCACCTTTGACAGCACCTTAAGAAAAAATACTTGAATAGGCACCTCACTATATGTTGTGCTCTCACCCCTTTTATGGAGCTTGGACGTCAATGTTACAACAGTTATGTCGGATTAATACATAAACACGCTATCTGAAAGACTTAATTTTGCATGAGCAATTCTCACCAAGTGGAGTGAATATTGTAGTTTAAATATAAATCCGCAGACTAAAAAGTCGTGTTCTTCACAAGAAGGTACAAACTTCCGTGATTTGCTCCACCTTAGCCTGATACGGTAAGATTCAACCCATCTCATGAGGTCAAAAACCTACCACTGCAAAAGAGTTATTGGAAAATGTGGAGATTGAAACCCAAATGTGTATCATGGTTTTATACGGTGATTGTGGGACCAGTCCGTCTGAATGATGCAGTAATTTGATAGCCAGATTTTTTTATCATCAAATGAAAACTTGCCAAACAAGTCCAAAAGTATTGCAGTTACTGAAATCTCTGGGTTCTTACGTACAATACCGAGATAGGCAATGTAAACGCTATCAAATCAGCTCCCAGCTAAACCCTTTACGAGACAGCAGGCCAAGAGATCAGCGATTCGATTGTTAGCTCCCTGGCATGAAAGAAACATTGAGCACTACATCTTAGTATGGTGTAGAGTGATGGACTTTTTGCAGAGAAAATAGCACCTGCTTCTTCAATTTCCTGGTAACACCACGATTTCAAGTCAGTCATCCCAAGCAGGAGTAACTGGGCCAAAGAAAGGAGTGAGATACAGGAATCGGTCGATATATTCACTGATAGATCAAAAATGAATAGCATGAGTGTTTCTCAAAGCAGCTAGGCCTGAAACTAAGCTTTCCGCTTCCAAGACACTGCAGTATTTTTCAGGCAAAAGTCATTGCAATATAGAAAGTAGTAAACTGGTTGAAAAACAAGAAAATTTCTATAAGAAATCTTAACCATTTCTTTGGCAGTCAAGCTGATATCCACTCATAACCCAAGGTGAATATCTCATTCAAAATTTTAATAGAATGTTTCACAAAACTAAACATGATGTCCCTTCACAGTGAAGTGATCCTATACTGGATACCAAGTCATTGCGATGTGCTGGAAAATTGTAAAGCGCAGGCTTTAGCGAGAGCTGGAACTGAGCTCCAGGATTCTACAGTAACACCCCGGAAGCTACGAATGGGGCCTGGCTACTGGAAAAAACCTAGAGGACAGCCAGGAAAACTAAGCACATACTGAACTCAAAACTCAATAAGTAGCTGTTCAACACGAGTTGTCAGATTGACAGACATGTAGAAAGATTGGGTGTTCCTTTGAAGATTTCTGCCGAAAATGCAAATCAAAAGAACAAATGAACAAACATTTTCTTTGCAAACGCTTTTAAGCGACGATTATCAGCAAGTGGAATAGCGAAAAGTCTTAAACCTGCTTCGAAAATAGGGAAAAGTGTAGCTGATTCATTTGTGGGAACCAGCAAGAGCTATAGGATA
Organism: Oxycera nigricornis; assembly: GCA_963942545.1. NCBI lineage: Eukaryota > Metazoa > Arthropoda > Insecta > Diptera > Stratiomyidae > Oxycera > Oxycera nigricornis. The sequence continues at coordinate 71,852,042 of OZ012661.1, forward strand.
CTAACCGACGATGATGGTATAACGCAGTATGCAATTCCAGCGGATATGACTGTGGATGAACTGGATGACGTTTTCACCGATTTAGATGCGATATATGATAGAGATGCTGTAGCGACAGAATTCGATGAAGTAGGTCGAAAGTCTGGCAAGCAATCTATATTAAGACCCTCTCGTCTGAACCATGATCAAGTTGAGACTGACATTCCCATAAGAAAGTCTGCTCGGTGAAGTGAACGGTTAAGATTGAAGACCGAGCCTAGCTCCAGAGTTAAAAACCTGAATTGGGACAGAATTAAAAAATGCCTGTAAACATAATAGATGACGAGTTCTACGTTTGTCTCTTGAGCAACAGTTCCCTGGGAAGTTCTTGTAATCGCCTCGAAAATCGAAATTGAAATTTTCAACATATCTTTACGTTTTGAGGTCTATAGAGTATATATAAAGTGTTTTTAGAAAGGGAGATGTATGTGTGTGTGTGTGTGTATGTATGTACGTACGTACGTATGTACGTTCTTGGACACTTTTTTCTACGACCATAACTCACGTAAACAAAGTTTTATCAACTTTGTTGAGGTGTCAATCGAAGCGTCTTTGCAATCTTAAGAGCTGATTAGTTTTTGGGAAACTTCGGTCGGGGGGGTTTAGTGTTTTCACCCCTTGAAGGTCAACCATGTCATGCGCTATATCTCGCAAACCAAACGTACTATTTGCTTTATCAAGGTGTCAATCGACGCGTATTAACAATTACGTGATTCTGTCAAACTTTTAAAAAAATCGTTGGAGCCGTTTTTTAATTTTTTTAAAAAAAGTGCAAAAAATTGGGTTTTTTTTCAAAAACATCAAATTTTTAACCTGATTTACGAAACGCAGTAATCAATGTTTATATAATTTATATACTCCAAACAGTTTTTGTGAAAAATCCACCAAAATTTTTTTTCATGACAACAAAAAAAAACAAGCCGCGAGGTGCGACCCTTGACGAGCACACGGTCAACTTCCCAGCAATATTAACATAAATATTAAAAATACTGAACAAAATAATAATTATGAAAATAATAATACTTTAAATAATACTAATGTACCTCTCATAACAGTAACTGGAATGACTTAATATTATTTGGTATCATCTACGGGAGCGTCAATTGATTACGTAAGATTTTTGGTCGATGGGGACAGATTGATTTGATTGAATATTCACGCGGATCAATGGGGGGGGGGTTTACGTTATTTGTTATTTTCATATTGATGAAAGCTTTTTTTATAGCATATGATCTAGCAAAGTATTGACTACGAAACATTTTACCATTCAAAGCGTTCATTGCCACAAATGCAAATTTGATTAATTTTTTTGGATTTTCAAAATTTAAGCAGTTTTGACATAAAAATTAAAACACGGTGCTATGAAGACTATTAAAAATCTGCTTAAATTATGCAAATATTAATAAACTGTGATTGGCTTAACAGCAATGTCTTCAGAATAAGAGTAGTCGGGTAAAATCATTCATATGAACACTTTTTACATAGCGACTTTGAATGATTTTTTATTTTTAATTTAATTTTTTTAAACATCATAGAAAAGCGTTTTGCTGGTTTGTCTTCAAAAATTGATAAGGATTTATAAATTTTACAAACATTTATTACCGTGTTGTGTTTATCTGGTTACCAAATTTATTTTTTATGAAAAAAATCCTAAATTTTTGCATTTATTTTGTTAAATTATAAAACACCTCCAACGATCTTTTTAAATATAAAAACATTACAAAAATGTTAATACACGTCGATTGACATTTAAGTGATGCAAATATTATATTTGGTTCGTGAGATATAGTGAATGGCAGAAATGACCTTGAAATCATGATGACTTTTAATAATTTTTGATTTTTAATTTTATTTTTTTGTAATCATGAGGGAAAATTTTGTAAGTTTTTGTACAAAAACTGTATGGAGTATATAAATTTTAAAAATATTGATTACTGTGTTTCGAAAATCAGGTTAAAAATTTACTGTTTATGAAAAAAAACCTAATTTTTTGCACTTTTTTCAAAAAAATTAAAAAACTCCTCCATGAATTTTTTTAAAAACTTGATCACACAATCACACAAATGTTAATACACGTCGATTGACTCGCTAATGATGAAAATCGCATGTTTGGTTCGGGAGATATCACGCATGACAGAAATGACCTTCAAACGGGCAAAACAGCAAACCCTCCCCGACCGAAGTGTCCCAAAAACTAATCAGCTCTTAAGATTGCAAAGACGCTTTGATTGACACCTCAACGAAGTCGACATGACTTTGTTTACAAGAACTTCCCATATACTGGGAAGTTAATAAATTAAAAATAAAAAATCATTAAAAGTCAATGACCTTCATGGTCATTTACGTCATTCATTATATCTCGAGAACCAAATATAATCTTTGCATCATTAAGAAGTCAATCGACGCGTATTAACATTTTAATGTTTTTTAATATAAAAAAAAATTTTGAAGCAATTTTTTTTAATTGAATACATAACAATTAATAAAGTTAACATCGTAATAATATATGTTTATGAAATTTATAAACATTTATTAATTTATGTATTTCTGTAGACCAGCAAAATATTTTCTCATGATTTCATAACAAATTGAATTTGAAATAAGAAAAATCATTCAAAGTCACCATGTAAAAAGGGTTCATACGAATTTTTATACCTTAAAGTTATTATTCTGAAGACATTGTTGTAAAGTCAATCTAGGTTTATTATTATTTGCATAATTTCTGGAGATTTTTAATAGTCTTCACAGAACCGTGTTTTAACTTTAATAAAAAAACTGCTTAAATTTTCAAAACCAATACAAATCAAATAAAATTTGCAATTGTGGTAATCAACGTTTTGAATGGTAAAATGTTTTGTAGTCAACACTTTTTAAGATCATATGCTTTGAAAAGCTTTCATCAAATAAAAAATTGTGTTTTAGGAGTTTTGTTCTTTAGTATTCGTAAGATTTCAATTACTTCCTTCATCATTTGTAATACATATATTTTACTTTTTACATGCAATTGAACCTATTTTTGACTGCATAATCAATGTTTCTCAAAATCAACAGAAAATAAGAAATAATTATTAGTTTCATTGATACAAAATCGTGAAAAATTACAAATTCAGTGATTATGCCGAAGTGCTAGTGGTTTTGACCGCAACTATTCAAAATGGCCATCACGCGACAAAATCTCTTCAGTTGTCGTAATAACAAAAACTGCATTCAGTTTTTCTAGCGCTGTTTTGTCCTTCAAGCATCGATATGAAAATAACAAATAACGTAGAAAAGGCTTTGTAACCTGTCTCCCCTCCGATTGATCCACGTGAATATTAAATCAAACCAATCCACAAAAATCTTTACGTAATCAATTGACTCTCGCGTAGATGTTACGATTAATATTAAGTCATTCCAATAACTTTTGTGAGAGGTACATTTTTATTATTAAAAGTAGTATTATTTCCATAATTATTATTGTGTTTAATATTTTTAATATCTATGTAGATATTACTGGGAAGTTGACCGTGTGGACCTCAAGGGTCACACCTCACGGCTTGTTAAATATTTTGATTTCCATTTTGATAAATTAATAAAAACTTAATATTTGTGATTTTTATTTTATTTCAATATTTTACTCCACTTTATGAGCTTGTTGCCACAACCATTTTAATGAGAATTCTGAGGCCAAGTTGCGGTAACATGCGGAAGGGCCGCGTCAGGCAATCCGAGTAACGTTTAGCACAGAACTCGTTACTGACAGCACTGAATGGCAAGTTAAAGTAGGTACTCAGTGTCAGTCACCGGTGACTGACAGCCCCATTGGAGTGGAGTGGAGTGGAGTCAATGTGTTAAGAAAGGTGATGAGACTGACGTTTTAGCTGATCCCGTTGGTGTAGCTAACAACTTCATGCATTCAGTTCTTAGACAATGCACTGTACATTCGAATGGCAAGAATATAGACAACAATTACCACTTTCGCGTCTTTATTGGAAACTTACTGAACTATGGTAAAAAAGCTGCATCAACTCATCTCGCATCAGCCGGTTGGTATGTAGATTAGAATGAGATGGACATGATTGAAGACTCAAGACCTGACGGTGGTCCTACTGAGTTGAATGAAGGCTATCTTAAAAGGTCTGCAAAGGTGGCGAAAAGTAACGTCGTTAAACTGATGGACACAATTCACAGCAATTTGTTAAATCAAGATAAACTCATAATGAATGGAGTGGACTTTAGTTTCACATTTTCATTGGAAAACTGGAATTTTATTTGTACTCGAAAGACGATGACTTTAGTCCACGCGTAAAAATTCTAGAAGCGACATTGTTGATGAATCATAATACGGTCAATCCCAGTATATTAATAGCACATGAAGCTGTATTACAGTGCTCGAATGCAGTATACCCGTACAAGCGGGTGGAAGTAAAAACCTATACACTGCCCACGAATACCTATACTCTATCTTTTGATGACGTAGTCATCGGGCAATTACCGAACCTGTATGTTTTCGGTATGGTGTATAATGACGCATACACCGGAAAGCGCACAAAGAATCCATTCAATTTCAAGTATAATAATTTTACCAACCTTCCTCTAGAGTTTGATTATTTGCGCGACAAACTAGTAAGCACTAGAGGATATCTTTCTCTGTTCAAGAGGACTGGAATCAATTATTTTGATAAAGGTCATCAGATATCCAAGAAGTTCTTCGATGGTGATGTTTTCTGCTAGAATTTGGTTTATCAGCAGACAGCAGAATCGTATGATTCGGGATGCGCTAGTTTGTTAAATCAAGGTATGGTAAGGATCGAGGGAAAATTCAGAGAAGCTTTAAAGAAAAGCGTCACGTGTATCATTTACGCGGAATATGATGGAAGGCTTGAAATTGACAAAAATCGGAATGTATTTGCAAGCTTTCAAAAAAACTATATACTATATACCACAATAACAATCAGATTTGGATAGTATTTATTCTAGTACATAGCAGAAGCCATGCCACATTGCTTTGTAAATGTTGAATACTTCTCAGAAGGTCACTTAACCTACTTTAAGAAAGTATCGCTGACCTTGTTGGCATAACAGAACAAACTTTACTCGAAAGAAATACCTACTTCCTCGGTTATAACCACAAGCAGGTGAGTTTGGAAACTTGGAACTCAAACGACTTGATGAGGATCTCATCAGATCTTTGTCGAAGTTTTCAAAAGCGTTTGCGAACGGAGAATCGACAAAGGAATTCTTACAAAGTTACGTGACATCACAGACAAAGATTTTAAACCTAGAAAACATACAAGAACAGGAATGAACACTGTGGGATTATCAATGTGTTAAGAAGTAGTACCATTATAAAGAAATTTTTCCAAAGCGTTTATCTCTGTGACCGTTTACCTCGAAGAATAAAAAAACCCGCATGTGTCATCACCAACACGGAACCGATATACAAAAGTGACACACATTGGGTGGAATTTTTTGCCCTCAAAATGGACCCGTCGAGTATTTCGATTCATTCAGAAAATATCCAGACAACAAATACTTAACAAGCCGCGAGGTGCGACCCTTGAGGTTCACACGGGCAACTTCCCAGTAATATCTACATAAACATCATCAACGTTACAATAATAAGAGGTAATAGTAACAGGAATGAGTTAATATGAATCATATCGTCTACGGGAGGGTCCATTGATTATATTTTGGTCGATGAGGACAGATTGAATATTCACGCTGATCAATCGGTGGGGGCCTTTTTGGTGTTGAAAAATTTTGTTGGTTTTCAAAATTTACGCAATTTTTTTTTAATTAAAAGACTATAAAAACTATTAAAAATCTGCTCAATTTATGCAAATATCCTAAAACTTTGATTGAATTTACAACAATTTTTTTTAGAATAAAAGATATAAAGTAATAGCACTCGTATGAACCCTCTTTACATGGTAACTTTGAATGATTTTTTTATTTTTAATTTAGCTTTTTCATAATTATGGAATAAAATTTTGCCGGTTTCTCTCCAAAAACTGATAAGAATGTATAAATTTTATAAACTGGATCACTGTCCTGTGCAAATAAAGTAAAAAAATATTTTCTATGAAAAAAACCATAATTTTTCGCATTTTCTTCTATTAAATTAAAAAAACGGCTAAACCGAATTTTTATAATGTTAAAAACTTCACAAAGATGTTAATACACGTCAACTGACACCTTAATGATGCAAATATTATATCTGGTTCGTGAGATATAGTGAATGATGAAAATGACCTTGAAAATCATAATGACTTTTAATAATTTTTTATTTTTAATTTATTTTTTTACGTAATCATGAGAAAAAGTTTTGATGTGGTTTTTGCACACATTGTTTGGAGTACATAAATTTTATAAACATTGATTACTAAGACTTGACAATAAGGTTAAAAATTTATTGTTTTTGAAAAAAACCCTAATTTTTTGCACTTTTTTCTAAAAAATTTGAAAACCGTTCCAAGGCTTTTTTTAAAAATTTGATTGAATAACAAAAACATCAATACACGTCGATTGACACCTTGTTTAAAAAAATCGTATGTTTGGTTCGCGAGATATAGCGCTTGACAGAAATGACCTTCAAACGGGCAAAACAGCAAAAACCCCTTGACCGAAGTATCCCAAAAACTAATCAGCTCTTAAGATTGCAAAGACGCTTCGATTGACACCTCAACAAAGTCGATACGACTTTGTTTACGTGAGTTATGCTCGTAGAAAAAAGTGTCCACGAACGTACGTACGTACGTACGTACGTACGTACACACACACACATACATCTCCCTTTCTAAAAACACTTTATATATACTCTATAGACCTCAAAACGTAAAGAGAAGTTGAAAATTTCAATTTCGATTTTCGAGGCGATTAAAAGAACTTCCCATATACTGGGAAGTTAAAAAAAATTCCTTCGTATTAATGGAAGAGTTTTTGTGAATAAAACGCCGCAGTGTTACGTTCGCCATGTAACGTAATCAATCCACAACCCATACGGGCAAAATATGGGACGGCCCTGTTCTTGAAGACCCCAAACCATCGTGCGGGTGAACGCTGTCTTTTGAAAATTGATAATGTTACGTTTGCCACTTCACACAATCAGAGGATCAATGAATTACATTGTAAGAATATTAAATTATATAATTAGGGAGAAGATTTATTCAGGTTAGCGATATCGAACCATGTATTATATCTGGGGTTTATTTATATTAAGTATATTGAATTATATTAATATATTTGAATTCATTTATTTGAGGGTGTAGAATAAGTTAATTATGGTTTGGATGTATCTAGGTTAGGAATAGTGGATAAGATAGTTGAGTAGTCTATGATGTTGTCGTGGACGGTTGAACTGCGCCCGTGTCGTCGTAGCCAACGATTAGCATTCATCGCTACAATTCAATAATGGAACCACTCGGGTCGCCGCCAATGCGATCTTCACGGGACCCCATGGCTACGATGATTCATCTACACAGCGGTTCTCCATTGCTAGCGTCGCAGTGCACTTGCCCAAAGGCCGCCTACACACACACAGCAGCACAGTCTCAACCAAGTGCAATGATGTAGCCAATCGTGGAGGCCGAGTACGGAGCTTAGATTGCCGCTGACGTGCATCGGAAATCGACCCAAAACAGGTTCAAAGCGAATGAAAGCTTCAACGAGCTTAACAAGTGCGACAGACCATTGACCACCGATGCAACAAACGGAATCGGGAAGATCCCATAAATCTTGCCAAATGAACAGCTGGAGGTTCTGTGCGGTGTGGTGATGAGCCAAGAAAGCACACGTTGGGGGACGAAGTTCAGCGGCGAAGTCTAAATTATTCGTAGTTTATCGCTTATCCAAGCCATATGGCATGTTTTCGGTATCAAAACCATACTTCAATCAATTAAATGAAAATATTCACTACAAATTATTCAGAAAACATTCTTCCGATCACACAAAGTTGCACAAAGAACTGAAGCTTAAGGATCGTTATCATTCGATAGAATTGGCCAAAGCGCGTTCTAGACATAAGTCAGAAATTAAGGAAATGAATTGTCGTTTGTCCGAGCAATACTAAGCAAAGGTGCAACAGTCCGTCCAAGAGCTTCGTGAACAATATGAAGAGGAGCTAGAGGAGATCAAAGAGTTCTACGAGAACAAACTTAAGACTCTACAAAGTGAAGCGCAACGCAACCGCACCGCGGCTTCGAGTGTAACGGAGGAGTTTAGAGAGTCCCGAAGAATCGATAGTTTGTTCTCACGTATTAAAGAGTTGGTAGCCCAAATTGAGTCCCTCCATGGCCGCATAAGGTAATTTTGTGTATTTTCACTTGAGAAAAAAAAATAAACCAGTTTATGTTTCGTAATTTAACACTTCATTAAAAATGAAATAAAAACACTTTTATTCAAAAAAAAGATATTTAGTTCAAAATCCTTGAGGATTCGAATTTCTAATTTAAATTCCCGAACCGATGTGTCTTGATTCACGGCGGTCTTAAGACTGATTTCTAGTTTCATTACTCGAAATTCCAAAGTCGTGGAATCTGAATGCTTCTCACGGTAAATTGTGTATAGTATGCAACATTTTCCTGAGAATCATTTTCGCAAGTCCAGACTAAACTTTGCCTAGTCTGGTTTATTGAAATTGGACTCTTCCAATGCATTTTCTTGTGCATTTGGAGTAAAGATGCTTGTGTTGCATTTTTAACTTCCCAGCATATGGGAAATTCTTGTAATCGCCTCGAAAATCGAAATTGAAATTTTCAACTTTTCTTTACGTTTTGAGGTCTATATATAAAGTGTTTTTAGAAAGAAGTATGTATATGTGTGTGTGTGTATGTACGTACGTACGTACTTACGTATGTGCGTTCGCGGGAAGTTTTTCTACGAGCATAACTCACGTAAACAAAGTTTTATCAACTTCGTTAAGGTGTTAATCGAAGCGTCTTTGCAATCTTAAGAGCTGATTAGTTTTTGGGAAACTTCGGTCGGAGGGGTTTGCTGTTTTCACCCCTTGAAGGTCAACCATGTTATGCGCTATATCTCACGAACCCAACATGCGATTTTTATCTCTAAAGTAAGGTTTCAATCGACGCGTATTGACATTTACGTGATTTTGTCAAATTTTTAAAAAAAACTTGGAACGATTTTTTAATTTTTTGAAAAAAAAAGTGCAAAAAGTTGGTTTTTTTTCAAAAACATCAAATTTTTAACTTGATTTTCAACACGCAATAATAAATGTTTATATAATTTATATACTCCAAACAGTTCTTGTGAAAAAACTACCAATTGTTTTTCTCATATTACAAAAAAAGTAAATTAAAAATTAAAAATCATTAAAAGTCATCATGACCTTCATGGTCATTTATGTCATTCATTATATCTCGAGCACCAAATATAATCTTTGCATCATTTAGGTGTCAATCGACGCGTATTAACATTTTAACGATGTTTTTAAATTTCAAAAAAATCTTTAAAGCCATTTTTTTAATTTAATAAAAAGATATTGAAAATTAGTGTTTTTTTCATAAAAAAATTAATTAATAGTTAATAAAATAAACATCGTAATAATAAATGTTTATAAAATTTATAAACTTTTATCAATTTCTGTAGAGAGACCAGCAAAATATTTTTTCATGATTTCAAAACAAATTGAATTAAAAATAAAAAAATCATTCAAAGTCACCATGTAAAAAGGGTTCATACGAATTTGTATACCTTAAATCTCTTATTCTTAAGACATTGTTGTAAAGTCAATCAAAGTTTATTATTATTTGCATAATTTGCGGAGATTTTTAATAGTCTTCACAGAAATTTGTTTTAACTTTAATGAAAAACTGCTTAAATTTTCAAAACCAATACAAATCAAATCAAATTTGCAATTGTGGTAATCAACGTTTTGAATGGTAAAATGTTTTGTAGTCAACACTTTTTAAGATCATATGCTTTGAAAAGCTTTCATCAAATAAAAAATTGTAGTGTTTACGAGTTTTATTCTTTAGTATTCGTAAAATTTCAGTTACTTCCTTCATCATTTGAAATACATATATTTTACTTTTTACATGCAATTGAACCTATTTTTGATTGCATAATCAATGTTTCTCAAAACGTTTCATTGATGTAAAATCGTGAAAAATACAAATTCAGTGATTATGCCAAAATGCTGGCAATTTTGACCGCAACTATTCAAAATGGCCATCACGCGACAAAATCTCTTAAGTGAGCGTAATAACAAAAACTGCATTCATTTTTGTTAGCGCTGTTTTGTCGTTCAAGTATCGATATGAAAATAACAAATAACGTAGAAAAGGCTTTGTAACCTGTCCCTCCTCCGATTGATCCACGTGAATATTCAATCAAACCAATCCACGAAAATATTTACGTAATCAATGGACGCTCGCGTAGATGGTACGATGAATATTAAGTCATTCCAATAACTTTTGTGAGAGGTACATTTTTATTATTAAAAGTAGTATTATTTCCATAATTATTATCGTGTTTAATATTTTCAATATCTATGTAGATATTACTGGGAAGTTGACCGTGTGGACTTCAAGGGTCGCACCTCGCGGCTTGTTTGTTTATACCTTTTGGAATTTCAGGTAATGTAACCCCTCCCCGGCTAGAATTTGGATTCTCCTGAATCTTGATTTTAACCTTGAAATTTCTAACTTTAACAAATAAAATAGTTGCAAATATCGATGAAATGATAACAACTAATATAATAAATGATCCTATTAAACTTGTTTTATGTTTATGATTTTTGAGCTCATTGATTTGTTTAACATTTTCTTCTTGAGTGTATACAATTTCATTAAATGTTAAGATAGGTCCGGGGGAGTTGCGTATTTATTTTCTGTTATAATGAATCTACTAATAAATTTTGAAACTTTATTGCTATATATTTTATCATTTAACTGGATTGTACAATTTTTGAAATTTACAAAATATTTTCCGGTAAGAACAATTTTTTCTCTTTAACCTGAACTATTGAAATTAACATTTTTCATATTTGTTCCTACTAGAACATCTTCTTCGATTTCAATAAATTCAGCCTCTGTATTTTTGAAGTACTTACAATTGTTTTTGAAAAAGCAGTTTTTACTTAATACAAATTCTCGAAATGATTTTCCTTCTAGAAATGTATATATTTTATTTTCTGACTCAATTACATATTCTATATCCTGATCGATTTGTTTACTAAGCGAGTTGGGAATGGGTATAAGAAGCTTTTTATCAAATTTTTGAGTTTGCTGGTTACCCACAGATTTTTAAACTCTTTGGCTCGTCTTTTAATAAAGCCAAGCTGTTTATGAGCTTTGGAAAGAATAGTATCGTAGTGCAAATTTAAGCATAGTTTCTTGTCTAGGACAACTCCAAAGTCAAGAAATGTTTTCTTTCCTATCCAATACCGTATTGTTGAGAACGTATGCATTGTTCAATATTGTGGTTTTACGGGAAAAAGTCATTACAAAACATTTCCCAACGTTTAGATGAAGTTTGTTAACATCACACCATTGTTGGAGGGAAGTTAGTTTTGATTGGAGGGAAACGGTATCAGATTGAGACTTAATGATGTGATAAAGAAGCGTAAAGAAGATGTGATACGTCCGAGAGTTTTTCAGATAAATCTGATATGAAAACATTAAAAAAAAGGGGCAAGGTAACTGCTTTGAGGTACACTCGGCCTAATGCTTTACTAAAATCTGTGTAGATTGTGTTAATTTGGTAACCTATCTCCATTTTACATAGGACATCAGAAACTGAAACCATGAGATTGGTTGTAGTTGATCGGCCCTTGCGGAAACCAGGTTGTTGTTCATTTAGAAGAGGCTCAATAATAGCTGAGAGTTTATGGCAAACGATTTGTTCAAATAGGGATTATAGATAGAATAGCAATACCTCTATAGTTCAGGACAGAACGCTTGTCACCACTCTTAAAGATAGGAATTAGATGGGAAGATTTCCAATCAGTTGGGAAACTCCCAGTTGTCAAAGATTTATTAAAAAGAAAGTGAAGAGGTACTTCAAACTGATCCATACACTGTACCACAAAAAATGGAGAAAGTAAATCTGGGCCAGGACTCTTATTAACGTCAAGGTTCGGGTATTCAATAGGAACAGGAGTCTTGGATGTGTCGTTGTTGAGTAGGGTAGTAGGTTTTGTTTGTGGAGGTCCGTTAGAAGAACTGTCTTTGATTGTCTGTATGATATCAACTTCAGTTAGTATATTCGAATTACATTTTCTACTTAGACTAGTAATATTATTGTTTATGTTCTTATTATTACATATTTACGTTGTACTTCTCCATTTCCTAAACGTCATACCATTCCACGTTTGGTTCGATTTTAATCCTTTCGAGTTAGTTAATAACCACGCGTATCGTGATGGACCGGAAACTTTGAAGATGTTGCCGGAACTCTTCTTCTTGCTGCATCGATGTTTTAATGATTCGAAGATCCAGACATCCAGGAAAAGCATGGTCACTGAGTACTGATGCATCCATTTTACATTAGCAGTCTTGGAGCTCCCTTGACAAAAACCTCTTTCATATGAGAGTTATTTTGATATGTGGCAGAGGAATGTTGTTTTGAATTAGAGTTAACACTTCTAGTTTTATCAATTCGTCTATCCCATTCCTCTTCCGGCCAGTGGGTTTCGAATCTGAAGACTTTCCTTGTACAAGTAGCATGATTTTTTGGTGAAGATGCAGACATTCGTATATTAGATTTTTTAGAGACTTTTTTATTGGAGATGTGGCCATATCCTTTGAACGGCTGAGAGAACTTTGATTCAAGTTGATGATTGCACTTTTAATCTCGGCAAGCACCAGTTCGTTGTGTAACGACAACTCAGAATTTACGGGTATGTGACAGTTTTTGCTAATATTGTAATTTTTATCACATTTAGCAGTAAATCTGCTTTCGAAGTTGTCTATAGCACTATTAAATTGGGGTACAGCAGAATTTAATAAATCAGAGTTTTGCTTGAGGATCTTTTTTTCCATCTCCACTAGAGCTTTTTCCATGTGCGATCGTAATCATGACCACTCAGTGATGAGCCTTTAGCGGCAAAAGTTTCATTAACGGATGATAAATTGAGTTTTATTTCATCCAGAGCTCTATCAATTTTATTTAAATTAGAATTCGTGCTGCTTTTGATTATTTTTGAGGCCAACCCATCGAAACAGCTAGCCATTTCAGTAAAGCTTTCAGTGTTTAATTTCGTTTGCGATTGGTGCTTGAAGATGACATTACCTTTGTCCAAGTTAAGCCTGTCAATATGGCCTACTATGCTGTCATACATGCATTTTAGTAAGCTTTCTAAATTTTGGCAATCAGAACAAATAAAGTGTTTGTCCAAAAAAGCATTGTTCTAATCTCTGGGCGCATCAATGCAAGCTCCATGAATCTTCCGTTGACAGAAAGCTCGACAAACTACAAACTTGAACGTGTTGTCATACGCGATGCAATTTGCTAAGCTGCACTTTACACTCATTGCGAACAATTAGAAGTTAAAAACCTATAAGCTCACTTAAAGCTATTATGTTGCCAAGAATAAGGTCAATGTGGCCTAAAAAAACGTTTTAACGCACTAAGTCAAACAAAAAACTGATAGGAAGACACTGCTAGGGTTGCACTTTCACTGGGTAACTGGGTTAATCAGGTGAAACAAAGGTTCGCGATTCGAATTGGTAACTATATCAGGAAAGGGTCAGTCACTAAGAAACAAAATTAATTTGCGGAACAACTCCAACACACGTCTCCACGCCACGACGGTTTTAACGGTCAATTTTGTCGAAAGAAAATATATCTATTCCTTTTGTCCATTTCTTTACCGAATTGTATCCCGATGCTTAAAGCTTTGGCATAAAATGAGTGTTCATAGCATAAACTCCTAAATTATTTTTAGAACTTTGCGCTTAATGGTCGTAGTGAAATGGGATTTGAATAGAAATTTATGATATTCTCGTTAAGCCATTTTCCATCTGCTAAGGTATGAATGACTCTCTTGGTTATAAGAATATTAAATTGTGATGCCAAAATATCATTTGGTGACTTTTTTGCCATAGCACTGTTTATAATTGACTTTTGCTGCTCATTAAACTCTGGAAATTCATTTTGCTTTGGAACTGGAGAGGAATTGTCTTTTTCATCATCTGTAAAATGTTCTTCATTTGCCTTTAAATTTCAAATACTATGATACTTGAAAGGTCTCTTGGTATTACTTTCATGAACGTTATTCAAAGTGTCCTTCCTATATTTTGGCTGTTCTTTATGCCTAATGGATTTATAATTTCTTATAAAACCTTCTGATATTTCTTCAGTGTAGTTTTCCCTATTCAAATTACGACTATTATCTTCTGTTTCGTTTTTTCTATTCAATCCTTAATTATTTTGTGATCAACTTTGCCTTCCTGGACTTTGATGGGCGTTGCCTTAATTGACGAACAATAGGAATTGTTATGAAATTTGACTGCTCTCAACATTTTTATTCTAGCAGGAAGTCTTCCTTCTAAATTTAGTGCTCGAAATATCTCTAAAACCGTACTATGAAATCGTTCTATGTCGACATTGCCAGTGTGGCTATTTGGTTTTGTGTAATGATATTCGATATTTTCTTCTCTAAGAATATCCTTGATGTTGAAAGTGTTAAATTCATTATCAACTACTAATTTTTTTATTTTCCCTTTTATGGATAGAAATTGGTGTATCATTTCGATAAGTGTTAGACAATTCTTGTCTTCCAAATAAAAGCTAACTACATGCTTAGAAAATTTACCAATAAAATTTATGAAGGGGTGTCTATCTACGAAAAATACATCTACGTAGATTATTTAGTTAATGGTGGAAGGTGTTTCCGTTAATTGAAATTTCTTTTTGATTGAATTGCGATCGTACTTTGATGCAGCACAAATATCACAATTATTAATGATTTTGTGGACGGACTCTTTCAATTTAGGATTGTAAATTTTACTTTTGATTCCTTCATAGGTTGCAAATATACCAGAATGCCCTGTTTAATTTTTGTGGAATAAAGATATCTGTTTATTCAGTTCTTCCTTATTTTCGACATCGTTTGCTATGTTGGTACACTTGACAAATTTTAGAGATTCATGATTTCGAAATAGGTTTATAATAATTTGTTGCAGCTTATTGTATTCATGATCATCTAGTCCTGAAAATATTCCAACTTTTCCTTTGTCAATATATCTTCGTATAATTTCATTCACATTTCCAGTTTCAATATCGTTCTGATCGATAAATATTCGTCTGTTTTTGAATGGATATTCTATCTCGTTTTCTATATTTTCTTCAAAATAATCTGTGATTTAAATCGATTAACTACAGTATCTAAGATATGAATGTGGTCACTAAAATTCTCTTCTTGAGAATGGGTTGTTTGCACTTCTATCGATTCATTAATTGCGTTGATTTCATCTTCGGATGAATTTTCGAAGTTTTTTCCAAAAATATGATTTAAACACATTTTAGTGTCTTCAGATTCTAGAAGATTTATTTCATTAGCTCTCTTCGCGGGTTTAAGCCGGGTGGGACTGTCCAAACCGTGACCATGGTTGGCTGCGAAGCAGTGGTAAACGTTGCCCGAATTACAGGTGTAACACCGGTTACAATGTGGCTTCTCAACAACTTTTGGACAATATTGTTGCGTCTTACTTTCCCATCGTTCTAGTGGAAAGAGCTTCAAAAACTTTCTGAAACGGATCTCATCTGCAAACTATGATACAAATGATGTAAAATACTTCATATATACCGGAATATCTTCTGAAATAATTTTTCACAATATAGCGGAGAGTATTGCAACCAGACATGTAAACGAGAAACTTGAAGTATAAAAGCAGTGTGTAAGTCACATGTCCATCAGTTCTTTAGGTAAAAGTGGGATAACTTAAGTAAGAGAACTTAAACCTTTAATACGATTGGCCAAAAGCTACAAAAGAGGAAAAATTCGCCTGATTTACCGGAAATTGATAGTTTTAGTATTGATGACGCCATGGCGAGTTTCAAAGAGTCAAAACCGAGAACGAAAGCAGTATCCAAATTTCAAGTTGCATGTGAAAATGTCTTACTGAATTACACGTATTATCTGGAGGACTGTCATTTTCGTGAAATTACGCGTGGATTTGATTCGAGCACATTTCAGCCCAAAATAATCTTCTACAATCAAGGACGACTCCCGCAACCTGTAAACTACAACCAATGGATATTACTCTACAAATACCACGATGATTTGAAGAAAACAGTAGGTTACGAGTATCCTGAAACCAGCTTGAACTACAGAAACGCTATCAGATACTTGTCGGCAATGGGACCATAACCCTAAAGCATCCTGAACTATTCAAACTATTGGAGATGATGTATTTTTTCAACATTGTTTTGTATTACAATTCTAGCTCGGAAGATGTGAAGGAATATTACGATCAGTATTGAGCCAGATGCAGGGGGGAAAATCTATTGAAGTTGAATAATGAAGACTTTTTCATACCATCATGGACATCGTATACACATAAATTATTTCAGACTTTTTATGAATTTCCGTTATTTTGCGGTTGTAACATAACTTTTCATATTTTAAAATAAATGAAAATATATAAAATCACATACATCTATTATTTTATCTCAGTAAGACATACTATTCATTAGGTAATACATGTAAAGGTTCATGCAATTTTGGGTTGCACATCTTTTTGGTGATTGTAGTGCATCGTGAAATTTACAGATGGTTTTGAAATTTTTCAGATTTCTCAATTTCGGTGATTCGCGCTGTACTATATTAACGTCTGGTAGATATCTTTTTCTTAAGTCTTCCTTGATACCACCTTTTACGTATACGGTAGATCCGTTGAATTCTGCCATAATTGCAGGAAGTTGATTATAATTTACATCACCATCACACCAACGTAATCCATTGATATTTTTAACTTCCCAGTATATGGGAAGTTCTTGTAATTGCCTCGAAAATTGAAGTCGAAATTTTCAACATTTCTTTGCGTTTTGAGGTCTATAGAGTATATATCAAGTGTTTTTAGAAAAGGAGATGTATGTGTGTGTGTGTACGTACGTACGTACGTACGTCAAGATCATTTTTGTCATGCATTATATCTCACGAATCAAACATAGGATTTGCGTTGTTACGGTGTCAATCGACGTGTATTAACATTCTTGTGATTCTGTTAAATTTTGAAAAAAATCGTTGCAGCCGTTTTTTAATTTAAGAAAAATAGTGCAAAAAATTAGATGATTTTTCATAAACAATAAATTTTTAACCTGATTTTTGGAACACAGTAATCAATTTTTATAATATTTATATATTTTAAACAGTGCTTGTAAAAACATCATCAAAACATTTCCTCATGGTAACGAAAAAAATATATAAAAAATAAAAAATCATTAACAGTCATCATGATCTTCAAGGCCATTTTGTCATCCACTATATCTCCTGAAACCGATACAATATTTGCATCATGAAGGTGTCAATCAACGTCTATTAACATATTTGTGATTTTTTTAACATTATAAAAATTCGTTTCAGCCGTTTTTTAGTTTAATAGAAGAAATTGCGAAAAATTAGGGTTTTTTTCATAAAAAATATTTTCTTTAACCTGATTTGCACAGCACAGTAATAAATGTTTAAAAAGTTTATACATTCTTATCAGTTTTTGAAGAGAAATCAGCAAAACTTTTTCCATGATTATGGGAAAAAAACTAAATTAAAAATAAAAAATCATTCAAAGTTACCATTTAAAGAGGGTTCATACGAATGATATTACTTTATATCTTTTATTGTAAATAAATTGTTGTAAATTCAATCAAAGTTTTAAAGTATTTGCATAACTTGAACAGGTATTTGATAGTTTTCACAGTCTTTTAATTAAAAAACTGTCTAAATTTTGAAAACCATCGAAATTTCAATCAAATTTGCATTTGTGGTAATCAGCGCTTTGAATGGTAAAATGTTTTTTAGTCAATACTTTGCAAGATCATATGCTTTAAAAAGCTTTCATCAAATAAAAAATTGTAGTTTTTAGTAGATTCATTTTTTAGTAATCGTAAGATTTCAATTACTTCCTTCATCCTCATATTTAATACATTTTACTTTTTACATGCAATTGAACCTATTTTTGATTGCATATTCAAAATTGTTCAAGACCAATAGAAAATATAAAGTAATTATTAATTTGATTGATGTAAAATCATGAAATATTTTTATTTGAGTGATTATGCTGAAGTCATGGCAATTTTGAACGCAACTATTCAAAATGGCCATATCGCAACAAAATCTCTTCACTGGGCGTAATAACAAAAACTGCATTCATTTTTGCTAGCGCTCTTGTGTCCTTGAATCATCGATGTGAAAGTAACAAATAACGTGGAAAAGGTCCCCACCGATTGATTGATCAAATCAATCTACCCCCATCCACCAAAAGCCTTACGTGGATATTGGTTCTTCTCGTTTGCCATTTAAAATATTTTTGATTACTTACTGTGTTGTCTACATGATACAATTTGTCAGGAATGTCCAATGATTTAGATGTTTTGTATTACTATATAATTTTTATAACTGTTCGTGGTTTGTTTTTTATGGTTTTTGTGTTTTTGTTTGGCCTCGGTTTTCAATTAAATTTTCTTTAATATATTTACTTGAATTGTGTAAGTCTCCACAATTCAACCAGTTTTTTTATAGATCATATGTTAACTTATTAGTTTTTTACTAAGCACTTTGTTCCTAGAAATCTAATTTTCTTCGATTGTGAATGAATTGTTTTTCAATTCGGTTTGGTTCATTGTATTCTAAGGTGTTTCTCTCAATTAAGAATAGAAACTGCGCCAGTTATATTTCTTGAAAGTATGAATTACGAAACAGATATTTACCAAATTTGGTTTTTAAATGAAACACTTTATAAGTTTTCTTACAAAAACTATTTGGAATATATGACTTTAATAAACATTGATTACTGATTGTTCATGGAAAAAATACTATTTTTTCCATTTTTTTAAATAAATTAAAAAACGGTTTCAACGATTTTTTTAAAAATTTGGATGTAATCAGACAAATATTAATATGCGTCGATTGACACCTTAACTATGCAACTCGTATGTTTGGTTCGGGAGATATAACGTATGACAGTAATGACTTTCAAAGGGTCAAAACATTAAACTCCCTTCACCGAAGTGTCCCCAAAACTAATCAGCTCTTAAAATTGCAAAGGCGCTTCGATTGACACCTTGACAAAGTCAATACAACTTTGTTTACGGGAGATATGCTCGTAGAAAAACTGTCCGCGAACGCACGTACGTACATACACACACACACATACATACTTCTTTTTAGAAACACTTAAAATATACTCTAAAGACCTCAAAACGTAAAGAAATGTCGAAAATTTCAATTTCGATTTTCGAGGCGATTACAAGAACTTCCCATATACTGGGAAGTTAATAACTGATAACGGTAATATTAAGAGAAAAATGTTTGAATATCCAACAGCAATCAATGAACGAGGGTATATTCCACCAAGCTGCTAAGTAATATATGATTTATTACTTAAGCTGTTTTGAAAAGTTTCCACACTGCTAACTCACAGAAATTTTTTGGTAGAGAGAAGTTTGAGATGAATTGGACACATGTTGTAAATGACATAGTTCTGGCCATTGAGGAAATTGAAAAAAGCCACCAAGGAAAGTCCCGGACCACACAAACTTCCACCTTTTTTCTGTAACACTGTTTTTACCTTGTCCAACCACTTCGCATAATTTTAAACAAATCTCTCTTTTTAGGTGAGTTTCCAAGTAATTGAAAATTTTCCCATGTTTTATGTATCTTCAAAAACAGAGATAAGCTTTTTATGAAAAATAAAAGATACATTGCAATACTTCCAACTTTACCTAAATTGTTTGAAAAGTCAATATGCGATACACACTCGAAAAATATGATATCTAAATAAGCAACAGAATGAGTGTTGAAAAGAAGCTGATCTTCTACCAACATGATGATGTTAGTCTAACGAATTTTGAATGCCATGGAAAGGGGGAGCAAATTAATACAGTGTACACTCAGTTTACAAAAGCGTTTGATAATGCTTATCGTGACTATTTAAAAATTAAAATACAAAAATTTAATATTGAAAGATCTTCTCTTGACTTGGTCTACTCATATCTATCTAATCGTAACGCAATTTTTAGAGTATTTTAACTTCCCCTCCCCCCATGTATCACTTAGTAACATTTTTGAATACGTCTTCCCCCCCTTTGTTTCATTCAAAACTCATTGTACCCTCTTCAAAGTTTTAAATAGTTTAATCACAAACACAAACAATGCATCTAAATCTTGTTTATTGTGCCTAGTGTCTGCTGACACATGGTTGCGCGGCAAAGAAATAATTTTGAATTTTGTTACATAATAATTTTCTATGTAACACTAACATTTTCAAATACTCCCCTACCCCTTTGGAGTGTTACGTAATATATGGATGGCCCCTTAAAAATAGTAAATACCATAAGTTTTTTTTCGGAAAAGGTCGATTTGCACCACATATATATTTTAAATGGGGTTCAACTAGCAAAAGTAGATAAGGTGGCGAACTTTGGGCTTGAAACTGCGCTTCATTCTACATGAGACATGAGAATATACTAGGTAAAGCTGATAAGTAGCTCGGTTGTATTCAGAGACACGCCATTGAACTCAAAAATGTTTGTAACTTGACTCTTTTATCTTCTTTTCTACCGGTATAAGAATACACATGTATTGCTTGCAATCCAATTTTGTAGACTCCCAGCCACATACTTGAACAGTTCAAAATTATTGCCTATTCTTTTTTTCCTACAGATTCTCTACGGCCCCAAAAAAACTTTTCAAAATTGGCATCCTTCCTGTTCAGACCCGGTCTTCTTAACTTTGTTTCTTTATCATCCAGAAGATTGATCATATGCTGCTGCACCATCTTGATGTCATTCAAGGAATGATTCCTGTAAAATTTCAATAAAGAAAATTTTAATTTAACGATGCAGCAAAACAAACGAAGCAAAACCGTTTTCTTTAAAAAAATCGATACAGTACTGTTTGTGTTGTTAATGAGCCCATCAACAAAAACTGCAAGTTATTCAACAGTCTGGGTGTATATTACTCACATTACATCACTTAATCTAGCTAAAAAGCAAATTTTTAAAAGCCCTCCCGAGCTCTCCTACAATCATTAACCCAAGTTCCCTTTAGTGTTGACCTTCTTTTACTATGTCATATTATAATAAAAATACTAATTGTTTTTACTTAACTATCTTTGGCTAAATATATTAACACAATGAGATATAAGCACATACCAGGAGGCTTAAAAAGCCGTTAAAGACAAATTTCGATTAAAATATCAACGCTTGAAAGATAAAAACGATTAAGCGAACATTGCTATAAAGCTTAGATTTAAGGACTATGGAATGCAGTTTTTGTTTCTAGGTCGACTAATAAACTTAATTGTGTCATGTAATAATCATTTTCGGTGCTTGCGTCCAAAATTTCAATAAGCATTATCAGTATTATTTAACTATTTCACCTCAAAAAAACTAATAATCTTTGCTTAGTTTGCAGTTAATCTAAAAAACCATGTCATATGCACTGAAAAGTCGCCACTTAATTTTATTTAAGACGTATGAAATCTTATATAAAATAGAGAAAGAAATAACCGAATTCTTCCTGGCTCGCTTTACTTTTTGTACTCATTGTTTATTTCTACATTTTCATTTATATTTATATATATATATATATATATATATATATATATATATATATATATATATATATATATATATAGCGGAAACGCCTACAAGAGGTTGCATATATATGCAACCTCTTGTAGGCGTTTCGGCTATGTCGTTATAGGTCTACAGCATCTGTTCACATGTATAGATGTCCAAGCTTCTTTTACCGCAATTAATCCATATTTGTGAAATTTTCAAGCCAAAGCGGCTTGCATGAGATCCCTCATAAGTGCTCGATTTGATTAAAGCCTGAATTTGGTGATGGCCAGACTAAAACGGCGACGCTGCTGTCCTCCTTCATTGCTTATTTTTCAAAACGGCACTTCTTCCTCTTTCTTTAGAGGAAGAAGTAACTGTAAACCTACGAACCCTTACAATTAACGATGGTTTAAATATTTTTTAAGTATCGGGAAAAGCGCTGCAATAATTTAAAAAATGACTCTGTGGAAACAACGACTTTTGAAAAAGGATTTTAAACCTTTTGAAACATTACATAAATTTATTGAAACCCATGCGAACTATGATGAAGAAGATTTATATCGACAATCACTTTCAATTTGAATTCAAGAACATCTTTCGGAGCTAATAAATAGTTTTAAACATTACTTTCCGGATATCTCTTCCTACAATATGTGGATTAAAGACCCCTTTTCTGTCGAAATTGAAAAAAAAGAGATGTTTAATCTTAGCGTACCTCGTACCGGGTCGCGGTCT